>CAJQZJ010001241.1:824091-930921 GCA_907164525.1 Lophiomys imhausi
GTGTGTGTGTGTGTGTGTGTGTGTGTGTGTGTGTGTGTGTGTGTGTGTCTCCTGCCTGAATGGTGCAGCAGCTGTGGTTGGCTCCCCTGTCCACAGCGGGAAGCGGCCTGCATTTTTACAACCGATTTTTGAACCTAAGAGTAGAGGTTCACTTCCAGCCTGTTAAATGTAACCTTGTTGGTTTCAGGCCAACCCGACGCTTTGGAATCTGGTTTCCAGATTCCCACTGTACATTAGCTATTACCCCAGCCTTAGACAGGGAAAGCCCTGCCCTGCTGGGCTTTATCCTAGAGACTCAGGCAGGTGCTGGAGTGCAGGTTTCACAGGGGCTGACCAGGGGAATGGACTTCCGGCACATTCTTCTTTGGGTGTGGGGATCCAAAACACCTAATGCTGGTCTCAAGGCACACACATTTCTGTTCCTGGCTTTCAAGGCAAAAGGCGGAACCCCATGAGCATCAGGACCCAAAGGCCAGCTAATCCTTGTCCTGTTTTGTGGACGATCTCAGGATCTACATATCCAAGTCCTGGGTGAGGACAAGTTATTTGGTGACTATAAAATGGCATCTCCTTCATCCTCTCCCTGGGTGGATCTTGACAAATCTAGAGGTGACACTCATTTCTCATATAGGTCAGAGAGGCAAGCAAGGCACAAGTTAGCCCAAGCCTCAACCCCTGATGCCCAGGGGTGCTCTCACTGAAAGCTAGTTGTGCCAGCACAACCCAGGTGGCAACACCTAGCCTGGAGCGTCTACATAATGTGTGGTCCAGGGCAGCTGGGACTAGGTGTCCAATCCGGGCCCTAGGGCATTGTCCTAGCATCCTCTTGGAGTGACCCTCTCCTACACGCTATGACAAAGGCTGGAAGGGCGGCTCCTTTAAGAACTCTGTGCCAGGAGGCGACAGGTGAGCAGCCTTGGGGGCACCGTGCAGCAGACAGCGGAGGGGAGTGGGCGCTCCAGGCCACGGTGGGGCGGGTGCTCTGCTCTGGACGGGATGTTCCTGGGAGACGAGAAGGGGCTTAGAAGAACACGGGAGAGCCTCCCAGCGTACTCTACTCCTCCGGTTCCTGGCTCAGAAATCCCACCCGAAATGCGGCTTTGAGAGGACAGGCCCCAAGTACCACGGTTCCCTAGCCTACCACCCATGCTGAGAAACCAGGTGGTAAGAAGCCTCTGGCCAGGAGCTCTAAACTCCAGGCAACCAGTGTCTTCCTCCCACCCCAACCCCCTCCCCGAAAAGCTCGACGAGCCGGCGTGGAAAAGAAAGATTAGATTTCGCTCCCTCTCATCAATTTTCTGTTTAATGTCACCAGGCCCCATTGTGGGAGAGGAAAGCACGTCACCCAAGCCATAAATTTGTGGTTATGGTGCCTCTGGCCGCTTTCCTCCTCTCGGGGACAGGGCTGCTGGCGAGCAGGTGGAGACACCCGCGCCGCCGGCTCCTTCTCCGGATGCGGGTCCAGGGCGGCTAGCTCCACGAGATCAGCAATGTGCTCCCGCCGTGGCACTTCCTAAGAGCTTTTGTTTCTGACTCGGATATAGAGGCTTTGATATTTTACCACCCACCTCAGGAGGCTTTTTCTGTTTGCATCTGAAAATCCTGCTACTTAAAAACCCGGTGGGAAGACAACTACCCCGTCTCCCCCAATTGTGTCCACACTTCTAGCGAGCAGGGAAACAGCTAGTGGCCTTACACTGATTCCCAGTGCCATACTGGGTCTGACTCAGGGATATGCAGGGTAAGACACAAAGCTCTGCAACGGAATTTCAGCGACTGCCCAAGTGGAGTAGGCTACAAAGTACATGGGGGACCTGGGGTGCTCAGGGTTGGCCCCAAGGGAAGGATTCTCTGTCCATCCTGGCTTCTGGGGAAAGAGGGAGTTTCCTTTGGGACCACTTGATTGGGGAGTCAGCACCTCAGGTGGTATTGCTGCCTGAGAATTAGGGTGGAATACGTATTCTTACAGGTCAGGGAAAAAATGGATCAATTGACTGATCTTTTAATTTAATGGATCAACTGTCCTGTTAACAAAAGAGGTGGTGGTCATGCCACACTGCGGCCAGGAGCCTCGAGGCTTGAGGAGACAGCTTTGTCAGAGCCCTGCTGCTCAGTGAGAACTTTGAGGGAAATTTTATTTGGTTTATAAGCATTGCAGGTAACCAGGCAAATGGCTCAGATCTCTCCAGAAACTAGGGAGAAGGTGCAAAGTGTGTGTCTCACCTTACTGTTTTCTTCCCAGGAAGGGGTCTTCTGCTGAGTGTGGAGAGAGGCAGAACCCCAGAACAAGACAGCAGTGTCTCATGGCTGTGGGTTGTCCTAACCAGGTACCCTTTGTGAGACAGAAATGGTGGTGGGTAAGTCTGGCCAAAGCTGCCTTTTCCCGGTATGGGGGCTTGAAAGGAACCAAGTGGGAGATGGCTCCATAACAGGGCTGGGGTGCTGAAGAGCCGGTAATGACCCACTCAACTGAGGTGTCAAGAGGGACTGGTGGCTGTAGACCTGCAAACCCTGGGCCTAGAACTCAGCAAAGCTGGATCAGGACCTGACACCCTGCCTGGATTTCTTCCCTAGGGCCTAGGAGAGGATGGATGGAGCCTCCTCTGGTTTACCTGCCACTGAGACCAGGCAGCAGAAATCTGGCACCAGAGACTCAGTCTACACTCTGCCCTTTGACCCGTGTGAGCACATTTGCGCAGTCACTGAATTTCCCTCAAAGCCAGGCCTGGTACAGCAGGCACTGGGAGCTGGTGTCCTTGAGGGTCTGAAGCCAGTTCCACTTTGGGGATATACCTGGAAGGAACACACAGGTACTCTTTCCTAAGCAGGGCTGCTTCAGCCACTCAGCCACCCTGAACTACCCTTGAGAGTCTCTGATCATCAGGGCTGGCTTTCCCTCCTGGGCTCCTATAATCATGGGGGTGAGGAGTTACAGACAGTACTTCCCCACTGCTAGGACTGAAGGCTATCTGGGTCAGCCTAACAGGAAAACCAACCATTCCTTATTTAGACAGACCCCCAAAGTTATCCTCCCATGGCCCCAAAGCCAGGGTCCTCCAGAACACCCCCATGCTTAGCAGAAGCCACACCCGGCCTTAGAGGAAGAGACCTGTAACTGGGAGGCCAGGTGGAATTCAGCCTGGGGTACGGGCATCTTCCTCCTTCCCCATCCCCTTTAGTACTAATGCCTACCGCACTATCACTAGTAAACGGACTGGGAGAAGCCTGGCAGTATGCTTCTGCCCTTTATGAAAATCACTTAATTTGACCCAGATGGGTCTCCTCACTGATAACCTCATGCAAGGAGCCCTCCGAATTTTGCTTTCCGTGTGAACACACTGGGTTATATTTGGCCACAAATTACGACTGTGTTTAACAAGCACCTTTCCTGCTCACAGAGGGGGCTGGGCAGCCTCCTGACCTGGTTGGAGGAAATCAGCAACAACAGAATTTAAACCTCCCTGGGAGGAAGCGGCCTGTGGCTCGGGAAGCTGTTTATCTGACTTCAAAGTGGTCTGGGGCTTCTCTCCTTGCTTTTTAAAACTTAGAAGCAGGTCTTAAGATCTGTCTATGGCCTTGACAGGAAAGCCTGTGCCTCCCACAGGGTCCCTCCAGCTTGAGCCAGCTTCAATTTAGCAAAGCTCCAGGCTTGGTTCGGAGCTGTGTCAGGGAAATACCTTGAGAAGGATCTTGCTGGGGGCACAGCCAGGCCTCCAGAGGTGTGTGGAGAACAGAGGACCCTTAGCACACTAGGATCCTGCGAGCCTTCCTTTTCTCCTTCTGCGTTTTGCCCCTTGCCTGGGCCTCAGCCCAGACTCTGGTTAGGAGGGGCATGAGCTGAGGACTGGCATACCCGCAGAGAGCAGAGCAGCACCTCTCTGCCCAGCTCAATACATGGCTGTGTTGGAGAGTTCTGTTCTTTGGGGAAGGAGCTGGTTTACCTCTCCACAGGGCACCCTCACTCCCTTCTCCCTTCTAATCAAGTCTGCACACAAGCCCAGACCCTCAAAGAGAGAAGACCTAACAAAGAAAAGGCTGCCCATACTTTCAGGCACAGCACCAAGCAGGTACCTTTGAGGGACCCAGCTAGGAGGACCTGAGGACTTGGCTACACTCAGACCTTTCTCCACAGTATTCCTTCTAGGGCCTGAGTAGTGCTTCTAGCAAGACTGACATAGTCAAGAATTCTCATGGAAGGAATGGGGATTTGAGACCTCCTTTTCCAACCAGTACTATGGGGCGGTGGCTTTTGAATTTTACCCCTTTGAGGAGGGTGTATAATATCCCAATGCCCCAGCTATTCTTTCAAATCCAGACTCTACGCTGAGGATGCACTTGGCTGTCATCTCCCTGAGGATACCCAGTCTCCCCTGTCCCACCTTCCACAGCTAGGATCCAGCCTGCATGTTACTTTACTGTCCAGGTATAAACCCAGCTCCCAGCTCCCTCTGGGTCCCCTGCCCCTTCGGACCCAGGACTGCAGCTCTCAGGCTCTAGCCTTGGGCCTGGCCTCTGGACCTGTCCTTTCACTTCTGGTGGGAAGAATTAAGAGTCAATTTTTTTGTCGTCAAGAAATTGTTTCTAATTTGGCCTTTGACTAATGGCCCAGGGAACAATGGAGAGAACCCAACACACAATTACCCCGCAGTGCAGTGCCACTGTTCTCTGGCCCAAGCAAGCATTTACAATTTTATGTAACTTGAGATACACCCCCACTCCCCTGTATTAAAAAGTGATTATTTATTCAATGAATTCACAGTGGTCATTTGGGAGCTGGGAGGTCGAGGTCTGCTTCCAGTCTCCAGCCTTGCAGGGGCAATGGGGAATGCTGGAGGAGATACCCACCGCCCCAGTTCAGTCAGCTGTAACTGAGTGCGCATATGTGTGTGATGTGTGTCAGTGTGTTGTGAGATTCAACCTGTCTTTTTAAAATTACATTTATCTTTTTTTATATGTGCCTGCACGATGCACAGCCTGGCCTGCCTGTACCCATGGTGTTAGGGTACAGCAAAAAGCTTGCAGGAGTCAGTTCTCCTTCCTACCATGGGAGTGCCAAGAGGTCCAAGGATCTAACATGGGTGCTCAGCCTGCATTTTTGTGTACATATGAATGTACACAGATGTGAGACTCATCTGTGTGCCCATTTTGGGGTATACATACACGTGAGTGATGTGTGAGCCCATGGAGTGTGCGTATAGACAGAGCACACATTCAAAACTGCAGAAATCTTCATGGGTACGAATGGTATTGCTTGACGAAATGTGACGTGTGAGTGGCACAGCTGGCTATGTAGGACACATCCCCAGCCTAGAGGGACCCACAAAAGGTATTTGCCAGGCTGTGGAGGTGGCCCATACCTCCAGAGGCCATTGTGTCCTGGGCTAGGGACTGGGCGTCTGGGGCTGCAAAGTTAATAAGCTACATTAAAAACAACAAGAACAAAAAAACTTCAGGTGACAGCAGAGACTGAGCTATGGCTTACACTTCTGTCTTTTCTCCTCTTCCTAACCCTCCTTGGTCCCTTCCCTCTAGATCCAGCAGTTCTCAACCTATGGCTCACAACCCCTTTTGACAACCCTCTATCTCCAAAAATATTTACATTACAATCCATAACAGCAGGAAAATTACAGATATGAAGTGGCAAGGAAAATAATTTTATGGTGGAGGTGACCACAGCATGAGGAGCTGTATTAAAAGGTCCCAGTGTGAGGAGGGCTGACAACCACTGCTCTAGAAGAACCCCCATCCTCACACCACACTCTTCTAAAATTAAAAACATTTGTTGGTTTCGGACAGCAGGAAGTCAAGTAGGAAACCAGGATGGTTTGCTCCGAGCAGATAGCGAGCCCAGCCAGACATGCCCGGGCCCGCCCGGGAGGCCGAGCCCTGTGAGAGGAACACGGGAGCTTATTTTGGTCTTGTGGAACCGCCGGGGGCTGTGTGCCCGCGCTGGGCAGCTGCCAGCCTCTGGCGGCATCCAGAGGCCGGTCGGCAACTATTTGCTGTTAACAACTATTTTGAAACAGCATTGAGAGGAGGGAAAGGGCCACCAGACTTAAGTGAAGGTCGGGGTTAGGGAGGATGCAGAGGTGAGGAGCGAGACAGCAAGGAGCTCAGGCCTTCTTTCACACCCGAGGAGGCGACACAGAAGCGGTGGGGGGGGGCAGCATATGGCGGGGATTGGCGACAAATCCTCATGCCCAACTTTTAGGGATCCGGGACATGCTGATCCCCAAGATAAACCGGCTCGAGGAGGAAAAGAAGCCTCAGGTTCTCATGTCTAGCGGCAGGCTTTTCAGAGTGCGGCTGGATTACCAGTGAGCCCTTCTTCTGCCAGTCACCACCCGCCGAGGAGGGGCTAGATCCGAGACCCAGGGGTCTTTCCGGTGCGGCCAAGCGACCCGGTCGGGCGACGCAAAGTGGGAGGATGGGGACGCGGAGTGTCTAGGCGCGCCCGTCCCCCACACCGGGTCCCTGGAGCTGGCCGCAGCGCGGAGGGGTCGCCACGCTGTGGTCTTCGGAGGATCCAATTCTCTCCCTCTCTTTGAGAAGGGGACAGGGTGGAGGGAAAATACTTTAAATGGAGACATACATAGATATAAAGATCCCTGGATCGGAAAACAAGATCAGTGAAGAAAAATAACGAGGAACTCGGATTCCAAGCGCTCAGAAAACCTGCGGCTTGCAAGGGATGCCCACACCGACCTGGAACTGGGGTGCCCGCGCCCTGGGGCCTCCCGTGGCCCGCCGCGGTTTCTCCCGAGCCGGGAAGCTCCTCCGCGTGCGTGCGAAGCGGGGAAACTGCTGCCCGCTGCGAAGCTCACCTCGGGCCAGGCCGAGCCGGCGCTCGCCGTAGGGTCTCCACCGCGCCACCGTCGGCGCCCGTCCCGCACAGGCCGGCCGGATTCGATCACGCAATGAAGAGCGAGCGGCGCGCTAATCGGATCTCCAAGAGCCGCGCCTCCGGGCAGCTCCAGCGCCCCGGCGCGCGGCGGCCACCGCGCTGGCGACGGCGCAATCGCAGGCTGGCCGCGGGAGTCCCCAGCCCACAGTCCGGCACCGGCCTGCGGAGACCCGGGCTCACCGGCGCCGGCCGAGGCCTAGTCCCTAGTAGGCGGGAAATCCCGGAGTCCCCGGCCGCCGCCCCCATCCTCCCAGGTCAGCGCGGCCCGCGGGGGGCCAGCCGGCCCGGCGGTGCGCCCGCTTCCCCTTTCTCTTCAGATGCCTTTGATCCCCGGGCTCTCCGCCGCACCTCGGCTCGGGAGCCGCCTGGGTCGGCCCGCGGGGATCCTGGAAACGGTCCCCGGTTTATCTCCTTTCATCAAGCGGACTTGGGCAGCCTTGAAACCGCGGAGCCAGTAATTGCTTTTTTTCGGAAGGCCCGGTGCGGACTGGATAACAGCCAATCAGCGCCTTGTTTACACTTAGTGATGGACAGCCCGCTGGCGGAGTGCCAACCAATCATTCCGGCTCCGCAGAAGCGAGGGGGGGCGGGGAAAGAGAGGAGACCGCAGAGCTCAAGTTTAACTCCTTTGTGTCCGCGCAGGAAAGAGACAGGAGAAACCCAAAGGAGTCTAGCTGTGTAATTTGGCATCTATTTAAATATCCCAACCCCCCCAACACACATGGAAAAAGAGAAGCAGAAATTATATATTCATCGCCTCTAAGACATCACCTCTACTTCTTGAGAATAAATAACATTTGGGTAGGCAACCATATTCTAACCGAAATATTTGCTTGCAGAATATTTTAAAAAGTGGTTTGATTCTGATTATGATAAAGAGAATTGTTTAGAGGCTGTTTTCCATTGTAGTGAGGATTTTGCGAATATGCAGGGACAGGAGCTGAGAAATGCTAAGCACGGTTTTCACACCATGACAACCACCCCTAAAATTATCAAGTGAAGATATTTTTTAAATCTAGGGACTGATGAAAAAAAGCGTAAATCCTTATCTTGGCAACAGAGCCTCGATTTTCATGTCGATTGTTGCTGCGCTGCGAAGTGTGGCGGAGGGAGATAAAATTGAGAGCGGACAGATAGATGGCTGGAGAAGAAAGGAACATCTCCGGCCTCTCAAGCAGGGGGTGGGGAGGGGAAGGACATTTATGGAGTCTTTGCAGACACCCCTCAGGCCGAAGTGTATTCCCAGGCTCGGGTCCGAGTGGGTGGTGGCCTGTGACTGGAGGTTCAGCAGGGCAATCCGGCCTCTGCGCTAGGAAATTGGGCCTACCTGCACCCAGGTTCCTCCACCTGCCAAACAGACCCGAGGTGTGGACAGGGCATCTGGTTTTACGGCGTCAGGCTGTTTCTTCCTTTTTATTCTGTGCAAAAAACAACAACAAAACAACAAACAAATTAAAAAACCCCAAACGTTAGACCTGACAAATCAAGGAAAAACAAAACCCCAAATCTCCCCTGGACGCAGACACGCGCCCTCACTCGCTGGTGCTCCTCTCCCGCCCTGCGCCACCCAATTCCCATTCAGCAGCAACGATCTGCGCAGAGGAGCTGCGCAGTCGCTGGGCTTGAATTAGGCGCCATCAGGCTTGGTAGTAGCCCCGCTGCTCCCTGATTGGCAGCTCCCTGGCCCGGCGCCAGCCTATTGGGAGGCCTGTTTACGCCGAATGAGTGGCACGAGCTCAGAGCCGTGGAGAGCCGAGCGGCCAATCAGCGCGCGGGCTGCTCCGGGCTGAGTGGCACGAGCTTATTAGTATGCAGGGCCCGTGGCTCGCCGCGCCGGGCTGCAGGTTTGAGAGCCGCTCTGGATGGGCTCGCTAGAGTCGTTGTTGTGGAAGCCGTGCATTCACAGTGCAACAGTCAGCACATTGAAAATACCAATAGGAGTACAAACCAAAGTCACATTTACTGATTTAATTGTATTGCATTCAGTTGTATCCAGGAAACAGCCTCCAGTAAGTAACTGAAATTGCTTTCATTTTTAAAATATTTTTTGTATTTTTATTATTTTATTATTTTATTTTGGTTTTGGGGGATTTACATTTTTAAGCAAAGGAAATTCAGGATTGTGATGTTAAGAAATAATAGATCTTCCCTTTTAAAATCCGTTATGTTGAAAGGCTTTTTTAAAAAATGGACTATATATATATATATATATACATATATGAGTACGATATTTTTTCTCTGAAAAATTTTATCGATCGGTTTAAAATCCCCCCCGTAATGCGTCCTTGCTTTGCTCTGAGCGCTTGTTGTCTCGATCGACACCCTGCATTAAAAATAAATTATCGAGACAGGACAGAGACCGCCAACGTTCGTTCAGCAGAAGCCCCGCGGGTAGCCCCGAATGGGCAGTCAGCTAGAGCCCAGCTCTGGAGGAACCACTAGCGAACCCCAATTATGTGGTCCCCCATCTTACTCCCCTCCCCCAGCAATCCTGAATGGGCCCCGCCCGGTCGCTCCGTGGCGCAGGGAACGGTCGGCTCTCGGTGGCTACGGCCGCTGCTTTCCGGACCTCTGTGAGGGGACAGGGGGTTAGAGGGGTACTGGCAGGTTTTCGGGTTTCGCTCCCCACAGACTTAATTCTTTTCAGAACATTTCCCTTTTTTTTCCCCTTTTAGGGGAGTGGGGGTGGAGGAGGGGGTCAAACAGTGGGGAGTCTTCCTGCGGTGCGTTCCGGGCAGCACGCGGGCTCAGGCCACGACCCGCGTGGCGTGGTCCGTGGATCGGTCCGTCTCCCAGAGCAGAGGTCTTGCACCACCCAGTTCTGTCCCGATCCGGGATGGGGGGAGCGGGTTTCGCAGGGAGCGGGTTGTGCGGCGACGCCAGAGCCGCTGGCGCCCGGCGCGCTCCTGGCTGCGGCCTGGCCTTGCAGGCCCCACTGTGCCCACCCGCGCGGGAAGCTCGGCAGGAGGGAGCCCACGGACCCAAGAGCTTGGCCTCCACGGGAGGACAAAGGCGTCTCAGACGCGGCTTTTAGATGCAAAATTTGAAAACAAAGCAAACCTTGAGGAGCTCGGGTAAAGAGTGGTGGCCGGCGAAGCCTCGGGAGGAACGGCGGCTCTCGGGGTCACGCCCAGCACCCACGGAAGGTTTTCTGGGGTTCGGGTTCTTCAGACGTGTTCGTGTGGGCGACTCTCCGGCCGCCCGCGGGGGGCTCTCTGCCCGCTGCCACTTTCTGTTTCCTCGGGTGCAGCCCTGCCCGGGGTCCATTGCGGTGTCCTGTCCTGGGGTTGGGCTCATGGAGGCCTCGGAGCCCGGGGACTCTGCTGCACCTCGGTTTCGGGCCGCGGCCCTGGGACTATGACCCCGGCTTCTGCCCTTCC
This sequence comes from Lophiomys imhausi, assembly GCA_907164525.1. Lineage (NCBI taxonomy): Eukaryota > Metazoa > Chordata > Mammalia > Rodentia > Muridae > Lophiomys > Lophiomys imhausi. The sequence continues at coordinate 834,376 of CAJQZJ010001241.1, forward strand.
TCGCTCGGTACGGAGCCAGCTTTCCCAGGCCCGGGTCGCGAGCGGACCAGGGCGGTGCAGCATCTCTCGGGCAGGACAGAACACAAAGAAAAGTCCGATCAGAAGCGCCACGGCGGGTACTGGCGACATAATCCACCCCTTGTTTGCGCTGAAAGTCTAGTAGGCTTGTGAGAAAGGCACAAATGAGCCAGCGATCGACCCGCAGGGGGTGGAGAGTAAAGCTGCGGCGTGAGCTCAGAGCCCGCGTCCCGAGAATCGCGAGCGGCCCCCACTGTCGTCCCTACTTTGAAATGTCTTACTGGGGGTGGGGGCCCAGAACAAAAGCCCAGCGCACACGACTCCCCGGAGGCCGTCGCGAAGCCTTGTACCGCGCGCGCTGCCTCCGACCCCACTCCGGCCCTCGGCGCCTTTGAAGCGGCAGGTTCCTGACCTCCCTCCCCTTCCTTCTTTCCCTTTGTCCTGCTCAGCGCCCTCCGGGGTTCGAGAGGCGCCGGCCTGGGTAGGGGCGCTCAAATCCCTCGCCGTCCGCCGGCAGCCCCTCCCCTGACCCAGGCTCCGGCAGCGCCTCGGCCTTGCCTGAGCCTTCCGGGCCCTAACTGTCGCCGAGCAGGCCCGAGCGGTGGAGAAGCGAGTTATTTGTTGGACCCGGGGAGAATGGAGCTCCCCAGAGGGAAGAGAGCCCCAAACCCTTTTGTATGCAGTTTGAACACAAAGAGAAGTCTTTGTGTAGTCCCGTTTATTTACAATGCAAAATTCTCCGAATAAATATTAAAAAAGCTTATCAGCTGAGCAAATATGTATTCACTTAATACATTATGTTTTCGGTTATAGATTAAATCAGACACAAAATAGTGTGCAAATAAGACAGTGTAGAACCCAGAGCATAAAATACAGCAAATTAAAATGGTATTTACTAAATAGAAGACATCTTAATCGCTTTGTTGTCACGGTGGGATGGCTTAAAAAAAGATTTTGATTTTCTGCAAAGGTCACAATTAAGAATATCTCCTTTCTATTGGAACTGAGACCAAATATTAAAACAATGCGTAATTCGGAAATAAGGAGAGAAGTATTCGAAATGGAGGAGGGCCGAGAGACTTTGGTCGCACGTGCATGGTAGTGTATAGTTTATTTCGCTTACTCGGTTGCTTCTCTCAGAGTTTGAAATTGTCTCCGATTTCGCCCCAGAGTAGACATTTCACGATGGGAGGGGGTGGAAGAAAAGGGAGAGGAGGATCATTTTAAGCCTGCCCTGCCCGAGATGGGAATGGAAGACCTGACGACCAGGGTCTGCTGGGACCCAGACGCAGGAGAAGCTGCTCTGTGCTTGGTCTACACTCCTTCCCTGTAGGGTCCACTTAGGTGCCACGAGGAGACCAGCCTTGGTTGGGTGATCCAGGGCAGGGCAGGCGCTGAACGAAGAAACGTCGTGGTCGATTTGGGAGGCCGAGAGAAAACAATTTCTGACTCTCCGAGCCCCCTCCCCCCAAACCCCCAATCCGCAAAGGAAGATCCTGGGCGAATTTGATTGGGGGGGCGGGGTGATTGTTCCAGCCTCACCGGGAAGCTCCGGGCTCGGGGAAAGCAGGCCAGGCACTGCGGCGCAGCGGCCGAGGTGATGCCGCGGTGGCGGTCGAGGGACGCCCGTGGCTCCGGAACGCCAGTCTGGGGTTGTGACACAATGCTGGGGGTTGGGGGACGGTCCCACTGGGGCTGAATAGGGGACGACATTCAAAAGAATGGACTGAAAGACGCATGGGGGGGATGGGAGAGAGGAGAAAAAGGAAGGTTATTTAAAAAAAACTCTTGAGTTACAATCAATAAAATTACTCCCTTAATTAGCATGGTTATTCGGTTAAGCGGAATGCAGTAAAAGCTGGACCTCAGAAAGACGGGCGGGGGGGGGGGGGGGGGGGGGCCCCGGGGCTTTTTCCTCCGAGACACCTTTGGGCAGCGGGGGAGGGGAGAGGGTGTGCGTGTGTGTGAGTGTGTGCGCGCGCGCGTGCGAGTGTGCGTGATGGCTTCGCAGATTTGGGTTTTTATCACCCAGCAGAGCCAGCAGCCTCTTCGCAACGGCGCCTTCGCCGCAGGGACTCTCAGGGACCAGAAAGGGAAGCTGCGCACAGCGCGGTTGGGTTGCCTCCGGCTCTCGCAGGCCAAGCGTAGCTCGGACGGTGCGTGTGTGCTCGCGGACCCGCGTGCAGGGCGGCTCCAGTGACCCGGCGCGTAAGCGTGTGCAGTAGGGAGTCCTCCAAGCGCTCCCAGCCCCGCTGTCCGGTCTGGATGCCACTCCGGTTGGCGCGCGAGGAGGGGGTCGGTAGCGGGAGGGGCAGGCGCCCCGGGTGAGAGGAACCCCCTAGTCACCGAGTCTCTTCTGCTTGCCTCCGCAGACCATGGACCTGCACGGCGGTCGCCGGCTCGGAGCGCAGCCGCCCGCCGAGAAGCCCAGTCCGCCGGTGTGCTGACCGACTCCGCTGCCTGTGCCTCCGGTGACTCCAGACGCCGCCGCCTGCGCGCCGCCCGCGCGCCGCCCGCACTCCCAGCCGCCCCCAGGCCCCGGCCACGCTGCTTGCTGGAGGCGGCGGCGGCGGGCCGGGGCCGGGGCCCGGCATGGATGGCCGCGACTTCGCGCCGCCGCCGCCGCATCTGCTATCGGAGCGCGGGAGCCTGGCTCACCGTAGCGCCGCGGCCGCCGCGCGCCTCGCCCCCGCAGGCCCCGCCGCGCAGCCGGCCGCGCATTTCCAGCCCGGAAAGTACTTTCCGTCGCCGCTGCCGATGGCTTCGCACACAGGTCAGTGCCCAGCCGGGGCGGGTGCGGGAGGCCCTGCCGCAGCTGGCAACCGTGGCGAGCGCAAGGACCGCGGCTCCTCTGATCCTCGGAGCTTTGGTTTCGTTTCTCTGCTCAACGCCGAGCGGGCCGCGCGTACTGCGGGCCCACGGGCTTGCTCGCGCCGTTTCCAGCCACCTTTCCCCGGCTACTCCGGGTCCCGCAGGGAAGTCCGACAGCAGGCATCAAACCGAACCTCTGCTCCTAGCCACCCGCCCCCACTCCTTCCTGCAGAAGTAAATTCTGCGGAAGCCTCTTTTCTGCATTCTGCATTCACCTCGTTAAGACGGTCAGTGTCTGAGACACCGTGGCGCTTTCTGCAGGGACAGAACGGCTGTGTGGCTGGGGGAGGGGGTCAGGGCGCGCCCGGCCCGCGGATTAGAGACCAGTGTGCGCCCGGGGAGCGCTAATGGGAACTGCTAGTGTAAGACGAGAAAATCCTGTTTCTATATAAAGCCTTGAAGTGTCAGGGCGAGAATGGGTTTGCAGGGGATGCATACGCTTTAACAAGTGCCTCTGGCATTCTGCTAGCCCCGGACTAAGCATGGCCTGAGTGCGGACCGCGCATCCCGCTCCTCGGGAACTCGGGATTTCGGTGGAGGCGAGTCCGCGCGCACTTTGACTTCAAGAGGAGAGACCCTGAGTTGTTCTGATCGTTCCCGGCACACACACGCCCCGTTGCGGTTCCCTCATGTTCCCCTCCCCGAGGGTCTGTCCTTGGTAGCGCTTGACCCAATCTCTAGAGCGAAGCCGCAGCTGTCGGGGAAGTCACTGACCAGCGTGGGCGGAGCTGGGGAAGCCTGAGGGACGTGGACCTGCTGGGTCACCCTCTCAGGTCTGCTTGCTTTTGTTTACAGTTTATTCTGAACATCAGAAATATTATTTGCTGCTTTTATTTTTCAGTTTGGCAGTAACAGTTATTATTATTAGCTTGATGAACCGTGAATACTAATAAAATTATATCTGCTTTAATGGGATTACAATTAGTGTGTGAATTAAAACGGATGGCAAGGATGGGACTAGAAGGGAAAATGTTGGAAGGGAAACCAGTCAAAAAGAAAAAAAAGTAACGTTTTCTTAAAAAAAAAAAAACAAACTTGAAATTGCTTAATTACTAGAGGGCCTTCAGCTTTTACCGCTCGAAGTTAGTATGAGGACTAGAGTGGCCAGCCTCCTGCCGGGTCAGCCACACGTTGCCGGCTTGGCTTTCCAGCTGGAGCTTCGGAAAGGCTATGTTTCCCTCTCTGTGCTTCCCTTCCTTTTTTCTTTCTCTGTCTCTCTCTGTCTCTCTGTCTCTGTCTCTGTCTCTGTCTCTCTCTCTCTCTGTCTCTCTCTCTCTCTGTCTCTCTCTCTCTCTCTCTCTCTGTGTGTGTGTGTGTGTGTGTGTGTGTGTGTGTCCGCACTAGCGCGTGTCTTCTAGATTTATAAGTGGAAAGAGAAAGAAAAGTACTTGACTGAGCAATTGCTGAATTTAAAATATCTTTTCCCAATATCCCTCTGGTTATCGTCTATTCCAACCACTGCCCTGAGATGCTGCCCACTCATCTCAGCCCACTGGGGAGCAGAGGGAGGGCTTTGACATGGTGCTGGTAGCAGCAGGGACAGGGCCCAGCTTCCCTGCTAGCCTCAGGTTGTGGTGGCAGGGCTGGGGAGGCTATCCGCAGGATTGAAGAGCAATCTGCCCTCTTCCTCCAGTGTGCAGTGCCCTCCAGCCTGGTAGGTCAGGGTGCTACTGCCCAGAGCAGGTTTCCACAGTGGTACCTGGGCTGGCTGCAGCTGTGCCCCTTGGAGAGTACCTAGGCCAAGCCCAATTCTCCATCAGTTCAGGGCACCACAGCCTAGTGCCCCACTCACCCAGCCAGCTCTCGGTCACCATTTCCTCCCTCCTTTTCTCTTATTTCCAGACCTAGGTAATACCCAGTCAGGTGGGAATGTGGTGAGGTAGCCTGGACCTTTGTCTTGCTCCTGCTAACTTGGACCACGTGTTTCTTGGACTACAAGCCACAGAAAGCTGTGAGAAACTGGACCGAGTCCCAGTCTGTGACCCCACATCCTTCCTGCTTCCTTATACACTGGGGGGGGGGGGGGGGTAGAAGGCTCCCTCTTTCAGGGCCAGAGGGCCATGTGTCCCCTGCTGCTGAAGGCTCAGTTTCCATCCCCTTGGGGACCAGAGGAACCTATTGTGTTTGGAGTCGCTGGGCTTGGTTGTGATGCGAAGCCAGCCTGAGCTGTGTGGGGCTGGAAGCCTTTTGCAATTGCTAAGAGCTAGGATAGCCAGGATTTTGTTTTCATTTTTAGAATCCTGCTACATGTATTTTAAAAATAAGAGTTATACTCAAGACCCCTGCAGTTTGTGTGTCTGTGGGTCCTCATTTAGAAAGAAAAAGTGGGGTGAAGTTAAGGGATTTGTCTTTGGATCTTGTGTATGGATTTTTGTGTCCTGTGGATGGCCTTGGCCCACAGGTCGAGGCTGCAGTAGTCTAGCCTGTCCCTCCCAGAGCCAACTGCTGAGCTGAGAGCACAATTTCTAGGGAAGATTTTTCCCTGTGTCTGGGTAAGATGCAGACACCCAGGATGGAGCCCCCAGTTCCCCAGGAACAGCTTCCTTGTATCAGCGTGCTCTCCCCACCTGGCTGGTCAGGCTGGACTGAGGATCTCTCCACTTCCTGCCCAGCTTCATTCCCACCTGGTACTTTCATGGTGTCAGCTTGGAGGACCCTAACGTAGGAGGGGGTATGCTGGGCTCCAGGACTTCTTCCATTGTTTTCCAAAAATGAAAGTGCCAGTAGCTTTATATTCGAGCTGCTGTAGGGTTTGTGGTAAAGCGCTGTTCCCTTAACCTTGTCACTGAGAGATGCAATTAAAATGTTTGGAACCATTATTTTTAGTGCAGTGTTAGATTTTGTCTTTAATACAGATGGTCCGGAGGCAAAGCTGTGAAATCTAGGGATGGGGGAACACACACAAAAAAGGAAAATCAACATGAACTAATCTAGGTTTTCTCCTCTGTATTACTGCCTGGAGTTACTTGGGGATCTCTTCTCTCCCCGGGAACGGGTTTAATCAGGGCAGCTGGCCGGCCTGGGGAGAAACTCGGGAGCTGTGTGTTCGAATGCCCCTCCCCCCTTCCGGCTTGGTCAGCTCCTGTCCGGTCCTCTGTGAGTCGCCCCAGGGCTTTACCAAAGGGCTGGATCACTTCTTGGTGTGAATCTTCTTTTTGGACTCTTCTCCACCCCCTTGGCTTTGGGATGTGATTTAGCTTGGCCTGTGAAGCCATGTGTTTTGGCTGCAGCTTTGGGGGGATTCGGGCAGGCCCTTCTGGAGGAAGACGGCCAACCTATTTCCGTTAAAGGCGCTTTGGATGACCAGTCTCTAAAATAAAATAACCAACCACCCAAAGTCCGTCTAGCCTCATAGATTTAAAAAATAAATAAATAAAAAGACAATTTCCTGTGTGAAAAACAAAAAGATCCCATCAAAGGTGTCCCTCCCATCATGTGGGTTTTTTTTTTTTTTTGTAAAGAAAAAAATACATTTTCGTAAATACCTCATTAACTCCACCGCACGATAGAGTGTCTCTGCAGCAGTTACCAACATTAAGTAGGTGTGAAAAGAGTTACTTTCTGAGCTTCTACCCATCCTGCTCTCTAAGCGACAAGGCTAGACATCAAAGCTGCCGCTGTGCCCAGCGGAGCCGCGGGGATCCGGGAATCTGGCGGCTGCATAGACTGGGCCCGGCTGTGGCAGCCGCGCCCGCTCCACCAAAGCTGTTTTTGGAATGTGGGTTTTTTCTCAGTGGGGCCCGTGCTGCCACCATGTCTGATCATTCCTGTAAGGAAAAGCTGAGCTCTCCATTGGAATATCCCGGCCACGTGAGCAATATGGCAAACTGATGGCCGAGGCAGGAGTGGCACAGTGCAAATAGCACATCTCCCCCGGAAAATACCGTACCCCTAAACACTACCCAGTTATTCTTAGAAATCTCCCTCTGCTCCCTGTGAGACAAGGTTCAACAGCCTGCACAGACAGGACAAAAACGCATAGGAGGCTGTTAGAATAACATGGATGAAGCTAAAAATACCCCTCAGAAACACACATAAAAAAGCCAAATCCAACAACAGAACGAGCTAAAAATATTCCAGGCTTTGGCAAAGAGCACAGAGTTAAATAAATTATACAAGAGCCATTCATGGGAGAGAGTTGACTTTCTCTCTTACGGGAACTTGGTTCAAGCTAATAAAAATAATAATTTACTAGCCACTGAGCTTTGCGTGAGTTTAAATTTAATTGGTGGGGCTTCTGGCGTTTGTCACTTCTTGGCGATTAGTGGGCTTGCCCTGGCCAGGGGTGGGGGGTGGGGGCTGTTGAGGCCAGGGTCCCAGGCATCAGGGCAGGGTCTCTGAGGAACAGAGCCCAGTGTTCTGTCCTCCGTCAGAGGAGGCAGGAGGCCACTTGGGGTTCTTCCAGGAAGACAGAGAAGGAACAAGCAAAGCTTGGCTATTTTAATTTGATAAATGATTGTACACCTTTAAGATTGTGTTTTAACAATCAAGATACACTCCAGCAAGTTGATAGGGTGTTTGCTGTCAGCTTACATATGTCATCGGTGCAGGCTGTGAACATAAATAACATGGGAGCTTCAGGATGCTCATGGGCTCTGAGGGGAGGCAGCAGGTCGAACCCCAACCCCTCAAACCGCCCCCCATTCTCTCTGTCTGTGTCTGGAGGACCTGGTCAGCGGAGGGAAGGGATGTGGGAAATGAATACTTCTTTCTACTTGTGCAATTTGGTTAGGACCCTCTTCTCTGAGGAGGTCTCCCCCACCAAAATAAAAGGGCCAGCACGTCTTGTTCAGAAAAACCATGTGGAATTAGGCAGCAGATTTTTAAGTGAATCTCTTTCCCTGAAATTTGAGACTTCTACTCCAATGTTAATGTCATTGTGGCACCCTTGGCTCTCTTTTCTTCCGTAACTAAACAACCCCAAATCCCTATCCTACTGACCCTTCTAACCCCCAAGGACTACATTTCCCACAATGCTTTAGTCTAGCTCCAGAATCTGAGCCTGGGACCCTCTGGTCACTGAACTGGGCATTCCCAAGCACAGAGGCTAAAGTAGTGCCACTGGGAATCAGGGCTTTCCGGGCAGCAGAAGGGAGCCATGATAGTCAGTCACCCCAGTGCCTCTTTCCCCTTCTTCCTCTGGGGCCCCTGGAGTCTTGTCTGTCTTCCTCTTTACCATATACATCTGAATATAAGTCCCCACAATAGTATATGCTGCCCTATCCCCTGGCTCCTGTGCAACTGCCTTGATTGTAGAGGCCAAAGTCCCAGGAGTGTCTTCCCTCTCTCCTCACCCCTGGCCCAGCTCAGGCTGTGCCAGTGCCCTCCTTTCGAATCACATTGGGGGCCTGATGGCCATGACCCGGGCCTGGCCATGGCAGGGAGGTCTCTGCCTAGGGAGTCCTTGAGGAAACACCTTCTTGAGTTATTGACCAGAATGGCTCTGGAGATTTTCCAAAAGAATCCCAGGATACACCTGCCTCAGGCCCTCTGGCAGGCAGGTCCCTGGGGCTTCTCGTCCAGAGGTTCTGAGGTTCCTAATCCTGCCCAAGAGGCCTCTAGGTTGGGGTGTATATCTCTTTAGTTTCAGACAACCTCTGAACTAGCTTCAGAATTCAAAGCTCGTGCCTGTCTCTTTGGCAAATTAGGTGACTTGCTCTGTCCCATGTCCAACCCCTTTGCCTGCCAGGGAACGTCCCCCCTGGGGTTCCTGGTCCCCATTAACCCCTGGGACCTCATTCTCCTCCCCAGTAGACACTGTGTAACAAGCAAAAAACAGAGTCACAAGCGCTATGCACCGTCCAGAAAATCACCTCGCAGCCGCCCCGCCGTGTTGGGAAGGAGCATGGCCTAGAAGGACCTCCGGCATGGGACAGCACTCCTCTGGCTCCGACGCTCTGCCTGCTGACGTTTTTATGGGATAATATACCGTTTAGATCACGCAGGCCTATTTGTCAGTGGGCTGCCCCTGTTTGTCGTAATATATAATATCGCCGCCTCCTGTGGCCCTGCGAGCAGCTGCCACCGCAGGCGTGGGGTGTGGGCTCAGGGGAGGTGTTGGTGGGTGCTGAGTGGGGGTGCCCATACCCATGTTACGAGATCAGCTCTGGGTTCACAGTGGACCTTGGGCCTGGTGGAGAGGTGTCCAATGTCCAAGCTTAGAGCCACCAAGCTGCTGTTTGTAGGCGGCAGCTGCAGCTGTCTACATGATTAGGTTCCAGATTCTGTGGGCCAGGAAACATCTCTTTCATTCTGACCTGGAGGAACGGAACAGGTGGGTTGGCTCCAGTCCCCTTTCCCCCACCCCCATCCCCAACAAAGAGTCCAGTGTCTGTGTGGGAAGGCTTTTCGGCTGGCCGGGGGCACTGCTCCTTCTGAGTTATTGGTGGAGTATCCACTGTATGCCTGGAAGTGGCAAGGCAAGCAAAGCACCCCCTCCTTCCCCCTTAGGGCAGGGACTTGGTTTTTAAGGAGAAGGTTTTAGAAACGAGGGAAGGCGATGGAGCTGAGAGTGGGTATGCCTCCCATGAAGGCTCTGAACAGCAGGTGGGGGCATGCTAGGCGAAGAGTAGCATGAGGAGGAGGTGCTTTCTCCGGCGCCCTGCCCAAAGAGAAGAAGCAGCTTTACTAAGAAATGAACCAGCTGGCTACCATCATCCTGGGAGAGCTGGGCTCTCGTAGACTTTTTTCCTCACCTGTCGGTCGTTTGTGGTAGAGCAGGGGCTTCATTTCCCTGTCTTCTTCAAAAGGCTTCAGAGGAGGGCCCATGGACACTCATTCCTAGAGCCAGACGAGGCTGGGTTCCTCAGGGCCAGTAGGCTGGCAGTGGGACAGTCAGGATGAGGAGGAGCACTGAGGACCCCAGGGCGGGAAGCCTGAAGTCTAAACTTGGGGTGAGGACACCATGGAGAAGAAGCTTTCCTTTATGGTGGGTGCCCCTTTGACCTGGCACATGTGTCCCCTTCCTAAAGCAGAGGTCCAAACTATACACCCCATTATAGCTTCCCAGCCAGCAGCCGGCGGGTGAAGCACACCATGCTCACTGTACATGTAACAGTTCACACCTGCTCACTGTACATGTAACAGTTCACACCATGCTCACTGTACATGTAACAGTTCACACCTGCTCACTGTTCTCACACTCTGAGGTAAGTCTGTCAACGTGTGCTTATACTCACATCTGTGCTGATTCCCAGTGGCCTTTGGGGAGCCGCATTCCAGTGGCTGCTGCAAAGCCAGTCATCTAGCGACAGTGTGTGCTCTTCCTCCAGGGCTTCCTGTATCTCCTGCTCTATCCTTTGATCTCTAACACCAACTGAGGGTGCAGAGCCGGAGCCCCCATGACCCTCTGTGGTACCACCGAAGGCCTCCCTTAAGTGTGTGCTAGTGCCGTGAGCCCTCCTCTACTAAGCCGTGGAACCCTCTGGGGCTCCCCCTGAAGTTGGCCTTGCCCTCTTCTGAACTCCTTTTCACAAAGATGTCCCCATGTTGGGGTCACTATAAACTCACTGAGTGAGCCTCTTCTGGTGTCAGATTCCTGGTCAGCCCCACCTTAGCCTTCTACCTACCCCATGCTTGGCCACTGGACCTAGAAATGCTTCCCATGTTTAGCTCTGCTGTCCCTCCTTTAGACGCTGTGTGTATCTTATCCCAAACACAGGCGTTTCAGCAAAGCCCTTCCCAACAAGCCCTTCACCGCTTCGTGCCCCTCCAAGCTCTGGTTTCTCTTCTCTTCCTGTCTCTGTTCTTGGTCCCTGTGCCTGGTACAGGAAGGACTCACACTCAGCCTGTCCTGATTCAGCCCCTTGTCTCATCCCTCCCTGTGTAGACCCCTCTGTCCCTAGCTGGTGAGCTGGCCTCTAGACTACTGTCCCTTTGTGCCCTGTGCCACTGCCTCGGGCCCTGCTGGTTCTGTGCAGCACTGTAGTTGGTCTGATCAGCCGGCATCTGTGCACTGTATCGCTCCAGGTCATCCGGTCACCTTGTGGGAAACTTGCTTGGAAACCAATCCCCTTTTTGAGAGATTTTACAACCCTTTGAGTATCCTAAAAATAAACTTTTAATTTTTTACAGTAATACTAAAATTAAAACTAAAATAGTACAATACATCTTAGGCTAACCCTAAACAAGCACTTATCATTTCTGAACATAAAGTTAAGAAAACAAAGCCGGGCAGTGGTGGCGCACGCCTTTAATCTCAGCACTTGGGAGGCAGAGGCAGGCGGATCTTTGCGAGTTCGAGGCCAGCCTGGTCTACAAAGTGAGTCCAGGACAGCCAGGGCTACACAGAGAAACCTTGTCTCGAAAAACCAAAAAAAAAAAGAAAACAGAGAATTGAGCACAGCACCATTTTTGTCTTTTATAACACACTGCAGATTTGTAGTAAATAGTAAAACCTAGAATGATCAAGTCCAGAGGGCCCTTCATTGAAGATGGCCAGGGAACTCCTTCAGATACAGACTAGGAAAGGCAGGGACTGCCAGGTTGCCAGGGGCCCACGGGCCCAGGGTAGGACACTGGATGGTTTCAGACCTGAATCTGTACTTCTGTCTCCTGCAGGAGCAGGTCTGTCCCCTGTATTGCTGGCCACCCTCCAAAGCCTCCCTTTGCCTTCTTGGAGGTTTCCTGTGTGCTCTGAGCTCTGTGAAAGCTTAACTGCCCCATGGGTCTGTCTCGTTAGTATTCATTAGTTCTTGCAGGATAGTTAACAAATAGCATCAAATTATCAAAAATTTGTAGTTTAAAACAGCAAATGTTGGCCAGCGTGGTGGCGCACCTTTAATCCCAGCACTCAGGAGGCAGAGGCAGGCGGATCTCTGTGAGTTCGAGGCCAGCCTGGTCTACAGAGTGAGTCCAGGGCAGTCAAGGATACACAGAAAAACCCTGTCTTGAAAAAAAAAAACCAGCCGGGCAGTGGTGGTGCACGCCTTTAATCCCAGCACTTGGGAGGCAGAGGCAGGCGGATCACTGTGAGTTCGAGGCCAGCCTGGTCTACAAAGTGAGTCCAGGACAGCCAAGGATACACAGAGAAACCCTGTCTCGAAAAAACAAACAAACAAAAAAAACCTACCAAAAAAACCCCAGCAAATGTTTATTACTTCGGATTCTATGGGTCAGGAGTGTGGGGCATGGGGCGGGTTGAACTGCAGGGTCTCAGCAGTTCTTGCCCCTGGGGCCATAGGACATCCTTCAGCCTGGCCACGGCTTTACTCAAGCAGACAAGACAGAATAGGGCAAGTTGAACAGAGCCCGCAGTTTCTGCAAGCTCCTTGGAGGTGATGGCCCCTGACTCTTTATGGCATTGTAGTCACACTGTTACCTGAGGTCCCAACCATGCTTGTGTGTGTGTTGGGGTGGGCCACAAAAGGGTACGTGTCAGAAACCCTGGAGACTGTCCTAGTACTCCCATGGCCATAACAGCTGTCCCCCCCCTCCCCGCACCCCTGCAATCCCTGGTCTCCAGAGGCTGGCTAGGCAGAGCTCTACCTCTTCTTATGGGGTTTATTCCTTCAGATTAAAGCCTCATTCTCCCTGCAGCCTTTCTGCCTCTCAGCCTTCTTCCGGCCTCTAGGTACCTCAAAGCTGACTCCACATCCCTTGCCCTACTTCTTTGCCCAGCATCTCTTCCAGGTCCTTCCAGCATTGCTGTAGACTCCACCACAAGCTGTCCCTACTCCACAGGGGCCCCTGAAATGTGTAAACCTGTTTCTTTTCCCAGTCAGAACACTGGGACACATAGACCCAACATAGCCTGAGCTCTGAGGGAAGCCTCCTCCCTAGGGGTGCCACTACCTAGGGGTTTGTGTGGGTTCCTGTGAGATAGAGGGCCAGGCTGTAGATCAGGGTGGGGGCTGCTCCTGGCTTTCTCGGACTGCAGCCTGGGCCAGGGTGAGAGTAGATGGCCCTGGAGCCACATAGGCACTGAGAAACTCAGTGGGTGCGTAGGGTAGGACCTGCTCTGGATGGTGCACAGGTCTCACTGTGGCCTGGACCACGGTTGGTGCCCTCTGGTGTGGGCAGCATTTCCTCCAGTCTCCCCTTCACCAGCTGAATGCCAGAGTGGAGTCAGAGTATCCCTGGGGCTACCTTGGGGCTGCCCCATCCAACCAACCGTGAGCTCAACCAGGCTCCAGGAAGGCCCTAACAGACTCCATCCTACCCTCTGCCCCCGCTTCCCTACAGTAGGCAGCTGACCCTGGGCCTGGTGCTAGAACATGATACTCTGACTTCGTGATTTCTAGGTATCAGTCATAGCTAAGCTAGTTCTCCAAAGCTGTTGGGGGACACTCCCAAGAACTGTATTCTAGCCCCCAGTCAAGGGTCGCCTGTGCTTCAAACTCTAAGTGGATAGGGTATGGATCAGTTGGTTCTGAACTACCCTGAGAGCAGGGCCTGCCCAGCACAGCAAGGGCTCAGTGATGTCATTTTCTTGGTTTCCCACAAATGCACCAAGGAAGGAACTCTTCCTTTTGTGACCCTTGACCCCATAACTTGTGACCTCTGACCCAATCTTCTGTGGTAAGTTAAAGGTGGGACCAGGCTTCAGGTAGGGGACGGTGTGTGGTGTGTGTGTGTGTGTGTGTGTGTGTGTGTGTGTGTGAACTACTGTTCTTTCTACCCAATCTTCCATCTATCAAGTCTCTTGCTGGGGCCCATGGAGTCCTCCTCAGACTGGCCTCCTCAGATGCCCGGCCCCAGCTGTCCATCCTGAGTCACTCTGTGCAGTCCTGTGCAGTCGGTATGACTTCTCTTGCCCCAGAAACTCCTTCACTCAGCTCACCAGGGTCCTAAGAGGTCACCATATTTCTTCCTTGGAGTTGAGGCTTGCTATTCACTCATGCTGACCTTAGAGCCTCGTCTCCTTCCCATGCCGAAGGGAGCGTGAATAGACGGTCTGCCACAGCGGCACTGCTCTCGGAAAGCATCCTGTACCACAGAGCAACACGCCTGGTGGTACACCCTTCTCCTTTGGTAGGAGAGGTTGAAACAGGCAGTGCGTGAGTTCTGTGGTTCTTAGCTTCACCGTGTGTCCTTGAACTGATCTCTGTAGCTCCACTTGGAAGCTACTACTAGACACCCCTGTGCCTCTGAAAGGGGGTGTGGACTTGCAGGCAAGACACAACGTCCTCAGGGGCTGGCAGTCCCCACTCTGCTCAGCAGCCTGGCAGAGTGATGACCATCATTTTGCTACAGTTGGATTTCCAGACCCCCCCCCCAACCTGTCCCACTCTGGGCCTGTGGAGTCCCACAAAGCCTTTCCGCATTTGTTGCACACCCGCCTCTCCCCTGTGTGGGCCTCTGTGCTTTCTGGGCTCTCAGTGCTTTTTAACCCTGCCAGGTGTGAAACACCTAAAGCTGGGAGGTCACCCTGGGAACCAGGACCTGCCCCTAGGAGAGGGCACTAGGCTTGAGTCAGGCAGTTGCTTCCCTGTTTTTCCTTGCCCAAAGTGACCTGCTTTCTGGGGCACAAGGCAGCTGTATTGCATGCTCCCCTTTCAGACCTTTCCTCTTCCTTTCTTATCCCAAGGCTTGAGGTCTTGTGCCCTGGGTTAGCTAGATGTGATAGCTGGCACCAGGCCAAATGCCACAAGCTACGGATGCCTACTCAGCCTCTTGGACCTGCAGCAGAAGGCTGTGTTGAGGGTCCCACAGTGGAGAGGAATTACAGGGAGGAGCCTTCGCTGGGAAGGGGTCAGATGGGACTCTTCAGCGAAAGCCTAGAGAATTAGAAGGGCCGCTATTCGTTCCCTCCGAAAGAGAACACAGTATGAGCCTCAGAGTGCTGGAGTCAGCCATACTTGAGACAGTTGTCTGGGAAATGACATAATTCTGGCCCTGGCAGCAGGGATCCAGAGTGCCCATGGCCCTGCAGCATCTCTGCAGAATGTAGCATCCCTCAGCCTTCAGGGCACTACAGCTATGCCAAGTGATGCTGGGATCCAGGACCTGGGGGCCTTCCTTCCCAGATATCAGGACAACTGGTTCCTGTGGCCAGCTGGAATTCTCCCAGCCTAGTGTGGCAGCTGACCTAGGGCCAGGGGCAATGGTCACCATGTACATGTTTATGCTCTACTGCTGGTTTAAGCTCTTTGACACAGGCCAAGTGTGAGGTACCAGAGATGTCCCATGGGCCTGAGGCTTGCTAGGGGTTATAAGATGGGCCCTCGGTCCTCCAGGAAGTACAAGACAGCCCAAGCTTTCAGTCTCATGGCATGTTCTAGGCCACCATGGGAAGGTGTCTGGAGTCATGACTGACCCTTCCACATCTCTAGCAGATGTGGTACTTCCCACTTCTCAGACCACCAGTGTCAGCCCGGGCAAGGGATCTTGCATTTACTTTATGCATCAAGGGGGCTTAGGAGTCTGAGCGCAAGCAGGGAGGCTGAATCTGTTCAGCTCTAAGTACCCTATGCAGCAAAGAGGCCCAGGTTTGGAGAGACACAGTGTGAATGCCTGCTGCTCCAGAGCCAGGCCTGGGTGCATGTGTAATGGAGGTAACCTCTGGGTGCTGGGAAACACCGGCAGAACACTGGCACCAGCGCCAGGGACTTGCAGTGGCCCTTTGTCCCTGCAGTGCTGTGGGTCTGGGGCTGTGGTTTTCCACAGAACCATCATACTCCGGCTATGGGCCAGAGTGCCAGGCCCTGGCCACAAGGACTGAGTGAGGGCTCACACCTCCAGACAGCCAGACCAGAAAATGTGTGAGCGTGAACGGAGAATGAAGTCATGAAAGGATGGGCAGCCTCTAGCAGCTCTGCCCTCCACCTTCCCTCATATCCCTCACTTCTCAGTCTACCCTGGGTCTAGAGGATCTACTCCCTGCAGCCCTGTCATCACCGTGGGTTCTGGATGAGACAAGGGGTCACATGCAGTAGCACAGACACTGGGCCGCTTGTCAGGAGGGAGAATCCAGGCAGCCTGGTGAAGTCATTATCCACAGACACTCAACTAGGAGTGTGAGAGTTTCCTATGGACCTAGTTTCATGGAATTCATCCTGCAGGTAGCATGACCATGTGAGGGTCTTACGTCCCTGTTCAGGAATCCTTTATCCATGACCGTGGTTGAGACAGACCATGTCCAGGGTCATCCTCAAGGGTTACAGGCATGGGTGAGAGACTAGGTACAGAAAAACAGGGCGGATGTCCATAGCTGGATCAGAGTTTCCAGTCCTGACGATGGGGATGGGGCCACTGCTTCTTGAGAAGAGAGAGCCAAGCATGTATGTGCATTCTATGTCCGTGAGAGTATATGTATAAACATGCTTGTGTGAGTGTATACTGTGATGATCATATGTGTATGGAGCCTTATAGGCATGTGTGCATGGGTGTGAGGCCCTGATAAACTATACTGAGTGACCTTCCTTTAGGGTGGCTGGTTTATTTCAAGGCAGTGGGAAGGGAAGTGCCTGCTTTGGTAGTGGAAGCTCTCCAAGCTAGGGGATGTGGCTCCCAAGAGTGGTGTGGTACAGTCCTGGTCACCTCATACCCTTACTGCCCATCCCACCACCCTTAGGAGCGTCCTGGGCAGCTGGGCGAGGTCCTGGATTCCCAGCTTCCCAGGGAGGGAGGGACACAAAGAAGGATGACAAGAGAGGGTATGTGCCCCTTGTCCCTCCTGTGGCCCCAGCCCCCGCCTGCCTGTCCTGGGACATTGAATCACTCTGGGAAGAAATCCAGCCCCCCTCCCCACAGTGGGGAGCCTTGGCCACCCCGCCTCCTGTCCTAGCCAAAGGGCTAAATTTACTCTTTTAATAAGAACCAGACTTATATCCGATTTTCCTTTTCTTTTATTAGTTCTGGGCTGTCGGTTGGGCCTGTCCCTTGTCATCATTGCCTCCCGGCCTTTTCCATGGTTGCCCAGTTGAGTGGTTCAGCAACCACAGAGCTTTCCTATTATGGCCTGAGAGTGGCTTCCTTTGGGACTTCCGGAAGATTCTCTTGGACTGGCTGAGGGGCTTCCCGGGTGAGGTGATCATTCCCAGGCCACCCCCATGTCCCAAGGATGGGCCAAGCCCAACGCCCACTGTTCAGCATTGTTGGCCTCTCCTTCAGCCCCCGCCCCAGGCTATGGTTCCAGGATCTTCCATCTTGCCTCTCTCTCTTTCCTTCTGTTCTTCTGGGCCTGTCTTAGCTTCTTCTTCTCCAGCCACCTTCATGGAGCTGGGCCATGGCTTTTGTGGTGTGGGGCCCTGTGAAGACTAAGTGCCTGTCAGATACTACCTGCAGGGCTTTGAGGGCAGAAGGGAAATTTCAGAGGAGCTGATGCTGAGCCACAGGCTGACACCTGCTGGCAGAGGGCTTGATGCTTTGGGGGACTTTTGCCCCAGTTTAAGATAGTCCCTGCTAGCAAGTCTGCTCATGAAGAGGGGTCTGAATTGGAGTCTGAGGAAAACTGGACCTTGCTTCCCCAGGGACTGTGGGAGACAGCATTGATCATGTGGGTGACTTGCCTTCCAGAGTGCTCCTAATTCCTGAGCCACTTGCAGGTCTGGGTTCTTCCTGCCACAAGAGAGGCAGCTGGGAGGCTGTGCTGAGTCAGAGGTCTTGAAGCCAGCCGCAGCCTAGGTCTGACTTGAGCCTACAGTTCCCTTCCTCTCACAGCTAGCCAGGAAGTTTCCCTACACCAGGGGAGGCGGTGGCCAGGGTCCATCCAGGCCAGTCCGTATGAGTCTGAGAAAGACCTGACACTTGGGAAATAGCTTTTTGGAGAATGAGCACCATCTGTGTGCCCTCATGCTCAGGGACAGAGTTTTCAAGGGCTGTGTGCAGCCATGGGTGCATACTCACAGCCACACACTCTACACATGCATGCACAGCCAGGGCTTGTCACACACCCAATGTATGTGACCACAGCCACGAGCACACATGCTGTCCTAGACTCACCTTTAGAGGGAAATGTGTTCACACAACCTTTGAGTGCTTGCAAAAGGTCTAGTCCCTCCTCTACCATGTGTGCACCACAGCACCAGGGTGACCCCAGCAGATGGGAGTGCCAGGGGACTCTGTATGCCCACAGACCAGTGCACACCGGAGGGCAGCCTCTAAGTCTTGCCCTGCAGCTTGCTTCCCCACCAGGGCCTGGCCTTCCGGCTTTAACCCCCATCCTCTCCTCCGCTGGGCAGTACAGGGTTAGATAACTATCATCCAGCTTCCAAGCAGGCTAGATCAGAGCCTTTTCTTCTCCTTCGGTTCTCGCAGAAAGCCCAGTGTGAAGTTCTGATCCCCCTAGGGTTCCAGGAATGAGAGGAATGTGGGGTGGGGCAGAAGGGCTGTCTCTCCTCCCTCCTCTGCTCCCTCTGGGACAGACTTGGTGTGAGAGGAGAGCTTTGCCCTCCTTCTTCCCTTTAACTGCCTCAGGGTGCTCATCTCTCTTCAGTGCGGTGTCTCCTGGGCAGACCAAAGACTAGTTGGCCCTACCGGGGACCCAGGGAGGCAGAGCAGGAAGCTGGTGCTGAAGGAAGAGGGAGGGGAGTCTGAATGGGTGTGAGCAGGAGGGTGGGAGCTGGCACAAGCAGTGGGTGCAGCCGCCAGACACAGAGCCAAGGAGGCCCATGCCAGCAGCCAGTCAGCTGGGCTTCCGGAAGCAACAGGAGCACAGAGAGCCTGGGAAGGGGCTTGTTCCTCTGGAGCTGCCGCCATCTCAGTGAGCCGTGGTTTTATTTTTTACAACCCATTTCACAGTTTCCAGAAGAGGAGGACGCTGTCTCAGTGTCTCACTTAACTCAAAACAAATGCTTGTTTCCTGAAGCTGCTTCTGCCTATCCACTGGCTCAGGATGGGGTCAGAATGCCAAGATGGGACAGCCTGGACAGAGAGCCCGGTGCACAGGCATGGCTAGCTAGCACCTGGCCATGCAGCTACACTGGACTGGGCTCTGGTGTGGCAGATCCTCGGGATCTTTGGCATGGTGTTACACCACAAGGCTTTGTTCTCCAGCACTCCTAGGCACCCTAAGGTTGGCTGATGACATCGTGTCCATGGACTGTCTTGGCCACAGTGGGCAAGTGAGCCTAGTGCTCACATGGTGAGAGGAAAAAGAAAGGACTGTCTCTTCCTCCCCCTCTACCCATGAGTGTGTCGAGCCACGTAGGCCATGTCTGCCTCCCAGGCATGGCAGCTTGTTGCTGCCCATGGGCCTCATAGCGGCCTCAGTGGTCACAGAGATCTCCAGGTATTCTGATTTCATTCTGTTGCTGTGATTAAACAGTCTGGCCCAAACAACCTTCCTGTTTGGCTTATGTGGCTTACACTTCCAGGTCATAGTCCATGTCTGAGGAAGTCAAACTAGGAACTCAAGCAGGGACTAGATGAAGAAACCATGGAAGCATGTTGCTTGCTGGTTCGTCCTCTGACCCGCTTGCTGGCTCGTGTTTAACTAGGTTATACATGCGCACGTGCACGCGTACATGCCAGGACCATGTGCCCAAGGATTGAGGCTGCCTAGACTGAACCCTCCTGTATTAATTATCAAGGTAAATCTTCATAGACATGCCCACAGGCCAACCTGACGCAGGCAGTTCATCAAGGGAGACTTCTTTGAGTTGACACCAGGCTATGCCAGAATTGACATTAAGGCTGACCAGGGTGTCCCAAGACTGCAGCCTGTGGAACCCCAAGTGTGAGGTTAAAGGGGCTGTTCTCTGCATGGGCTGCTGTTGACGGTCAGCCCTCCAAGGAGCCCTGGCAGGCCCCGTGACTCCCCTTCTCTTTCACCCACGACAGAGGTACAGTGTCTTCCCAGAAAGGGATCTGAAAGCCGTCTGGTGCCAGTGGCCTCCGAGCAGGCCATTCTCTGCTCTGCCTAACAGTTTCCCCAGCCTTCCAGCTGCTGGCAGCCCTGGAGCAGCCATGATCCAGGTGTGGTCCGTGGCCCTGTGCAGGTCACTGGCTTTGGCATGGAGACAGACTAGCCTCCCACAAATGGGGCTGGGCCTTCTGTGTTCATTGCCTGAGGTGTGTCAAGTCAGCACTCTGGCATGCTGGCTTCCAGGCTTCCAGAATGGTTTTCTCAGCCAGCCAGGCTTTCAAGCCAGGCCTTCATGGTGTCCTGGGCTGAGCTGAGGTGGTTATGGAGTTGAGACCAGAGCTGTAGGATAGTGGAGCAGCTGTTGGGGTCTGATGTACATACAGCACAGAATTGCCTGTCCCCGAGACCACTGCCACCTCTAGTTCTCAGTTCTTTCCTGAGAAGATATTCAGGCAGTGGGCTTGTCTTGTCCTTCAGGGGAGCAACAGGACGGTCAGTGGCGTCATTCTGTAGACCTGTTCAGCTTGGTCCTTGGGGCTGTGGTCTGGGGCTGCTAGTGCAGGGTAGAACATGCTCTGTTCTTTAAGACCCAGGACCGGTGTGGTTGGTGTGAAGATCTGAGAGCCTGACCAAGGAGTCGTCCCCCCACACACACATTGTCAGGAGCCCTTCTGGGTCTCTCCAACTGTACTAGGCTCCCCAATGTCCTTCTTACTCTGATAACCACAACACTCACAGACAAGGGACTTTGCCAAGAGAAGAGAGCCCTCAGCCCAGTTCCCGGCTGGACTTGGCCCGAGGCAGTGGCCCTGGCCCTGGCCAAGGCCCAAGCTGAACTGGGCTCCCGGGCAGCCACTGCACCAGCCCTGTCTGGGGTTGGCTCCTGGTCAGCAGGCAGAGTTTAGAAGGTGGCTGCCAGGTCTGCCCAGGGCTCTGCTTGCCTGGCTTAGTGCCATCACCCCAGTCCTCAAGGTGTAGGTGACAATAGGGACATAGATCCCTGGTCCTGGGTTTTTTCAGATTGCTTAGTAACTGAGAAGGCCAAGGAAATCCTCAGGGAGCCAACAGTGCCTCTCTGCCCCCAACAACTGCTGCCCACCATGAGGCTGTCCATCCAGCAAGGCCCATAGAACATCTTGCAGGCTTCCCACCAGAACCAAGATGGTGGGGAGAGCCCCATTCCTTCTAAGGCAGAGGGTCAGGGTCACTATCACACGTAGTCGTCCATGCGGGGCCTGCCTGGGCCATCCCAAACTGCTGAAGGGAATGAAGTCCCCTGGGCCAGTGTTCTGAGAAGTTAGCTACCCCATAGGAGAACTCCATGCTAAGGTCACCAGTGCCCAGAAAGAGGTCCCTTAAAACACTCAAGGCAGTGATCTCAGGGCCGGGGATCCCTGCTACTCTTACTGCTTGGACGGGAGATGTGTGTGGTGAGGGGACTTGTGCTCAGTCCTTCACTTTTCAACATGAACAGAGCGAAAATCCCCAGGTTCAGCTAGAAACCTGCAGGTGACTTGTCAGAGAATCCAAGAGGGAAGGGCTGTGACACCCCCACCCCCTTAATTTCACAGACTCTGCAGACAGCAGCCCCTGCCTAGTGGAATGGGCTTAGTGGAAGCAGGTGTAAAGGAGAACCCCCTAAAAGACTCCCAAATAAGAATACAGACCAGTATGGGGTGACGTGGGCCCCTGGAAGAGCTTGGCACAAGTGTGCCAGCCTCTCACTGGAGCAGCCCCTGCCCTTATTCAGCTAGGTAGGAGGCTGACCAGGCTGTTGTATTGTCCCTCAGGCCTCCAATCAGAAGGACCCTCTTCTGAGACAGTATTGGAGTCCTTCTCAGCGGCTCTGACTTGAGGGCCTAGTTGTTCAGACACCATGCTAAATGCACAGACTCGGTGGCTGGCTCTTGGAGAGCTGTAGGATTTGCACCAGTGAAGTTTCCTGCTGATCCCCTTTCCTACCAGGAGACTATGAGAGAGCTGCTTTGCCTTAGTGTCATGGATCCATGGGCCTTGTGGGACATTGGGCTGAGTGGAGTCAGGGCCACCTTGTACACTGTGATGTGAGAGAGCCCAAGGTGCACCATTCCCAGGCCAAGATCCTGGAGAAATTGTTTTTGCAGATCTAACTTTTGGACTCCATCACTTCCCATGGGTTGTGCTTTCCTAGGAGGGGGCGGGCGGGTTGGCTCCGGGGGGGGGGGGGGTGAGGGGGTAGGAGGAGTAGAAGGTCTGGGAGACTTGGGGCCAGCCTAGGCGGATAGTTTGCAGCTGGAGCAGCCACACTCAGCCCACAAGCATGGCCCCCCACAGTCCCTGGAGTAGGGCAGGGAAGCCAGCACTTCCCTTCCCAGCCTGGAGTCCCCTCCCCTGTTGTGGACACGCCTGTGGTCTGGACTAGTCCTCTGGCACTCTCAGCCATGTGGTCTTGTCTGGGAAGTCCCTGGCTCTTGGGCACTTTCAATGTGTTCTTCACGGAGGGCGTGGGGTCCCTTTTATCCCTCCCCCGGTGGTCAGCACTCACAGACCCTTCCTCTGGCAATGTCCAGGTCCCCTCTTCACACCAGGAGGGGAAGAGGCCACTTTCCAACCACTAGGCTGGAAGCTAGTGGAACTCAGTATAGATGCCAGGGTCCCACAGGGGTAGTCCCCTCCCCTAGCCTGACTGCTTCCTTGCTGAGTCACCCTGTGTTTGGGAAGTTCCCAGGGCCAAGCCAGGCCAGATGAGGCATCACCAATTTACCATTCCCCTGCCTCCTGGGCGGGAAGCTAGTGCTGTGACTCACCTTGGGCTGGCCGGGCTCCACTCTCCTCTGCTCTGCCCTCCACCCTGTAATGGCCATGGAATAGGCTCTCTGCCTAGGAACGGAAGTGGCAAGGTACCAGGGTATCATGCTGGGGTAAAGGACCAGCAGTGCAGCCTAGACCACCCACTGAATGGCCCTATGCACGTATGTTGTGTGTGGATGAGAGAAAGAGAGAGAGAGAGAGAGAGAGAGAGAGAGAGAGAGAGAGAGCGCTGGTAGCCATGACAACCAGGGACACTTACTCGGCCTGGCCCTGACTGTTGGACTGCAGCAGAGATGGGCATAGACCATGACAGCCAACGTGGAGGATGCAGCAGGCTAGTGGGAAGGAGAAAAGGGTGACCTCCACAGGGTCAGGGCAACTCACCCTCTACTGCAGTCCCAGACCACCGAGGAAAACGCTGGCCCAGCCCAAGTGGCCCAGAGGGGACTTGAAGAGCTGCTCTGTGTAGTTCTGGTCTCTTTCCCTGGTTAGTCCTTCCTCCTTCCATCCCAGCCTCCCCTTATTCACCTGGCCTGGGGCCCCCTTGTCTAACCAGTCAGTTATGTGGTACTGGAAAACAGCAAAGGCTCGTTCCTCCCACACTGCCCAGGACAGGGCAGGGACCTTGGCCCCTGTAGCATTGGCTCACAGCCTCTGGTTGGGGTGTTGCTGCTTCTAGGCACATCACCTGGACTTTCTCGGTGAGGCACAGGCAAAGCTTGCCGACAAGTCCACCAGCATCAGAGAAGCCTCCAGTGCCAATGCCATGGCCTGTGAGCTGTGCTCATGAAAAGTCCACAGGAAGTCTGTCCACCGTGGGTCCTAAACATGTTTTTGATGTTATACTAAGTACCTAGTTGATGATGGTTCTTGGTGATGTTGGTGGTGATGTGTGTCCTAACAGTGGTAGAGGATATGATGACGAGGTGATGTGGTTAGTGATGGCAAGTAGGTGATAGAGTTGTCAGTCGTAATGGTGGAGGTGATATGGTGGCAGTAGTGATTTAGGTGGTGTGGTAATGGTGATGTGGGTGTTGTTGGTGATGGTTTAGGTTTTGATGATATTTATGAGGGGTGATATGAATGGTGGCAGTTGTAATATGGGATGGTAGTGGTACAGTTGTGGGTGGTACTGGTGATGCTTTGGTGGTGTTGTGGGTGGTTGTGGTGCAGATGGTGATGGTGATGTGGTTTTGAAGTAACACGGTTTTTATTCCTAAGACACAAGAGGCTCAGGACACTGAGTGTGATTGTCAAGCACTTATGTAGGCAGCTTTCCTGCCATAGCCTTTTTCGTTGTTTGAAGACAAGGCAGGGGCCCTGTGGGAGCTAGGGTACCTGAGAGGCATGCTGGAGGAGGGCTTTAGGAACAGGCTCTGGCCCTGTGCTTCTAGAGCTGCGTGACGGGCTTCCACAGACTCACTCTCGTCCTGTCTACAGCCAGCAGCCGTCTGATGGGAAATCCCCCAGCCTCCTCTTTCATGGGCAGCTTCCTCACCACCAGCCTGGGCTCAGCAGCCTCTGCACACCCCAGTGGCCCCACATCCTCTCCTTCCGAGCCAGCCTACCGAGGATCCCACCCTGCCACCTCCCAGATCTGGTTCTCCCATTCCCATGAAGGTAAGTCAGGTACTGGGCTCCTGACTATACATACCCCAGGGGTTATAGGGGACCAACTGGTGAAACCCTGCTGGCACCCCCCCCCCCACCAAGTGTGCTACAGCAGGGGGGCTGCCTCCCTGCTGAGGAAGTCTCTAAGGGGAGGTGGTAATCGGTTGGAAATGGGATGGTCCCAGTAGGCACTGGTCCTGGCCAGATGTGTGCTCCAGATGTTGGGCAGGGAGGGCTCCAGGGAAGTAAGAAAATGTGGAATGCAGCTGGGCCAGCCTGACTGGGCTGTGCCCTCCACCATGGGCTGCCCCCCCCACCTTCCCAGACTGGAGCAGGCATGGGTTCCAGATGTGTCAGCTGGGAAGGAGAGGCAAAGAGAGGAGGAGAGCTGTCAGCAGACAGAGCTCCCAGCCCCACCCCAGGCCTGCCTGTGAGAGAGTTCCTCCTAGGCCACCAGCCTTGCACTTTGGTGCCTCAGAAGTACCTGCTACTCTCAGACATCGTGAAACAAGATGGTCTCTAGAGCCCTGTTGGGACCTCAGGCCTCTCCTGGGCTTCTCCCAGACTAGGATGTACCTTGTCCAGATGTCTGAGATTAGCTTTGCATTTTGGTTTTATACTTTGGAAGGTGACCATGGGCCCCCAGTACCCCTGGCCTGGTCATTCCCTCCATTCTGTTCCCTCAATTGTGCATCCCCCTTGGTGCAGGAAGGGTTAACCTCCTCCCTGGCTGGCACGCGGGAGGTAATTGCAGTTGGCAGCGGGCACACAGAGCTCTTGCTCCTGGCACCAAGCACTGCCGTAACTCAATGACTGCTGCGTTCAGGCGTCCTGTTTACAGAGCGCAGTGGACCCACACACGGCGGCGCACAGCCCGCTCCGCTGCCCCGTGTTCTAGGCAGAGAGATTAGCGCCCGGCACTTCTGGAAGCTTGAGAAACCTCTCTTTGTGCAACAAGAAGGGGCTGTTTTCCAAACAGGACAGGTGACAAGTGAGGGACAGTTGTTAGAGTAATCTGGTCTTTAGGCTTCTTCTCAGAGCACACATGTTGGGCAGGTGATAAGAAACAACACTCTCCTGGGTGGAGGGTAGGTAGGCCAGCCAGGTCCTGAGAATCACATAGGCACAGGGGCGTCTCCAGCCCAGGGTCTGGGCTGGAGACTTTCTACCCCTCCCCTCCCAGCAGAATTCTGGGTGGAGATTAGCTTGGCAGAGCTGGCCCCTAGTAAAAGACTCCCTGGCCAGCTATGGGTGGCCCCAGGCCCTGCAGGAAATACTCTCTCCCTATTCTCTGACCAGCCTTTTGTGTCTGCTGGGCATCTCCCAGCTGGCCACAGCATCTGGCTTTCAGGGTGTTTGCAGGAAGGATGAGGGAGGCCAAGCAGGAGGAACAGGCAATGGAGGCCACTCAAGAAAGGACTGCGTCCTTAGACTGACCACAAGTGCACTGGTATACCTGGACCACCTGACTTGATTTCCATCCTTATAGTCAACTGTGCCCCATCAGTGCCCAAGAATGTCGGCCCATCTCCTACTCAGTAGAGACACACGTGCCTGCTTCCTCTCCCTCACACCCCAGGAGACATCACCAGCATGAGGGGCGGTTTGTGGGTGGCACCACCTGCCCTAGAGACCAGTCCTGCTCCCTATTGGGCCAGTCACTCAGGAGGGTGGGAGGCCTGCTGATAGCTCCCACAACCATTTGCTTCCCCTTGTATCAACAGCTGTCTGGTAGAATTGCTTCTGACCCACTCAAGGTACCCTCAGACCTCAGGCCCCCACATGAGACCACTGCAGCTTCTGTTTGCAAGCCTCAGCCCCAAGGATGCCCGCTCGGCTGGTGAAGGCCAGTGTCCAGGCAGTGTGCTGTGAAGAGTAGAGCCCAGCCCTTGAGTTCTGGGCTCTGTCCTACCGCTCGCTTGCTCTCTGTCCTCCATCCTGTGTTCAAGGCAGGAATGGGAACCTGGCTGGGTCACAAGGAGAAAGCTTTTGTCTCTGAGACCACCCCCAAGGGCAGCAGGAGTCCCTGCCCACTGCTGGACACCCACTGTGGCAGGTACAAGGTGAAGTTCCCAGAGTCAGGTAGGGGAGGGGAAGCACAGTGGGTGAAGCACAAGAAGCAGAATGTTCAGGGCCCCACACCACACAGAAGAGCACAGGGCCCACTTGGGGCTGGAGACAGGTGTGTGGGCAAGCAGCAGCCCTGGAGTGGGAAGTGCAACCTTTCCAAGTCCCACCTGAGGCAGGCAGCAAGGCCACATCTGTCTGGAGTCAGATTACAGCACATACTTTTCAGGCCTGTGCCTCAGGTTACCCTCTCACCGTCTTCTCCTCCCCACCCTAAGGTGCCCCCCCCCTACGGGGTTTCCCTTTCTTCTACGTCTGCAGCATCACTCCCTGACAGGCCACATGGTGCAGCCTGCTCTGTGCGGTAGAGGCCAGGGCAGGCGGGGCGGGAGCGAGTGGCAGGCTGGCTGGCTGCCCTGGCAGCGTGCCTGGCTGCTAGTCTGACGGGGTGCCAGCTGGCTCCACGTGCTGAGGCCTGTTTCTCGGCCATGTGTGTACAGGAGGGCGGGGGGGGGGGGCAAGGCAGGCAGGGGGCACGCGACGCAGCCAAAGAATGGGGCCATCCAGCATGGGGGCTTCCTGGGCAATAGGCCAGGAGGCCCAGCCTTACCCATGTCCTGCTTCCTTCAGCCACCCAGATGCAGGGAGTCTGCCTCACCTGCTCACTGCCTCCTTCCTGCCCTGGGCCTTCTGTGTCTAGGGCAGGTAGGTCAGCAAACAGGGCTGACAAGCAGCACTTCCTGTGAGATTTAGCCATAGGTGCCCTCCTACTCTTGATAGGGACTCTCAGACAGAACACCCTCCCCTCACCATCTGTAAGGCAGCTGTAGACCAGGGGCCTAGGCTTCCTGTGTCCCTGTAACAGCTGGGGGTTCAAGGGATGCACCCTGGTGTTGGAGGAGCCACCCCAGAACATCTGGCCTGGAGCAGGACCTGCTTGCCTAGCCCCAGGCCTTCTGGCCCCTTGGCTCACCCAAGATGACAGGTCTTGCCAAGTGGACACCAGGGCCTTAGGGTAGGGTGGACAGCAGAACTGGCCTGGGGCAGAGGTGAGTGGCCTAGTGGATGGGGCTGGGGTGGGGTGCAGCACAGCTGGTCCCATTGTCAGTGAGCCTTCCCCCTGCCCAGCTGCAGGCTTGGGACCACCCACAGCGCAATGAAAGGGATGCTGTTGCTAGGGGTTGGGGATAGATACAGGAGCTTGGAGCTGACTCAGCCCTACTAGTCGTGGTCTCTCATGCCACCTGGAGGGGGAGCCATGGACACACGTGCCAGCACTGGCTGCCTGCCTACCCGGCTTCTGTCAAAGCCACACCCACCCTGGTGGCCACTTCTCCATCCATGCCTGGCTGGACTCCAGTGAGACGGGAGCCACACACAGGAGCCACCACCAAGTGCACCCCGCTGTCCCAGACCCCACACACTCCCCACACTCCTCCAGCTGCCTCTGCCTCCCTCAATACCTTATGAAGCCTCAAGACTTACCACAGGGGTAAGCAGGGGCTAGAACATGTCCAACCAGGAGACAAGTCCTACCCAGCACCGTCATGGATGGGCCAAAGGCTTCTGTGGCCCATCAGACTCCGTCCCCTGGAACTGCCCCCTGGTAGTTGCTCCTGCCCTAATGCTATTTCTTCAGACCTGGACGGCCTCTCCCTTTCTTCCCCGTTTCATTTGGTTTTCTTGAAACAGGCTCACCATGTAACCCTGGCTGGCCTACAACTTACTCGGACCCTTTTGTCTCTACTTCCTCATTGCTGGTGTAGGCCATCACACCCTGCAATCTCTTCTTCCTCTTGTTGTTTTTCCATTTTTCAAGATTTATTTTCAATTTTTAATTATGTGTGTGAATGTGTTTCTCTATGTGGGTATGCACACATGTAAGCTGCAGATACTCATGAGAGGGCGCTGGGTCTCCTGGAGCTAGGTTACAGGTAGTTGTGAACTACCAGATTGAGGGCTAGAAATGGAACTTGAAGCCTCTGCAAGAAAAGTACCGACACTTAACTGCTGAGCTTCCTCTGTGTCTGCCGCCTCTATGAATGAAATGTCCCCTTGATGCCTCTGGAACCCTGGCCCTTACTCTTCGGTCCTCTACTTTACTCTAGGCCCTCCACGTTTCACGGTGTCCCCACTCATGTCCACAAACAGCTGCTGGATGAGTTGGGAAAATCTGGCCACCCTAAGCTTTGGAGGATGTCATAGAGTGAACTCTTGGACCCTGCCCTGGGAATCAGGGTGTCCCACTGGTTACGTTACCTCCAGCTAGCCTCATTGGAGCCATCAGGAAGCAGCTGCAGGATCTCAGGACTTCATCCTCTGGGTGTCACAGCCTCAAGAGCTGCCTTAGCCTTAGGTTCCCATGCTCCGCTTAGAGGCTCTGAGCCTGTTTTCTCACCTCTGAGCCACACTGGTTAACACAGCTGCTTGGACATAGAATGACCCTCTGCACCCTTCTCCATATATATTGAGGGTAGTCGGGGGGGGGGGGCAGTGGCTATGGTCACCAGGCAAAGATCTTCCGGATCCTTGGATCCAGCCTAGGCAAAAACAGTTGCCAGCCAGATGTGCTTGCTCCCTGACCACAAGCGAGTGGAGTTACAGCACAATGAACCTCCTGGGAGTGCTGCAGAAGGTGTGGGCGGCAGGACTATTGTTCTGGACGCCAGCAGGGTGTTGTGGCCACATCCAAGATATTCCTGCTCCAAGGTTTACCCATCATTGGTTGACTTCCCCAGCCCCCTAGTCCTGCCTATTGGCCAGCGCCAAGCGCCTCCCTGCAATGTGGAGGACTGTCCCTCTGGATCCAGGGCAGCCTGCCCGTGGGAGCCTGGGGACATGGGGACTGCAGGGCCCTGTTCCATGAGCAGTTGTGGGTCAGCACTCTGCCTGCCTCAGGAAGGAGACCCACCTGAAGGCTGTCATTCTAACCTCCAGCCACTTGGGTGGTCAACCCTGGGAGCTGCACTTTGAAATCCTGGCCTGGATGACTAGGAGTCTGACCAAGCATGGTGAAGAGACCCTGAAGCAAGGGTATTTGGCAGGGGGAACTTGGGTTGTTGCTAGGTTACTCCCTTCAGCCACTGAAGCAGAGATGGCAAGTGTCCCATGAACTGGCTGCCACCTCCTGCCTGTTCCCAGGGCAGACATTACTAGTCAATTCAGCTGCATAAGAATCTAGCTTTGGGATTCTTAGCGCAGCACTCCTGGTCTATCACGGAATCATCTGCAGTAGAAATCACTGGCAGTGAGTGAGAGGAGTGTCACCTGGGAGAGGTCTAGCACCAAGCTATTGTTGATGGTTCATGTGTGGCAGCATCCCAAGGAACAGAGAATAGATGCCAGGGTGCTTGATCCTTCTGGGTGGGCAGGGCCCCTACCTTATGGCCTCCCTACATATGTGTCTGTTTACCCGACTGCTCATTTTCTTCTACCTGTTGATCAGAAACCCTCACCTTCAGCATGTGCAGGAGCTTTGGTAGCCATGGCGGTGGCTAGTAGATATTCGTCCTATCATTGGAGCAAACACAGAGGCTCCAGATTGTGCAGAGGCCGTACGTAGGGAGAGTGAAGTCCTGGTGTCTAACAGGGAAATGGTGGTCAGAATTGTGACTTGTTAGGCTCCCTGAGGTCCCGGGCCACCCCAGCCACGACCCTCCCTAGACCCTCCCAGCCCAGGCTTAGTCTCCTTGGTCCTTTCCGGATGCTGCATCTCCTGGCCTTCGCTTCCGGTCTCAGAGCAGCTGCTCTGATTCGAAAGTCATTTTGTATTTTCCTCTTCAGTTCAGGGAGTACAGCCTTGGGGAAAAGAAAGAACCCTTTCTATTGCTGGACTGAGAGGACCCCCTCTTCTCACTCTACCTCCAGGACTCTGCTCCTCTCCACTCCTGCTTTTCTTTCTTCAGCCAGTTCCCCATCTGAGGCCTGGGAGATGGAAGAAGCCACATGCCTCCAAATGGCCAATAGATTTCAACTTCACTCCTTGGACTGACAGCCACCAACCTTTTCACAGTGCCCGAAGTGCCATGGCTGGGAAGGGCAACCCCTTATTCAGCTAGCCAAGTGCCCATTGCCCCCAGAGAGCAGGGAGAGGTCCAAGTGTCCTGGGGTGGGAGAGTTCTGCGCCTGGAAACGTTGTCTGGGAAGGAAGAATTTACAGACTTCTGTTTACCAAAAAACGAGGCCCGTAAAACATTTAACAGCAGCCAATTACGGGGGACAGCTGCAGTGGTTTACCCCCCACCCTCCCCCACCCCCGGCTCTAACCCCCTGCCCAGCTGCTTCTCCCCCCCCAGCTGCTTCCACCCACGGCCTCTTGGCTTTTGTCAAGTCTTCCAGGAGCTGAGTTTAATCCGGGTAACATCTGCTGCAGATGTGTCCACACACACACCAGGCCAATGGGGCAGGTCTTTCAGCCTTGGCCTACTCTTCAGCAAGAGGGGAACAGGCCTGGCAGTGGGCACTGTCCCCCAGTCCTCTCGGGTGGTCTGAGGGTGTGCTCTCATCTGAGAGACAGTGCTACACCAGGTAGGCAGGTTTCCCTGTCACAGAAATCTCTGAGCCTTAACATGGCCCCTGCCTTGTGACACAGATGGAAAGCTGTCAGACAGGCAAGATAGATGTCTTCCTACATGCAGTACCAGAGAGCTACTGAAGTAGAGTCTGTCCCACAGCGCCATCAGTCAGGGCTCTGAGCGGTGACCCCATGGCAGTAGGGTGTGGCCTGTGGTCTCAGGGTTCTAGGTGGTCTCTGCCCTGGGCTTAGTGTGTTTGCTGTGAACTATTTACCAGTTCTGAGTGCTTTGCCTAAGCTGGGTGCCAGGGATGCTCCAGAGCTGCCTGGCCCCATGCCACAGGGGCTCCTTCTACTCCAGGATCCAGGCACATCAGCTTTTGGAGACAGGCATGGCCGGGGAGCAGTCATGGAGTCTGGATCTGTGGCAGGGTTCCCTTTGTTCCTCCAAATCATCAGGAGTTCATCTCAACAGCCTGGGAGTTCTGTGGCAAAAGAATTAGGGAAGCAAAATAGGGCAAGGCTGAGTGAAACTCATCAGTAACTCCACTGTGACACTGAGATCTGAGAGTCCTGGTGCCTGGTTCCATGAGCCTGAGGCTCAAGCACCCTTTTACCAAATAACAGCACTGCTTGCCCTGGGCTCCTCCCTATGGACATGGCGGCCTCCTCCCCTCTGCTTATCCCCTGAGGACACCCTAAGGACTCCCTTCTTGTAGAACAGCACTACCTGAGAAGTGACACTGTTGGGAAGCTCTTGAGACAACAGTTGTGTCCCCAAAGAGAAGTTCTTCTAGGGCCTGATTGCCATGGGGACATGTCCAGAGCAGCATATGTGCAGAGCCCCACTTGGGCCCAGTCCGGCTGCTTCTGTTCTGGTTTGTCTGCAGTATGGGGAAATGCCAGCCCACCCAGCAGAACATCTCTGAGTAGATCCTCCAGGGTTCCCAGCTCAACCTGGATCTCTGCCTGATGTTCACAGCAAACCCCTCATACCCTTTAGATTTTTACCAACTGAAGGAAGGCCTCGGTGCCGACTCCATGCAGTCCCTTGTAGGAACAGCTTCGGTCTGGCCCGCTCTCCTCAGAGATCCACATCTAACAGATGAAGGAGAGTCACTAAGCTATCAGCAGCCAGGATTCCCTGGTGGGTCTGATGGAGGTCCGGGTCCCCGTGCTCCTGACAGGCCTAATGGGAGGTCCAGTGAAGAAGCCGTAGTCTTAGTAGCACGTGGCACTCTGGGGCTCTGGTTCTGAGCCTCCCAAGGGAAGCTTGTGAAGAGCTGCAGGTTTTTTTCCCTTTTTAAAAACAGTTTAGATGTGCTGGCTTTTATGTGTATGAGGATTTTGCTGGCATCTATGTCTGCACCACACATGTGCCTGGTACCCACTGAGATTAGAAGAGGATGTTGGGTTCCCTGGAAATGGAGTTACGGATCGCTGTGAGCCACTCTGTGGGTGCTAGAATTGAACTCTGGTTCCATGCAAGAACAGCCTGTGTTCTTTTTTGGTTTTGTTTTTTTGTTGTTGTTCTTCCAAGACAGGGTGTCTCTATGTAGCCCTGACTGTCTTGGAACTTTGTAGACCAGGCTGGCCTTGAACTCAGAGATCCACCTCCCTCTGCCTCCCAGGTGCTAGAATTAAAGGTGTGTGCCACCACCAGCTACAACCAGTGTTTTGTTGTTTTTTGGTTTGGTGTTTTGAGACAGAGTTTGTCTGTGTAGCTCTGGCTGTCCTAGACTTGCTTTGTAGACCAGGCTGGCCTTCAACTCACAGAAATTCGCCTGCCTCTGCCTCCCGAGTGCTGGGATTAAAGGTGTGCGCTACCACGCCCGGCTACAACCAGTGTTCTTAACCACTGTGTCCTCTCTCCAGCTCCTAGTGCTGCAACTTTTGTAACCTTTTCCAAGGCTTGCTGTCAGGGCTCAGTCATCTTTCTGCAAGCTGGAACCTCATGGGCCAGGGGAAAAGGAACATTATGATGTGAGACCCTGCAGGCCCGAGGTTATCAGGGTGGGATCAGCTCTAGGCAGTGGTTAGCGTTACTGTGCCCTGCAGGCACAGCTCTTCAGAACTTTGGTTGCCTCTGGGAGAGGAGACGGACCGCAGTCCGAAAACTTCATCCTTGGCTAAGGACTTTTCTGTTTGTTTTTTTGAGACAGGGTTTCTCTGTGTAACAGCTCTGGCTGTCCTGGACTTGCTTTGTAGACCAGGCTGGCCTCGAACTCACAGAGATCCGCCTGCCTCTGCCTCCCAAGTGCTGCGATTAAAGGCGTGCGCCACCACGCCCGGCTCGGCTAAGGACTTTTATACAGCAGGGCATGCATGGAGTCTTGCAGACTGGAGCAGATGTCTCACTTCCATAGAGACCACAGTTGAGGGGAGAGACCTGTGGCTTCCAGGAGTGGGAACTGGCCATATCCTAGCTTCACCTGGTTGGAGTGTGAGTCACCCAGGCCAGCTGTGGTACAGCTCAACTCTCCAAGACCATCCGCTTTCCTGGGTGCCTGTGGAGGGTGCGGGCTGGAAGCCCTGTCTGGTGTGGCTCTCCCTTGACCGAGAACTTGTGGAGAGTCCATATCACACGCCTCCTTCCAAGCCACCTCTCTGAACCCCTTTGTTGCCTGGCCTGGAGGCTCCTGCCACACCAAGAGCTGCTGGGAGGAAACCAAAGGCAGCTTCCCCTCTCCAGCCCCTAGCCCATCAGCAATTCAATTTGTGCTGCACTGGAGGGATGGTATTAGTCGAGTCACAGTTAATATGATATATTGATGGGTTGATTTCCCACTGGTGGGCTTTGTACAGCCCTGCAGGGTGCCACACCTAGGCCGCCTGCATGCCTCTTGCCTCCTTGGGGTTAGGATGGTACAGGCCAGGGAGCTAAGAGTTGTTCTCTACAGGCAGTACTTTGCTTTCCTAGCTCCTGCGTATCCCAGATTTTCGGGGAGTCTGGCATCTACCTTCTTACCCGTGAGCCACTTGGATCACCATGGAAACAGCAATGTTCTCTATGGGCAACATCGTTTCTATGGAACCCAAAAAGGCAAGTGCTGTGGGGCTTGGTGTGGGGTGCAGGGCATCCTGAGGGTGAGTTTAAGGGTACCAGTGAAGGCAGCAGGCTAAGTGAGCCCTCCTTCCCAGGCCAGGTGGGGCCCAGAGGAGGATGTCCTAGCACCACTGCCAGGTGCAGGTGCAGTGCTCAGTTGGGCACCCTGAAGCAGCCATGCTGACCCACAGGTTCTCATCACCTGCCCTGAGCACTGAGGTTCAGGGCAGAAAGTGTTCTTGGAGGTGGGCACAGAAGCTGCATCCCTGACTTACTCTGGGGCCTGCTAGTGCTAGACTGCTAGGAGCCCCTGCCCCAGCCCTAGCCCCATCCCATGAGGCAGTGCCTCACACAGGCATTGTGGGAGCAGTGATAGAGCTCCCACCTGGGAATCGGTGGGACACCTGGCTCCAGGTGGCCGGGTCAAGGCCAGAGGTCTCAGTCCCCGTCGCTAGGTGGAGGTGTTTGGTTCTAAGCGTCTGTTTGCACTTTGGGACACTCTCCTGTGTCCTTGGTTAGAGGCCAGGGCTGGGATTGGATTAGTGACCACGTCTCGGTTTCAGGAGACCCCATGGCAAGATAAGACCCAGACCTAGACAGAATCCCAGAAGGCCAGAATTAGTGACGTCAAAGAATATATGCTGGGGCAGAGGTATGTGTTCCTCATGGCTCTAGGAACCACCAGTCTGCCGAGGTAAACCCAGCTTAGAGACAGAGGCTAGGGGCCTTCTGGGGGTGCTATCGGTGCTCCCCACGTGACAAGGCACTGATGACATCAGTGATCCCACGTAACAAGGTGCTGGTGGGGAGTGAGGAAGGCTAGTGTCAATAGTCCCTATAGAGCCCCAGTTGGGACAGGGAACAGTGTCCCTCTCTTTGGCAGTAGCCATTAGGAACTGAGACATGGACAGAGTGCAGGGTGCCTTCGGGCGGCAATCCTGTACCGAGAAGGTGAGCTAAGGACCTAAGGATGTCTGTTGTGTCTGGATCCATGGGATGGCTCTGCACATCCGAGCACAGAAGAACAACTTGAAGCTCAGAAAGCAAAGCCTCTGTGTTGCTCAGACTGGGCTAGCTGTGATTGGTGCAGGCTGGCCTGCTTGGGGCATGGCCAGAAAGTCGACACCAGCCCCACTCAGGGACCTGTTGTCGTCCTAGACAACCCTGTTACATGCTCCCAGGAACCAGACTTGAGCATAGTCACCTGGCCTCCCCTCTGTCCCCCATGCCTGCAGCTGTTTTGACAGCATCTGTCAAGGGTGGGCAGGTGGCTAGTGTGAGCCCCAAAGACCAGGCTGGAGAACTGGGACCAGGGACTCCCTCTGGGCAGTGGGGCTGACTGGTGTCTTGGCAGCTGCTGGCCAGGCCTCTCTGCTTTCACAGTTCTATGGTGGAGCTTCGGCCAAGAACATTATTTGGTTTGGGAAATTAAACTAATTGGGTTTCTCCTGGGCTACCCCCTTCCGGCTCCCCTTCCCCCTTGTTTCTAATTAGAGGAAATTGACAGAGAATTTACATGACTGAGGACAGTTTTACAAGTTGCAAACGTTCTCTTTTTGTTTCCCTGCCTGGTGTGTTACCCCACTGCCTGCCCACCCACCCAAGTAGGGGGAGGCAAGGCTGCCGCAGGGTCTGCCAGAGGTTTGTTTGGTGGGCTCTAGCTTGGCTGGCAGAGAATAGGTGTACCCATGGCTTACTGATGACAGCCTGGAGGTGACCCTACCTGGGCAAGAGAAGGGTCTGCCCCAGATCCAGGACAGCCTGTCCTCAGACCACAGAGGCAGGTCTCAGGAATCACCCTCCCTGAGCTGGTGACCCAGAGCTACTGGGGTTGGGATGCACGTAGGTATAGTTGTATCTTATCAGGGATCACTTTCTGCTCCCCTATCCTATTAGCCTGAGATAATCAGATAGGATGTTGCAGTCTTGGGGGCTCCCACACCACTCCATATTCAGACACCTGGACTCACTCTTACCCGGCAGTCACAGCACTTGGTGTGGGGAGAGGGGTGAGGCTCTGGGCATCACTGGCCTCCCCGTCGGAACTTAACTCACCACAGCTCTTGTTCTAGGCCACCGCTTCATACAGCCATCTACACCCACCTCCAGTCTGACAACCTCTGAGGCACTGAGCAGGCTAGGCAAGCACCCGGCCAAGGCTCTGCAGTGCCAGGCTCCCAGGGCTAAAACAGGGGAGGGGAGAAGGGCATGGCCAGAGTTTAGAGAGGGAAGCTTCAGTTTGGAAAGATCCTCAGGCTACCCGGGTAATGTGTTGAATGCCCCTAACTGGAAAACTTAAAGATGGTTGTTTTATGTTGTATATGTGTCTATGGTTTTAAAAATATTTTTCAGAGCCGGGCGGTGGTGGCGCACGCCTTTAATCCCAGCACTTGGGAGGCAGAGGCAGGCGGATCTTTGTGAGTTCGAGGCCAGCCTGGTCTACAAAGCGAGTCCAGGACAGCTAGAGATATTCAGAGAAACCCTGTCTCGAAAAATCAAAAAAATATATATTTTTTTCAGATTTTTAAAAGTTTGCATAATGTGCATGAGTGTTTTTTCCTACATGTATGTACATCCACCACGTGCATGCCTGGTGCCCACAAAGGCTAGAAGAAGGTGTTTGCGCTCCTGAAGCTGGAGTTACGGATGGTTGTGGGCACTAGGAACCGAACCTTAATCCTTTGCAAGAGTGCTCTTAACCACTGAACCATCTTTCTAACACCCTCTTTGATTTGAAAAACAAACAAAGCCGGGCGGTGGTGGCGCACGCCTTTAATCCCAGCACTTGGGAGGCAGAGGCAGGCGGATCTTTGTGAGTTCGAGGCCAGCCTGGTCTACAAAGTGAGTCCAGGACAGCCAAGGATACACAGAGAAACCCTGTCTCGAAAAAAAAAAAAAACAAAAAAAAATGAAAAACAAACAAACAAAAATCCCTGGGTTGGGGCCACTAGTCGAGACTCATTGCTCCCCTACACTTCCTTGTTGACCTTGACCTTTGACTCACAGATAACTTCTACCTGCGCAACCTGCCCCCACAGCCTACGATCCTACCTGCCAACCACAACTTCCCTGGGGTGCCCCGAGCCCCTCCTGCTCATCCCATCGGATCCTGCAGCCGGGACCGCATTGAAGCTGCCCCGCTGCAGAAGGGTCCTAAGGAGTTTGACCGCTTCCTCATGGGTAAAGAGCTGGGCAAAGAAAAAGCCAGCAAGGTAGCAGAGGGCAGGGAGCGGCCAGTGGCAGAGGAAGACAGCAGCAAAGACAGACAGAAGCTGGTGCCACCCATGCCAACTGAGGGGCCCTGCAAGGAGGCGGGTCCTACACCCAGGGGGTCCTGTGAGGGCCGCCCCAAACACCTCACCTCCTGCCTGCTCAACACCAAGGTACTCAATGGCGACATGGGCAAGGCCTCACTGGCCAGTTGTGCAGGGGGCATGCTGGGCCGGCCCGGCACAGGCGTAGCAGCACCTGGACGCTGTGCTAAGGAGGTGGCAGGCCCTGTGGAACCTGGGCCAGCCTTCAGTGAGTGCCTGGAGCGGCGGCAGATGCTGCACCACGCTGTGTCCTACACAGTACCCTCTGGCCTGCCCACCGGCCCACCCCCACCCCTCAGCACAGGCCCTGCGGGCTCTTTCCCCTGCCTGCAGCTGCATGCAGGTCCAGATGGGCTCTGCCCCCTGCAGGACAAAGTCTCCCGGGACCTAAAGGCCAGCGGGCCCACCTTTGTGCCTTCTGTGGGACACCTGGCTGACAAAAGCCGCCCTTTCCAAGTATCGGAGGCCTGTGCTGTGGCAGGTGATGGCAAGGACCGGCACCTGGATGGGGCCATGGGCCCCGACCATGGTACACCCTACGGAGTCTCCTATGCCCACCTAAAGGCCGAGGGCAAGAGTGAACGGCGGCCTGGGGGCTTTGAGGCAGCCCTCCATCCCCGGCTGAAGGGCCTGGAGTATCTCAGTGCAGGCCCTGAGGCACCCTTCCCTGGACTTCCCAAAGGTGGTCTGGACAAAAGTGGTTACTTCGAGTTGCCTGCACCTGCACCGGACTGTGCCCGGCCCAATCACCAAGATCCACTGGGTGGGAAGATCACCCAGGCCTGCTGCACTTTAGACAAAGTGGCCAGCAAAGAGGCCCCTGCTGGCCCTCCAGGGCCCCAGAAGGTGGCCCGGATCCGGCATCAGCAGCATTTGGTGGCTCCTGAGGTGGAATCAGGAGCCGGTGGGGCTGAGACTAAACGCAAGTCCGTGGAGCTGGCATCTCTGGGTTATGGTGGGCCCCATATGCCTCCATGGGGTGTTCAGACAGGTCACAGCACCTCCATGGCCATCGGCGAGGAACGAAAGGGCGGTGCCTATCTTGACCCCTTTGGGAGTGGCCTACAGCAGGCAGCCCTCCTGTCCCAGGAGCTGCCCACTCCTCCAGATGAGGTCTCAGCCATGAAGAACCTGCTCAAGTACAGCAACCAAGCCCTGGTTGTGGGTCAGAAGGCACCGTTTGTGGGCCTTGGTGGCCTCAAAGCCAGCTGTGTCCAGCAGGAAGCCAAGTTCCCAGCCACTAAAGTCCCCGGCCCAGCGGAAAGACCC
Source organism: Lophiomys imhausi (assembly GCA_907164525.1). Lineage (NCBI taxonomy): Eukaryota > Metazoa > Chordata > Mammalia > Rodentia > Muridae > Lophiomys > Lophiomys imhausi. Next base: position 872,622 of record CAJQZJ010001241.1, read on the forward strand.
AACTGTGCCCGCAGCCGAGAACATGAGGCTCCACATGGAGACGGGGAGGTGCGGCAGCCACCTGTGGGCATTGCAGTGGCCTTGTCCCGGCAGAAGGACACAGTCAGCAGGCCCGAGACAGCCTATGGTACCAACAGTGGGCGGCAGGGCAGGGCCGCCCCCACCTTCAAAGGTATGATGTTCTTGGTCAGGGAAGCAAGGTGGGTAGCAGGCATTTACAGAGCTTCTTTCCTACCTGCAACCCCTTGGCCTCCCCACTTCTGACCCTAGAAGATCCTCCAAAGCCCCCAGGGGCGGGAGGGGGCCTGCCTCAGCACATCAGCCCCCAACCCAAGGTGTGCCTCAGTCAGGGGCTCTCTGGGTGTCACAGCCAGATTTTTCTGCCACCTCTGTGCAGCTGCTGGAGGACCTCGTACTACCCATGCACTGGACCTGGAGACTGAAGAGGAGAGGTCGCGGCTGTGTGATGACCGCCTGGGGCTGCCTGGCCGTGAACTGCTACTACAGTAAGAGCTGAGTGGAGGCCCTCTCAGAGCCCTCATGGGAGAAAGGGAAGTGTCATGGCTGTGACATCAGGCACTGGCCTGTCATGTGCAGGACATGCAGCATTCCAACACTCCCAAAGGGTTCTGCTCACTCACCCATTGCCAGCAGCACCAGTGCTGGGGATCGAGGCTCAGAGCCTGGCCTCTCCGAGGAGCCTTCCACCCCTCCATTTCCCTTGCAGGCTGATGGTCTGTCGGTCTGTCGAGGGATTGGGGTTGGCCTGGGCAAGGGAGGGGTCCAAGCTGACTCTAATGATCTTACAGAGACAACAAAGACCTCGTGGAATTTGCCCGGATCCACCCTTCAAGCAGCTGCCCTGGAGACCTGCCCCCCCCACCTCGTGATGCAAGGCAGCCAGCTGGGCGGGGACCCAAACCCCCACCCCCCCCCCGCCCCCCCCCCCCTGGCTGCCCCGCACCCGAAGTCCCTCCTTGTGGATGGGGGGACATTCCTATGGTCAGTGCTCTGAGAGCCTGGGGGGGGTCTGGCTTTGGGGTTGGAGGTTATCCTCTCCTGGCTGGGCCACCCAGGAGTGGGAAGCCTGAGCACTACATGGCTCTGTGGCTTAAACACTACACTTCTGTTCCTCAGGCCTCGGACACCCTGCCCTGCACCAGAACCTACCCCCTGGCTTCCCAGCTTCTGTGCCCGGCTCCATGCCCTCAGTGTTCCCCCTCCCCCAAGACACACCTGCGCAGCTAGTCATCTTGCCCTCTGAACCCACGCCCCACACCACCCCTCACACACTTGGTAAGGATCCTCTCCAGTCTGGCTGCTTGCCTGTGGGGCTGTTAGCAGTGAATCTGAGGAGGGCAGCAGTCTTGGTAGGGGAGTGGGGGAAGGTAGGCATGTGGCCAACCAGGATACAGGAGGGAACTGTGAGGTACCTGGCTAATCTCCCCAGCGACAGTACTAGGGATGGCTGAGAAGGGTTGAAGGGAGATGGCACTGGTGGATAAAGGGGGAGCCTGGCCTAGGTAGGCCCTTCATCTCTGGGTGAAACTGACAGTCCTCTGGCCCTGCCTGCAGCTGAGGTTATGGACCAGGCCTCACTGTGGCCCCCCCATGTATGGGGCCCGGGGCCCTGCCTCACACATGCAGCATCCCGGCCAGCTCCCTGTGTACTCTCGGTCCCAGCTGCTTCGGCAGCAAGAACTGTATGCACTGCAGCAGCAGCAGCAGCAGCAGCAGCAGCAGGAGAAGCAGCAGCAGCAGGAGAAGCAGCAGCAGCAGCAGCGGGCCACCCAGGCCCTGGAGCTACAGCGGGCTGCCCAGTTCCAGGTACCATGCCCCCAACAGCCACCCCGACCTGAGATCCAAGACAATTTTACCCCTCCAGGTCCCATGCAGATGGCCCCAGGACACCCTTTGCATGTCTCTCACCAAGCAGTAGGCCACAGGGGTACCAAGGGTGTGGCCGCCTGAGCCTCTTCCCCCACTCAACAGCGCAAGCCTGAGGATCGCCACATGGAGCTGGAGGAACCTGCCCAGGAGAAGGCCCCAAAGTCCACCCACAAGCCAGTTGCCTTAACCCCCATGGCCAAGGGCACCCCCTCATCTGCCACTGCAGGACTGGTCAAGCTCTCTCCCTGCTGCCACTCACCCACTCTAGAGACCCCTGCTAGTTGCCCCACACCACCACCTCGTCCCAGCGCCCCCCGCACTTTATCCACCCGCCCTACTGGCAGCCCGGGGCCTGGCTCCAAGGACAAGAGTGGGGAGGGCCAGCGGGCTGGAACTGACCTTACCACGCTGGAACCAGGTGAGGGAATGAGCCTCTTTGGCCTGGCAAGTCCTACCCCTACTGGGTGGGTGGGCTGCCCCTGTTCGTCATGAAGCTGTCCTCCTTTCTCTTCCCTCTTGCCAATCCTATGATCTGTGATCTAGTGTAACGGCCCCGGCCCCACTATAGATCCCTCTTTACTCTGGGACAAAAGAAGAACCAGACCCACATCCCCCCAACAACTGAGTAGCCCTGTGAGTGGTGACATACTTGGACTGCCACAGATGGTGCCATCAGACTCAGGACCTGTCCCCATCCAGTGAGCCCACATTTTAGCAAAGCCGAGCTGAGAGAGAGGACAACCTCACCATCTGGGGCCAGAGAAACAGTCTGCCCTGCCTGAGGCAAGGAGAGGTGGCTGTACAGGGGTCTAGAGCCCACCACCCAGCAGCTTTTCCAGTAGCCTGTGATTTTCTCTGAATCAGACTGAGCACTTTGGAAACCCATCTGATGAACATAAAGCCTGCCCCAATTCCACAGTGGGGAGACAGAGCCAGCAGAGGTTTTGTGTTTGAGCTTTTTTTTTTTTAATTAATGGGGTATAATGCCTCTGACATGCTGCCAGCTTGTTCTAGTTTACAGAAAACTCCAATTCAAGCACCATGGTTTAAAAATCCCTCTTTTTCCAGACAGCCACACCAGAGGTGCCCCTGAGGATCCTATGGGTCCCTGATTGGGATGATACTGGTTCTGAAGCCTCTCCTCTTGTTGTCCCCTTAGAATAGCATGCCATGGCCCCTAGCCCTGTGTCTCCTGTCCTTTGGGTCAGGAAGCCTCCCTCCTCCATCCTGTAATGGGGCCACCATGCTTCCTCTCCTGTTCCCAGCTGACTCCCCACATGTGCATTCTTTTACAGACCTGCCTCCAGGACTGAACCCCATGGCTGGCATGGACTTCTCCCTCCCTTCAGACGTGCACTCCTCTGACCTCCCAGACCCCAAAACTATGCAAACCACTACCCCAGGGACTCGGCCTGAGCCCGCACGGACGTTCCTGCCTGGGGAGCCACCCACCTGCAGCCCCAGGAGCTTAGAGGAGCCTGAGCTGCTCTCAAGGGCCAGGGAGGCCACCCAGGACCTTGCCGTCATACCCCACCCTGTTGAGCGTGGACTCCCACCAGGGAAGGCAGAAGACCCCAGCCCACTTGAGGGGTTACAAGCACTGAGATTTGGAGACCTCCTCGAGGGAGGGGGCACTGAGGCTACTACCCAGACTAATTCTACTCAGGGAGGGATGCAAAATGAGAGGACTATGGATCAGAGGGTACCAAACCCCCCTTTGGGAACTACCCCTCAAGCACTGGAACAAGTAACAGGGAACCCAGTTGCCCTAGACAAGGATGAAGGTTCACAGAAGATCCCTGATGTGGCCCAGCTACAGGAGGAGGAAGCCCAACTGGAAGAGAGTGGGCTGGACTCAGAGATGGCCTGGGGGACTCCCAACCACAGCCACCCACCCAGAGCGCTGTCAGGCTTGGATGCCTTGGTGGCTGCCACTGTGGACCTAGGGGACCTGCTTGACATCAGCCTGCCAGATTCTCAGACCCCAGCAGCCTCCGTGCCCCTCAGCACGGCCCCTTTGCCCCATAGCTCAGGGATTCATGGGATTGCCCTGCTCAGTGAGCTGGCTGACCTGGAGGTCCAGCGGCAGAAGAGCGAGCTGGCCATGCAAGGTGAGCCAGCTTCCACAGGGTCCACTCCAACCTGGAGGAGCCAACTGGCCCTGAGAAGGACTGTTAGGACCAGTAGCACCCCTCTGTGGCAGATTCAAGCCATAGGGTCTCTAGGGGAGCATTCAGTACTTGTCCATTTCAAGTAGATGTTGAGGCCTAAGGCAGAGGTTTAGATGAGGGTCTGGTACCAGGCAAGGGGCCAGGATGCTGCAGTCTACTGCTTTGTCATGGAAAGGGATCACTGAATCCCCAAGCCTCAGAGGGTTCTCATACACCCCACCAGGCTGCGGCTGCGGGTCTCTTGCTTCAGGCTGACTTTTGGGACAAGTGTTCCTAAGCTCACCCAGCCAACGCCTGAAGGCCCTGAGATAAGACCTGGAGCCCAGGCAGTCTCTCCTCAGCAGGAAGACCTCACACAGCTCCCCGTCAGCCCCTGCACTGAAGCCCCCTCCTCACTACTAGAGAAATAGCACCTTTCCTCGTGGCTGGAGAGGAAGCCCCTCACTGAGGAGCACCTCAGCCAGCCATTATAGCAGGGCATTCACAGCAAGAACTGTCAGTCTTCGGGCTCAGCCTGTTTTCCTGATGCATAAAGCTCCCAAGGCCCTTGTCCTCAGCTGGGGATGCAGGGCAGCCTAGCCCCAGACCTACCCTGGCAGGAGTCTTGGGAAAAGAGGATGGGCAGTGCCAGGAAGTACAGGCCCTGGAGGAACTCCTGCTGGGCTCTGTAGAGGGGAGAGACCCAGGAACCCTGGCTAGATCCTTGCTGAGGCCTCACTTGAGTAATGTGGCCAGGGTCAAGGCCAAGCTGCCAGGGCCTCCCATATGACAGTTGTACAGTAGCGTGAGGGGGACTCATGGGATACCAGTCATGCCAGGCAACATGTGTGCATGTGCCACAGTGCCTGTGAATGCTGGCAAGACTGGAGCCCGTTCATTGAATGCCTTTAGAGTGTGTGGAGGTGGGGCACGTTGTGTAACCCTAGTGTGGGTGTCTTAGCTGCCAAGTCATGCTGTGGCTTTAGTCACAGGGAAGGTGTGATCCCAAGAAATAGAGTCCTAGCAACTGGCCAGCCATGCCATGCCCACCATATCACGCCCTCTCTCTGGCCCTGCAATGGCTGATTCTAAGCCACTGCCTGAACAGTAGTAGCCTTACAAAGTGTGGCTGCTTTCTTTGGCTTCTTCCACCAAAAATATCTGAGAAGAGACAAGTAAGAAAAGTAGGTACTGAACCAGGCAGGTGGCACCAGGATAAAAGGGAGAGCCTTGAGTTGGCCAGCCCTGGCAGAGCCATCTGTGCACAGTGCTGGCCTCAAAGGCACCTGAAGCAAAGGAAGGACTCACATCTGGCCTAGGTGGACCTTCCTTCCCTGTTGGTGGTGAAGGATCTGCCACCTAAGGAGAAAACCCAGCCTTCTTCCACCCTCTCGTTGCTACGGTCCTAAGCCTGTCTCTAGGTTGGAAGGTCTCCCGTGGTAGAGACCTTGGCCAGAAAAAAAACATTTACCCAAAAGTTTGGGCATTTGCCAGCTGCCCCTCCAGGTATCTCCTGGCATCACAGAAGCAACCTCGGAAGGAGACCATTTCTTGGTCTTCTGGTCTTGCCCTGTGTTCGGGCACCCCTACCTTGTGCACGTGACACAGGTTTTCGCCCATCAGTTTGTGGGGCGCCTAGAGCTTGGCTTCACTGTTTTTTCTTCCTGGTGAAATTCATTTTGGTAGGGCCTCCGGGAACCTCCAGGGCCTCTGTACTTCCCCAGGGCACCAGTCAGCTGTCATTGGTCATCTGTGTTCCCTCTGGTGTAGATGGTTCACAGTCCCTCTCACCTGCCCCTGTGTTTAGCTGTGGAGACCTCTTCCTCTCTGCACCCACCTGCCCTGCATTGCTATTCTAACCTCACTGCCCTTCTTGGCATTGGAGTCTTTCTAGCCACTGTGCCGTTGCTGTCACTATTCTGAGCAGCTTGCTTGGGTTTGGATGGTGGAGCCCTTCAGCAGGCCCCGGTACTTCCCACATGCCTCTGTCACTACTTCCTTGCTTTCCAGAGGCACCCTGCAGCCCTCCTGCCCCAGCTGCCTCTGAGGAGCCTGATTTCCTTCCAGTGGAGAATGGTGTCACTGCAAGTGACCAGAGTGATAGGGTGCCTGTTGCCACAGGGTTGGTGGGTGTGGTATTGCATTTTCAGGGTTTCTAAGAGGATACCATGGCTTCCATCAGACCCCACTGGGCTCCTCCTGGATTGCCCCCTGACCCTTCTTAGATGTCCTTGTGGGATCAACTCAACAGTCCCCAGTCCTTCATGGTGTCGCTGTTCCAAGCCTCTTCCCTGGATCCATACTACCCTCTGCTGGCCCGAGCTTTGACCCCATGTTGATCCAACCCTTGCTGTCCTACCCAGGCTTTCCTTCAGTGGTTAGCTACCCCTGCTGCCTAACTATTACACATGCTGCTGGGAGGGTGGATGGGTTGTAGGATGGACAGGTAGTGGTTAGCTGCTTGTGACTGTAAGTCAGGCTCTAGGGCACAACTCAGTTGCATGGGCCTAGGACTTGGGAAGCATTGGTCCACCTAATTTTGTAATTGGTTCATGATGGAAGCCTCAGCACCCCTACTCTGCTTGATTCCCAGTGTCCAAGAGTGGGTGCACACTTGCAGGCTTCTAGAAGCCACACCAGGCCTGCATGACCCACTCGCCCTGCACTGTGGTCTGGGGTGGATCTTGCCCACTGCGGCCTGACAAGTTCCCTGTGGTCTGACTCTACCCTTGGTTCTCACATCTTGAGGCTGAGACTGTGCTGGGAAGGGGACTGACTTCAGAAGCCTCTTGGAGGGGCAGTTAATGACCCAGACCTCTCCCTCCAGCAGAGGACGAGGATGTACTGGCCTTCAACCTACAGCACCTGGCCACACTGGCCACAGCCTGGTCCCTAGTGGAGGCTGCTAGCCTGGACAGTTCCGGCACTTCACTGCAGGCCTCACCTGCTGACCCAGACAGAGGCCCCAGGCTCACCCCTAGAATGCAGATCCTGCAGCGAAAGGACACCTGGGCCCCTAAAACCAAACCTGTAAGTAGGCGCTCCGCCACACACTGCCCAGCGCCAGGACAGATGAGGAGACCTGTGCACACCTGGGCTGCCTCCCAGCGCACCACCCTGAGACTCGGTCACAGCGCTCAGGTTCCGGAACTCTTGCACACAGGTATGTCCCCTGAAGGCTGCCATTGATCGACTGGACACACAGGAAGTGGAGATACGCATGCAGCTGGCAGAGCTGCAGAGGCGCTACAAGGAGAAGCAGCGGGAGCTGGTGCGCCTGCAGCGCAGGCACGACCATGAGTATGACACCCGGGCGGGGCACCCTTGATCCCTATGGGCTCAGCATGGGGAGGCACTCGGGGGCAGTTGCTGGGACCTGTTTGCCACCTCGTGGGCAGGGGCTGTGCCGGAACAGCCTGGAGACTGGAATCTGCATGGTGCATATGAGACCTAGGCAGCCAAGCAGAGGGGTGAAGTCTGGGTGGAAGAAGCAGTTGTTCGGCAGGGGCCAGCATAGAGGCCTGTTCACAAGGCGGTAGGGCAAGGGCATTTGTGGCTAAAGCAGCTATGACTGTGACTGAGGAGGACTAGGAACCAATGGGGTAGCTGGGACCAGCTCCAGGAGCAGAAGAAACCTACTTGGTTGCATGAGGGGCAGTGGGAGCTTCCAAGGCAGTTAGATCCCAGAGTAGGGCAGGAGAGAGTGTGCCCACCTTGAGCTACAGATCTCGGGCAGCAGGAACCTAGTTGAGCCCTGCCAGCCCCCAGCATTCCTCTGCAGGGCGATGCCCTCCAATAGGCCAGGGAGTGGAATGTTTTGAAGTTTCTTAACATGCCCTCTGTGGCCCCCAGGAGAGAGGAGAGCTCACGGAGTCCTGCACGGCGGGGGCCTGGCCGGCCAAGGAAGAGAAGACACTCAAGCTCACTGCCCACTCTGCGTCCCGGGGGCCAGCTTTCCAGAAGTGATGGCAAGAAAGCCAAGTGAGTCTGGAGTATGGGGACCGGGTATATGGGACAGGCCTGGACACCACAGAGGGTCACATTTCCTCTCTGGCTTCAGGAACTGCTGGCTCCCTGCACCCAGTGTCTGAAGGTCCCAAAACCTGACACCTTGACAAATGTCCAACAGATAGAGCCCTGCTGGGGACTGGGACCATCCTCTCCCCACGCATGGCCATCAGCATCAGCGCCCCCTCCTGGGAAGCCACAGCCTAAGCTAGACTGCACCAACTCTGGGAACCTGGCCGTGGCTAAGGCTGTGGCATCACCCCACTGGAGCCACCGGCCAGCCCTGGGCCCTTGCATGCTCTTTATCTGCACTGTATAAAGTCGTTGGTCACGCTGTGCTGCTGCTCACGGCTGCTGCGAGATGTTATTATCCATTACCCGCCCGGCGCAGTCGTTGGCGCACTCCCGGGCCGGGTATAATTGTCCTTCTCGGCTACAAATTGCCTCTCCCGGCAGGCCCATTTGCATAAATCCTCCGAGCTCCTCCAAACACGATTGGCGCGCGCGCGTGTGCACTGCATCAATCCTGATGATTTGGTAATAATAGTTAAATCGGTACTAAATGGTTCCTTCAATTAAGACAGAGGCAAAAAATTAATCTCAGGGCTTTATGTCACAAAACATTAGCAAATGCAGAGAAGGTTATGGGGCGGGGGAGTTTGTGTGGGCTGCGGGCAATGGAGAGGATTCACCATATGGCTGGGGGCCTCACTGAGATGTCCTGTCACCCTACCCAGGTGTCTCCCAGTACGGAGCTGTAGGGGTTCCTTTGAGACCCAGTCTGAAGGCTGGGGGTTGCTGAGCAGGATAGGGCCACTGGAAGTTGGGGTCCAGTTGGGGAACCTGCTAAAGGGCAGTGATATACCCGCCTGCCCTCTCTGTGCCAGCTCTGGCCATATTGCCCATCCTGGACTCTATCCTAAATCCCAGCAAGTAGGCTTAATCTTTCAGCCAACTTCACCTATGACCTAGAGACGCCAGCAGTCTTAGGGCAGACAAGGTTCCACGGCCAGGGCCCTCTCTTTCCAAAGAGTGGGTCTCCTGACAGTCTTCCCGGTCTAGCTTCTTTCCAGACTCTCAAGCCATGTTCCAGAACCCAGTGGGGGCAGTAGGCCTTGGGCCTCAGGGCTGGGCCTCCTTCATGCAGGAAGTGGGAGGCCAGGCAAGGTGGCAGGAAGCTGGGGTCAAGGAGGCTCCCAGAGCTGCAGGGGCTTCCTGCCTGGCCTTCCCTTCCTTCAGAGGTCCAGCCTCCTTGTTGGGCAGGAAGGTGGAGAGTAGCATCCGGCCATATGAGGTCAGGGCCAGGCTGATCCCTCAATCTCCACTCATTTTCATGAGGAGCCAGTTTCTTTCTGTGCTCTGTGAATACTAAGGGGTTGATAGGTGGGAGGCCAAACTCCAGCCCCTGGCCAACCGATGGCAAACAGGCAGTGTTGGTTTCCTCATGGGGAGGGGAGTGAGCACACTGGGAGACATGTCTGCCCACATGCCATGAGGGTAGAGGGATGTGTGTGTGGGGGGGGGGGTCAGGCAGGATCCCTCTTGCTGTTTCCTCAATAGCTAGCTGCTTGACCATATTGACCCCTGACCTAACTACCAGCCTAGAGGAGATAGCTCACCATGGGACATGCCGAATGAGTCAGGGGAAGGGCCCAAAGGACCACCAGGAGTTGGTGGTAGTCAGCAGGCAGAAGGGACTGACTGGAAGGCTTGGCTCTGGCCAGACATTCCCAGGAAAACTTGAAGCAGTTCCCTTGGCCCCATCTGGAGGATGGACACTCGGGTACAGACTTCATTCACAGGACCCTAAATCAAGGGCCTTCCCCAGCCTCTGTCCTTGCCCCTAAGCCTTCTCAGGTTGAGGAGGAGCCTGTCTTTCTCTGCTTATCGTCCTTACCCTGCCCTGTTGGAAGTGGACCCTATTTGTGTCTCAATATCCCCCCAACTTTTTTTTTTCAAAGACAAAGTCTGACCAGGTATTTCTGGGTGGCCTCTAACAGTCCATCTTCCTGCTTCAGCCTCCCAAGCACTGGGATTTCAGGCATGTACCAGCACACGGACAGACCTCAGGGCCAAACCCAGACTTGAGTGATTCCCTGACCCCTGCTCCACAGGCAGGAGCCTGTCACTACTCGCCCATATTCCAGAAGGAGAGAGAGGGCGCAGACCCAAAACACTGGGGGTTAGATGACTACACAGCCCTGGTTCATAAGTACTGGGATACATCCCAGGGACCCACTGTCCTCACCCGTCCCCAGGCCTCTCTGCCTGGACCTTGGGCCACTGGGTTATGACCAGACACCCTAGCAGGGAGGAAAGATGAGTGGGGGAAGGGAAAGATGTCCCAGGCTTGCCCTCAGAACCACTGGGAGCTGTAGGCAGCAGGCAGAAGGGACTCACTGGAAGGCTCGGTACCGGTCAGACACTCCCAGGGCCTGTTCTTAGCAGGTGAGGCAAAAGACTGTGTTGTGAGCTGCCCCTCAGGACACACCACAGGAACTGTACAAGAGGGTGCTGATGCCAAGGCCCTGCTGTTCTGCCCACCCTGTACCCACCACTGCCTTTCCTCTAGGGCTGTTCATTCCAGCCTAAGTCTGCTGTGTGCTGAGCTACGAGGTGATGAGCCCACAAGGAAGCGAAGCAAACTGGGGAAGAGTGTCTACACAGGTCTGCAGGTGGCCTCCTCGGTGAGTCTCCGGGCCTCCACCCTCAGCCCAGGTGGGCACCACACATGAGATGGGTACCAGGTATTGAGCCGGGGCCAACCAACCTGGGTTTGGTGAGCTTTCTGATACCTTGGTTAAAGGAAGTGATGCTGCAGGTGTGAAGGTGTAGGAACCAGGGGCTGTTGCCTCTGGCACATCCACCACAGGTTTCCCTGCGTGCCTTGTCTCTGGTTCACACACACTCCAGAGTGCCTGGCTCAGGTCACTGTGCCCACAGTGCCTGTGGACCCTGGGCCCTTCTACCTTCCTCACTCTCCAAGGCCCTAGACCTGTTGTTATGTAGTCTGTCTCCTCCGTGTCAGAAGGCTGTTTTTAGTTTTGCTTGTTTGCTTGCTCTTGGCATGTTTTCTTGGTGGTGGTGGTTTCAGTCCCCCACTCCCTGACTATCTAGAACTTGCTCTGTAGGTCAGGCTGTCCTTGAACTTAAAGCCATCCTCCCATCTCTGTCTCCTAAGCACTCTAGGCACGGGCAGGATGACAGCTGGCCATTCTGCCCAGGGCACTCTTCATTTTCACCTTTCCGTATGCCACGTTACAGAGGGCTTTCTGGCTCTCACCCTCCCTGCCATTCTACCATCCAACATTGAATGGGGAGAGAGGGGGGTGGGTTGGCCAATGTCCTCAAGACCCCTTTTAGGGTAAGTCCCCTGGGGTGCTGTTTTCTGGGCCTCACAATGACAGAGGGAACTCACAGGCCTGGGACGGGGGCCGTGCCTGATGGTGACACTTTCACCATTCACAGGGAAAGATGCGGAGCAAGAAGAGCAGTGGCCAGGCCGAGTTGTCGTCCTCAGTGGTCCACAAGGTGGCCCAGCTGAAGCCAAAGGTCAAGAACAAGGGGTTGCCTGCTGGCCTCAGCGCCTTCCAGCGCAAAGAGGCCGCCCCAGGTGGGCGCATCCGAAAGAAGCTCTCTAGAGCCAAGAGCGTCAAAGTGTCAGGGGCAGCACGACATCCACACCCCGAAGGGGACGGTGGCAGGGAGATGCCCAAGTCCCAAGCCCAGCCAGCAGTGGCTGTGGTACAAGAGGCAGGCAAGTTCATGGTGTGAGTGGCCAGAGCCTGGGCCATGGTCATGGGGGCTGAAGGAGGGGTGCACACAGGTCATGGCTACCACTGGATCCGAGTGAAGTTTGTGAAATGGACAGCTCCAGGAGCAACTTCTTGTTGTGAAAGGCTAGGGAAGGAGCCTTTGTCCTCTGTGGTCAACGTCAGACCAGGGCTCAGTAGCTCCCTTCTCAGGGCAGAAAGAACCCCTGGACACACCCTAGAGTGTATGTTAAAAACAGCCCCTCCCTACCTCTGCCCTGCAACATCCGGCAAGTTGGTGGGGTATCTCTTCCTTCCCCAGCAGACCAGTCCAAAAACAGCCTGGAAAAACAGACACTTCCTCCCTCTCAGCCCCTCCTCTAGGGTCGGAGGCTGAGAGAGGACAAAGGGAAGTTCTGCTTTGGGGGCAGGAAGTAAGGGGCCAGCTGGGGCAGAGGATACAGAAAAAGGGAGGGACTCCCCAGGGATAGCTCAGTTCTGCAAGGTGGGACTGCAAGACAGAAAACTGTTCTCTTCTCCTGCCAGACACTCTTAGGGTGGGGGTCAGTACCCCAGTTCCTGCCCCGACCAGAGTAGCCTGGAGGGTGACCGTGTCTTCATTGTCCATGCTAGGCAGTATGGTCGCCCCTAATAGCCAGGTTGAACACCAGTCATCAAGTCCTCTCTGCTCTCCCCAGGCAGTGACTATAACAGTGAGGACTGCCAGGCACTCCTGGGGACAGAGGCAACTCCCAGGGAGCCTGGGCTGGTGCTACACACAACTGGTGTGGCAGTGCTGGGACCCTCACCTTCCTCTGTGGTCAAGATGGAAGCCAACCAGAAGGCCAAGAAGAAAAAGGAGAGGCAGGGCTTGCTAGGTAACCAAGAAACCAGAACACACTGGGAACAGGGGCGTACATAACCAGGGTCCCAATGACCACTTCCCTCCCTCCCACAGGGGCCTGCCGCCTATCCAGCCCTGAGGGTGAGGTTAAGATCAAGAGACGGACGGTAAAAAGCAAGGTGGGATCCAAGCTCGAGAGGGCACCAGGCCGGCGGCCCCCAAGTGCACCAGGCAAGAAGAAAACCAAGGGCGAGGCAAAAAGTGGCCTTTGTGCGGAGCCTGGGACTGCTACCAGCAGGGATGCCCTTTTCAGCCCCACCCGAACCTTTGCCTGCCGAGAGGAGGGCAGCAAGCTTGCCAGTGAACGTCTCAAGAGAGCCACACGCAAGAGCGTCATGTTGCAGCCAGTACTGAGGGTAGGCTAGCAGGTTGAACAGGCATCAGAGTGGTCGGTGGGGATCTCAAGGATGACACGCCCTTTCCTCCTTCCCCATTCCAACTCTGACCCCAGTCACAACCCTTGCTGGCCAGGGAAGCTGTTCAGATCCTCATCTCTGTCCTCTGTCCACCTTTCTTGGTCAGCGGAAGAATGGGGCCTTGTCCATCGCCCTATCAGCCCGAAATGCCAAGGCCATCCTGGGAAAGAGCAGGAAGCTGACTAAGGTGAAGAGAGAGACAGTCAGCAAGCAGGTAGCAGCCCTCCCAGGCTGGGGTGGGGGGCAGCGGGGGCCAAGCCCTCCCAGCCTCCTCCCCTGACCCCTGTGGCCCACCCAGGGACAGGGCCGAGCCGTGAGCCGGCTGCTGGAGAGCTTCGCTGTGGAGGATGACTTCGAGTTTGATGACAGCAGCTTTTCCGATGAGGAAGAGGAAGAAGAGGAAGCCAGTGTCCAGCTAAGTGTGGAGCAGAGTGCCGCCCTGGGTAAGAGACCCTGGAGAGGTGGCAGCTGCCTGGGGAGGGAGCAGTGGGCAGGCCCAGGGCCAGCACTCCTGTCCTCCCCTGCAGCACGATCCTGCACCATCCACAAGGAGGACCTGCAGGATGGACTGCCTGTGCTGATCCCTAAGGAGGACAGTCTGCTGTACGCAGGCAGCGTCAGGACTCTGCAGCCCCCCGACATGTGAGGCCCGGGTCTGGGTGGGAGGGGTGCATGCTGGCGGGCACCTGTTGGGCAGTGCGACCGGGAGCCTCACGTGTCCCGGCAATGCCCTCAGCTACAGCATTGTCATTGAGGGTGAGAGAGGCAACCGGCAGCGGATCTACTCGCTGGAGCAGCTGCTGCAAGAGGCGGTAAGAATGCCCGTGCCTGGGAAAGCAAGCTGGGACGCTCTCCCCACCACCAGGAGGATTGTGCCCTGGTCCTACAGTGAGCCCTGTGGCTAGACCCTGATGTTCACAGGCTACCGCTCTGCGGCTCCTTGCAGGTTCTTGATGTCCGGCCACAGTCCAGTCGGTACCTTCCACCTGGGACCCGGGTCTGTGCCTACTGGAGTCAGAAGTCCCGGTGCCTATATCCAGGCAATGTGGTTCGAGGTGAGCATACTCAAGGCCCTCGGTGGCCTTTCAAGCCCGGAGAGGGATCCTTCCTACCCACAGTCCAGCTATCGCAGAGGCTGGGGGAGGGCGGGCTTGGGTCTGCTCTAGATGAGACAGTCAGATCAGTTCACCAGTAGCCTTGAGAAAGTGAGAGGATGAGGGGACTCTCGTATTCAGCTAATCAGAGCAGGACCATCAAGGAAAGGACCCAGACTGCCAGTGCCTGGGTCCCCAAATCTATCATGTGTGAGCATCCCAGCCAACCAAGGCAAAACAGGGCATGTGGGGCCCTCAGGGTGGGAAGACTAAAGGTCTGAAGGTGAAGAGTCTGTTGGACACTCCTGAGAGGAGACGGAGAGAGTTGTAGTGTATGTGCAGGGAGTCTAGGGTATGTTCGTGCCTGTGTACAGGGCCAGTGGCTGTAATACCAGGTAGCCAAGGGGAGTGGTGATGGTTTATCAGACTGAAGTGTAGTCAGGTGGCAAAAGCATCCCACTCAGCACCCCTGTTGTCCTCTTGCCCTCCCTTGCCTGCTGGAGAGCTGGGCTGGCCACACACTCAAGACATGGTCCATTGCAGGTGCTTCCAGCGATGAAGAAGAGGACCTGGACTCTGTGGTGGTAGAGTTTGATGACGGGGACACAGGCCACATCGCTGTCTCTAACATTAGGCTGCTGCCCCCAGACTTCAAGATCCAGTGTGAGCATCCCAGGAGCATCTAAGGGTGGGGTTCTCCCTGCCTGGGTCGGCTCCCTGAAGCCCCTCCTACTGCGCCTCACCAAAGTTCCCAGTATTCCACACAGGGTGGTAATCACCCACCAGCAGGCCCATGATGACCACCTCTGTCCATCCCATAGGTACAGAGCCCTCTCCAGCCTTGCTGGTGTCCAGCAGCTGCCGGAAGACCAAAAAGGCATCCAATGAGGCCCCCCCGCCCAGCGAAACTCCCACTCCAAGCCTGTCCCCTAAAGTACTGGATGGCCCTGAAACTTCCAAGACCCCTGGGAAGAAATCCATCAGCAAAGATAAAGCTGGTATTTGCAGAGCTGTTGAGCACTGGGAAGGGAGGGCTCCTGGGCTTATGGTTACTGGGAGGAGCATGGGGCCTGGTGGGGTCAGGGAGGGGTGAGTGGAGACAGCTGGGTGGGCCTGCCAGGTACAGCTGACTCTACCTGGCTTCCCCCCCCAGGCAAAGTCGACCTCCTAACCTCAGGTGCCAAGTCCCCCACAGGGGCCTCAGACCACTTCCTAGGCCGCAGGGGCAGCCCCCTGCTGAGCTGGTCAGCAGTGGCTCAGACCAAACGGAAATCAGTGGCTGCAGCAGGTGGCAAGGGGCCAGGGGTACTGCAGAACCTCTTCCAGCTCAACGGAAACACCAAGAAGCTGCGGGCCCGGGAGACCCTGTTTCCCATGCATAGCATGGCTACCCCTGTGTTTGGTAACAGCTTCCGAGCTGACTCCTTCAGCAGCCTGGCCAGTTCCTACACACCCTTCGTTGGAGGGGCTGGGGCAGGCCTGCCTGGAGGGGCCCACAAGCTGCTTCGGGCCAAGAAGGCCGAGCGGGCTGAAGTAGAAAAGGTGGGGCGTCGGCGGGCAGGCAGCGAGTTCCTGGTTAAGCTGGACCATGAGGGTGTGACATCTCCCAAGAACAAAAACTGCAAGGCTCTGCTTATGAGCGACAAGGACTTTGGACCCAAGATGGGGCGGCCTCTAGCCAGCCCCAGTTATGCACACCCAGCCCTCATGGGCAAGGACAAGAAGGGGCGAGCACCTGTGCATCCGCTACCCATGGGACTGGCTCTGCGCAAGTACCCATTGCCCTGTGACAGTGACTGTCCCAGCTCCTACTCGGATGAGGATGAAGATGGGCCGGGGCTGGCCACCGGTGTACCTTCCCGATTCCTCACCCGTCTATCCATGTCGTCCTCCTCCTCTGGCTCGTCCACGTCCTCTTCCTCAGGCTCCATGTCCACTTCCAGCCTCTGTTCCTCAGACAATGAGGACTCCTCGTACAGCTCAGATGATGACCCTGCCCTGCTGCTGCAGACCTGTCTCACTCGCCCTGTACCGGCCCTCCTGTCCCCACCTGAAGCCCTGCGCTCCAAGGGAAGCAGCCCCCATGCCCACGCCCACGCCCAGCGCTGCTTCCTCTCTAGGGCCGGAGTGGCTGGTGCTGGTGCTGGCCCCAGTGGTGGCAAATCCAAGTTCAAGCGCAAGGAGGCCCTGAGCTTCTCCAAAGCCAAAGAGCTTTCTCGGAGGCAACGACTGCCCTCCGTAGAAAACCGGCCAAAGATCTCAGCCTTCCTGCCTGCCCGGCAGCTCTGGAAGTGGTCAGGAAACCCCACACAGGTAGGTAACCCGTCCCCCTGATACAGAGAGCATAGTGTCTCCAGAGAAACGGATTTGCTCTTGCTCCCTCAGACCCCACACACCTCTATGGGTATTCCTCTTCACTTTGAAATAAACCATTCAGAGGCTAGAGATGGCCCAGTGACTGAGACCACATATTGTTCTTGCAAAGGGCCTGGGTCCAGTTCCCAGCACCACAGGGCAGCTCACAACTGCCCATGACTCTAGCTACAGGGGGATCCACATACACACATAATTTTTGTTTTGTTTTGTTTTCGAGATGAGGTTTCTCTGTGTAGCCCTTGCTGGCCTGGAATTCAATCTGTAGACCAGTCTGGCCTGGGACTCGAGACTCACCTCCCTCTGCCTCTGGAGTGCTGTTTTGTTTTTGTTTGTTAAATCTCAAACGGTTTGACAACCCCCTGGCAACAACAAAAGCCCACCACTAGTCTAATGAGACAAACAAGCAGCACTGTGATTTGCACATTAGAGCCGCTGCCCTGCCTGTGTGGTCACAGAATGACCCGCACACTGGGAGCGTACGCTGTGCTTTTTTCTGTGCTGCTATGACACTTGCCGGCGCTGAGGAGCCTTCCCTGCTGATTAGTCTGCAGTGAACCTGTGCTGGCTTGTGTTGGGGTTTTTTGTTTTGTTTTGTTTGCTTGTTTGTGACAGGGCCTCACTGTGTAGCTCTAGCTGGCCTGAAACTTGGTAGGTAAACCAGGCTGGCCTGGAACTGAGAGGTCCATCTGGTCCTACCTCCTGAGTTCTGGGATTAAAGGTGAAGTGTGCCACCTTGCTCAGCTGTCGGGGATTTTTATATCCTGTAAACCAAAGTGCAGTGGGCATCTCATGTGTGTCTGCCCTCAGATCCTGGGTGCCTTTGGATTCTGTTACAGTCTGCCTGTCATGACCAGTATGCAGAGAAAATCCAAGTGTAGCTCACCTCATAGGGAATCTGTGGTGGTGCCTTTCTCCATCGATTGTGTGCTCAAACACATGTAGAGACACAGCACCTGTCCCCCTGCGTGCTCTCGGCTTCGCTGGCCACCACCTTTACTTAAGTTTCCCGGGTCCCTCCTCACCCTCTGTATCTGCTGGTCTGCCCTGCAGAGGCGAGGCATGAAGGGGAGGGCCAGGAAACTATTCTACAAGGCCATCGTCCGAGGCAAGGAGACACTGCGCATCGGGGACTGTGCAGTCTTCCTGTCAGCTGGACGACCCAACCTGCCCTATATTGGCCGCATCGAGAGCTTGTGGGAGTCATGGGGCAGCAACATGGTGGTGAAGGTCAAGTGGTTCTACCACCCTGAGGAGACCAAGCTGGGGAAGCGGCAGAGTGATGGGAAGGTGAGGTGTGGGCAGGTGCAGTGGGTGCCCAGCCCCTGCACTGGGCCTTTGGGAGATGGGAGGTATCTCACCGGCCAACATCACCTTGTCCTGGTAACCCTTCCCAACACAAGATCTTCCCCAGGTGTGGGGTATGTTGGCTAAGGCCAGCTCCAACACTGTGCCCTTACCCGGCAGAACGCACTATACCAGTCGTGCCATGAGGATGAGAACGACGTGCAGACCATCTCCCACAAGTGCCAGGTGGTAGGGCGGGAGCAGTATGAGCAGATGATGCATGGCCGCAAGCACCAGGACCAGCAGGACCTCTATTACTTGGCGGGCACCTATGACCCTACCACTGGGCGCCTGGTGACAGCTGACGGGGTACCCATCCTGTGCTGAGCTACGTCTGCCCACCCCTGTCCATGGTTCAGCCGAGAGGTCAGCCAGCCAGGAGCTGGGCTGAGCAAATATGCAATCCCTCCCCCACCAAGGCAGGATCAGGCTTCTCCTCGAAGTTCTCTGGAGAGAGCTGCTAGGCTGGACCCCAGTCCCATCCTAGCTGCTCCAGAGGGAGGGCCAGGCTGGTCCCACAGGGACTGGCTGCTCGGCCGCTGCACTGCAGCTCTCGAGAGATTAGAACCCAAGCCATATTTCCTAGTACCTCCGACTGTCTCCCACCAGGGAAAGCAGAAATCAGGTGTGTTGTCTATTTATTTCTCTTTGTAAATATTGTATTTCTGTGGGGAAGTTTTATGGGGAAAAAAGTGGAAAAGGAGTTTTCCCCACCTATGTGACAAGGGTGGGTGTGAACAAGGGCGTGTGTGTGTGTGTGTGTGTGTGTGTGTGTGTGTGTGTGTGCGCGCGCGCGTATGTGTGTGTATGTAGGGGTTTTGTCCTGGGATTTTCTTTGGAAATGCACTGTTCTCAGCCTAGTTGAATTCCAACAGGGGCATCTGTGACTGCAGAGGCTGCTGGAATGGGGGCCAGGCCAAAGGCCATGGGATGGTCACATGAGACCCAGTCATACCCTCCAATCTCTTGGGGGCCAACCGTGTGAAGGAAATTGCACTTGGGTTTATTTCCTTTCATTTACATCCCATATATAAAAGTATTGGGGTGGGGGCAGTGATGGCGGTCCCCTGAAAGGACAGGGGTTCCAGCCACAAGGTGAAAATCAGGATCAGCTTGCAAGCCAGGACTGGCCTGCCCCACTCTCCAGCCCAGGAGGATGGCAGCAGCCATATATGTCTTACCTCTGTTTAAAAGAAAACAAACGAACAAATATTTTGAAGTATCAAAAAATGGATGTTTAGACTTTCCTTCCTGAATATTTCAAGTTATTTCTGGTTTCCGTTTCCATGGCCAGTTCGTTGCAGGGAGAGAAGCCTGGCCTCACTCAAGCAGGGTGTAGTCAGTCCTAGACCCCCTCTATCCCTACCAGTTCTCAGCTCGTCCCGTATCCTCCAGACCAACAACTGCCTCCTCCCAAGAGCAGCAGGGCTTCCACAACGGTGCAGCTCGTCCAGGTCCCCACCTAGGGCTGGCCCACAGTTCTGCATGAGTACCTCCTCGCCACTATGTTGCCCCTTTTCCCACCAGACACTTTCCCTGGGGCCCCACCACCTCTGGCTAACCTCAAGTGTGGATGGTAAGGCTGGGCCAGAGGTGCTGGAGTCAGAACAGCAGAAAGGCAGGTGCTGCCCACTCAAGGGGGAAAGGCCCATCTGGCTCTCGTTCTCTCAACCCAGACCCTGGTCCTCGAGCTCCTCTGTCCACCCCACCCCCACACAGTTTCTGAACCTTTTTATAGCCACTCAGCAGGGCAGGTGGCATGGCAGGCTCATGCACAAAGTATATACAACAAGGGTCCCTTCTGGCCTCTGGTACCCACATCGTGACACCAAGTATTGGAAAGCCCAGCAGCCCTAACTTCTCCCATGATACCAGACCCATGGACCAAAGGCCTTTGTCCTCAAAAATGCCTTGTGGCGCACATGTTCCCCAATGTCCCACCAGGCCAAGCCTTCCTAGGAAGCAAGGAGTATTGATGGGCACCCAACCCTAACTGGGACCCCTCAGCCTCTCTTCCTTTGCTCAGGCCCACCAGGAGTCTGTCCTGACCCCGGGGACTCTATTCCTCTCACTAGTTCCTCAAAGGGTCACTCTTGGTGGCCCACGGGATAACCAAGGGTACCCCATTCCTGGCTGTCCCTCCACCCTGAGGCTTTCTGTTCTCCATATGAATGCAATATTTCATTCATGGTGGTTGTCAGCAGAGATGACCACCAAGGTCCTGCTCACAGCTAGAGAGTCAGAAAGCTGGTGAGGGAAAAGAATAGGCAGGGTTGACCCTGGAAGGCCGCCAGAGCCCCGGCACCCAGGGACAAGTAGAACGGCTGCTCTGTGGGCCCTTCTGCATGTCTCTTTCCCCTCTGCTGAGCTGTCCTCCTTATCTGTCTTTATCTTTATCCCCCCCTTTTCTTTTCTCTCTGTGTGTACATGCAGACGACGTGACCCCCCCCCCCCCCCCCCCCCCCCTGGCTAACCGTGGTTAAAGCACCAATTCTTGTAAATGTGTAAACTAAGAGGCTGGTTGGATTTTTTTTCAATGTAAACACTAAATACAAAACAAACAAAAAAAACACAAAGGTTTTATGAACAGCAAACTCTATGTAAAGGCATTTTAGTATTAAATTTTTTATTGATAACTTGCCTAAGAATAAATATATGAACTATTGTACAGCTGCTTGGTAGCCCAGAATGTGACTGTATTTGCCTCCTATGTGTGTCACATGGTCATTCCTGTCTCGGCTGAGAAGACTGAGTGACTAGAATGGGTTTGGGAGACCTTAGGTTTAGAGACACCACCTCACTCACCCCCAGTGATCCTGGGGCTGGACTTGTCAGTATGAATGAATGACAAGGTGGTCACCTGGCCAGTCTGAGTCACATAGCCATGAGCCCACAAAGCACAGGGCAAGGGGGAAAAGCACCCCAAACATTATTCCAAATTATGAACACTGCCTTGGCAATGGTCTGAATAGATTTGTTCAATGAAAAATTTTCTGCCAGACAGCTGTGCCAAGAACAGTAACAGTCCTGATGGGAATGATGATGGCTCACACCTTTAATCTCAGCGCTCAGGAGGCAGAGGAGCCTCTGCAAGTCTGAACCCAACTTGGTCCTCAGAGCTGAGTTCCATGCTGGACAGGATTATAAAGTGAGACTCTGTCTCTTGGGGGTAGGGGTAAAAAGTTCTCATTGCTAAACATGGGATTGATTATAAGTGGCACGACTAAAGAGGGAAGGAGAAGGGACCATGTGTCACCTGATCAGGAGGCTGCAAAGCCAAAGAAAGCCCAACACTGGCCAGGCAAGACGGCTGTGACTTGTAATTCACTATCACTACTCATACCCTGAGGTGGGACCCCAGGGCAGGTTGCAATGGGAAGGTTGGCTCTGGGAGCAGCCTGGGGTCCTTAGCTTCCCACCTCCATATGTAAGGAGCTTGGTTGTGCATATACACATATGCCAGCCCTGCAAGAGTGGTGTGTCTTTCTCTCCAGTATCACCTCCATGTCCTCCACTGTACTACTTCGGTAAGAGATGCCCCTCTCATGGAAGTAGGATGAGGTCTAACAGGATGATGCCTGTGTGGTCCAGCAGGTACCTGGTACACACACTGCCACCAAATCCTTCCTTCAACCCTTCCAAGTCCCAGTAGGACCTGATAGGTAAGGGCCATAAGGTCAGGTGTGCAGGGCGCTGGCAGACTAGTCAGCCTGTGGGGGCATACACTCAGCCCTGGGGTTATCTGAAGTCAAGGCCTTTGGGAAAGGTATCCTGCCATTCCTAGCCGCCCAGTGGACACTGCCTAGAGCCTACCAGGTTGGAGTCTGAGGTTGGAGGTTGCAGGTCAGTGTACTGGGATTCTGGCTTAAGGACCCTTTGTGGACTTGAGACATCGAACTGCAGGAACTGGAGTTCTTGGGAGGCTGGGTCTCTGCATGGCTTCTGAATCCCCTCAGACAGAAATGTTGACAGTGTCCTCTGCCCACTCGAGCCTATTTTGCTGGGAATGTAGCTTACTAGTAGAGTGCTTACCTAGCATGTGCAAGGCCCTGGGTTTTATCTCAGTATCATACACACACAAATACACAAAAGGCTTGCCTTTCTCAGGAGGTCATACAAGGAGGCTCTGATGCAAGAAAGTAGGTGGAGCCAGAGCCTGAAGGGTGTCAGGGATATCTTCCATGCAGCCTGGCAAGAACCCCCACCAATAGGCCTTGGGCTTCTCTCCTCTATCCAACCAACTCCAGTGCAGCCAGCAGAGCTGAACGGTAAACATGGCAGGTGAACAGCCAGCCTCCAAGACAACATGGCTCCAAGACCCCAGACAGGCAGGCAGGAGAGGCTGCAAACAGCTGGCCAGCAACTGCACTGGGGCCAGGTGGCCAAGATAACTCCCTTACAGCACTACAAGGTGGGCCATGCCATTTCCAGCCAAGAACGGTGCTGTGCCTTAAACGGGGTTCCTAAACTAATGGGGACAGTTATGGTCAGTGAGGCAAGTGGCTCTGGTTGTCCCTGAGTTGATCTAGGCAGCTTGCTGGAGAAGGGATTCCCAGGTAGGGCTGAGCAAGTAGAGGGAAGATGGTGGTTAGAAAGTGTGTGACTGGGTGTTAGATGGGGGTGGGTGGGGCTAAAAGACAAGGGCCTTAGCAGGATGGGGCTGGCAGTTACCTCCTGGCAAGCAGATCACCCGAGAGCAGTAGGAGTCCACACACAGATGGCTCTCTTGGTGGCCTTGGGTCAAAGTTAAAGAGGCCAGGCTGGTCAGGACCCTAGGAGAGATTCTGCACCAAGACAAAGGCCCTGGTATGGAAGAGCACAAGACAGGATTAGGGGGCAGGGTGCTGCTCATAGGCCTGGGAAGATGACAAATAGGGCAAGCCCCAGGCAGGCTACTCCTGAACGCATCATACTTGAGTCAGCCCCCAAGTTTAGGATCTCCCTAGAGGAGCTCAAAGGGACACAGGCAGGACACAGTCTATCCAGAGCAGGCCCCCACTCTGGCTCCATATCTCTGGGCTCCCTCTGCTCCTCCCTCCTACAATCTTGCCTCAGACATTGTGGTCCTGGCCTTCCAGAACCTGCTGCTCTCAGAACAGGGCCTGGTCCAAGGGCAGGGCGGACATGGAGAGGAGACATGGGCTGTTGCGCCCTGAGGGTTAAACATGCAAGACTACACTTTGATCAAGACAAACGAGCCATTATGTGAAATGCTGAAGCAGGATAAATGATGGTACAGGGTGAGTGAGATCAATAAAAGTGATGTTTTATCAGGTAGAGATGACAACCCGGCTGATCGCAATTCGTTTTTAATACTACAAACCAATTGGAGACGAGGGGGCTTTAATTGCTGGGCCCCAGCCCTGGCAAGGTTGAAACTACACTAAGTAGGCCAGGCATAGGAGAGCTTTCAGCAGCGCTCAACTTCAAGAGGGGCTCAGAGCTCAGAACCCTGCCCGAGCATCCTGTCTGAAGCATCAAGGGGCAGAGAGAGGCAAGGAGGGGCTACCTTGGCTCAAGCTTGGAGTAAGGAAGCCCCTGAAGTAGTCACAAGGACAGTGACTGGCTCCCTGCCCTGGCCACTGCAGAGATGATCTCGGTCCCCCTTTTGCTATTCTCTCATCTCCCAGAAGCCCTTTGGAGAGCCACCACTTTTCTGCTCTGACAGCCACAGCCACAGCCTTGCACTTTCTGAGCCACTCCTGGGTACCACACTCTCCTTCCACCTTCACCTGCTCAAAACTGCACAAAGCTATGATGAGCCTCTCCTTAGGTAGACACACCAGCTCTCACTCTGTCTCCCTAGCACCAGACTGTAGCTGACAGGGAACCATGAGGCCATGATCCAGCCCCCCAACACACTCTGGGGCCAGGTGGGCAGGCAAAGGGCCAGCAAGTGAGACTCGAAACCCAGTATCTCCAGTGCCTGTTGTCTGATTTCACTCTCCAGTATCACCTAAGCATCCTCCCTGTTGTCACAGGCTTTGTCCCCAGCCTACTGTGAAACTAGGGTGAGGGTTGTGGGCAACAAAAGGTTTGGAACCAGCATGTAGGCAAGGCTAACTCAGACCCTACCAGGGGCCACACTGGAAGGCGTCAGCTCTCCAGTAGGAAAAACACCTTTATATTCCTAAGTTCACATGGGACTCAGACATGGGGACATAACAAGGCTTGGACACAGGGAAAGTAGATTTCCACCTGCTGTCAGGAGGTCCCAGCTTCTCTCTCTCCTCCTTGGGAGCAGGTAGCAGTGGATTCCCTTGGGGTGTGGCCCTCCTGACCACCTGCTTCTGCAGGGCACGCGGCCTGCGTTCACTCACACCTCGGCAGAGAACTCTACTAGATGTGCGGGTGCCGCCCTCCTGCCACGCCCATCTGACAGATCAGAGATCTGGGCCTCTCTCTCCTTACCTGTGGAGGACCCCATAGAAAAACTTGGCAGGAGATAGAGACATGTAGAGCTGGAGGCTGAGCAGGGAGAATCTCTCCGGAGTGAGGAGGGCCCCAACTGGGTCATTCAACCTGTACATCTTGTCTGCCCTACCCACAAGCCTAATCTCAGGAAGAGTATCTGTCAGACTTATCTGAGGACCACACCGCTGAAGGGATAGAGGGGGGGCTTTGATCCCATGGACATCTCTGGGGAACTCACACACGCCTTCCCTCAGAGAGAAGTGAGTTTACGTGCTGAAAACCACCCTGCTACAGACAGGGCCCTTGCAGGTGCTCAGAACACAGCTTTCTGCAGACCTCCCCCCTCTGCAGAGGCTTGGTCCCCCATCCCCACCCAAAGGAATCCCTAGAGCACCCGGTCCGTGCAGACAGAGGCATGGTTCTGCCTCCACCCAGCACTGCAAGTTTGGGGCAATATTAAAGGAGAGTTCTCTGAGTGCGTGTGTAATTTCTGCAGTCTAGACACTTTTGAGCTCCATACAACCCACTGGAGTCCTGAGGGCCTGGGGGAGGGCCTTCCTGAATCTGGAGGAGCTGCAGACCAAGTCCAGAGGAGGTTTGCAGGGCACAGAATGGGAAAAGTTCCTCCACTGTCTCTGGCCTATGAGTGGCCAGGGTTACTCCACACATGCCACCCCAGCTGCAGCCCCCTCTGGAGTGTGTTTCCTGTCTGTCCAGTGGGGCACCCAGGGCAGGCAGCACACGTCCTCCCAATGTAAATGTGAGTGATCAACAAGAACAACCAGTCCACCACCTTCGGCCCAGTTCTGTCTCCCTCAGCAGCAGATTCACAGCCCCTGATGGCAGCCAGAAGTGGTTTGCACCTCCTGCCTGATCCAAGATTTTAGGACTAGCCACACTGCCAAAAGAGTACTGTGTTGATGTCCTGGGCCATCAGAGAGGGGCTCCAAGCACATGGCTCCTCCGCCTATGGGCTGTGATCCAGACCTGAGTAACATAACCTGTTTCCTTCTGAGCTGCCTTTGTGTCCTCCCTAGGCTAATCTAGAGCCCATCTGAGGCCTCACCTTGCCCAGGTTTCCAAGCAGACCTCCCCACAGCTGTGGAATGGTCTAGAGGCCTCCTCACAGTTGGGTTTGCTGAGGGGAGGTTAAAACAGCCATTTTTATTTAGGAGCTTCCAAAGAAGTTTATGATCTGCCTCTCATCAGGAAAGCTGCTCCACTTAGGAGAAGCAGGCAAGTTTGGAGATTCACACTGCTGGGTACATTCCCCTCCAGGTCCTCAGCTGCCCTCTCTGACCCCATGTGAAGCAGCACTTAGGTGTAGGGCACCCCAAGGCCCCTGAAATGTCTCCCATTTGGGGTTTCCTGCAAGGCTAGAGCTGCACAACTCAAGCAAGAGGGGCAATGTACAGGGTTGGAGGTGAGTGTGGAAGAAGCCAAGGGCACCAGGCAGCCTATGGTTAGGGCTGTACACTCTTGGAGGCAGGACGGCCAATCCGAGGTGTCGACAAGAATGCTTCAAGCTTCTAGCACACAGGACTTCAAAGAAGTAAGTACCTGGAACATCACAACCCCAGTGCCCAGGCTGCTACAGTGAAGAGCCTCCTCGGTCAGTGTCTGCAGACTCCTGCGAATTTTTCCCAGTTCTCATTTTGCTCCATAGACTGCCATCTGCCTCTCTAGTCACATGACTCAGGGTAGGCCGGTCACAGCACTTGCACCGCCCCCAGCCATGGTGATTGGCTTTGGGGTGGGCACCTGACCCAGGATGAGCCAATAAGAACTTTCTCCTGGAGAACAAGAGACATAGAAACTCTTCTTGGAAGTGGTCATGAAGGGATACCATAGACCTAGCGCTCTTGGTACTAGGACGCTGGCAGTGACCAGACCCTGATGAATTTCAGAACTTTGGATTTAGTCTGAATTCAGAGAGGGAGTGAATATTTGTAATATAAATGTTGCATGAAATATTTGGGATATACTTATACTAAAAATGACTCATTCTAGCCGGGCAGTGGTGGCGCACGCCTTTAATCCCAGCACTTGGGAGGCAGAGGCAGGCGGATCTTTGCGAGTTCGAGGCCAGCCTGGTCTACAAATTGAGTCCAGGACAGCCAGGGCTACCCAGAGAAACCCTGTCTCGAAAAACCAAAAAAAAAAAAATGACTCATTCTTTAACTAAAATTTGAATTTAAGCTAACATTTTATGTTTTATTGGCTAAGTCTAGCAACTGTGAAATGCAGCTGTCCAATTCCAGCTGGGTATGTCCCAGCCCCCTTGACCATGGGCAGGTGGAGCCAGCTGTCCTGCATGGCACAAAAAGGATGTACACAAAAGAGGTCATGCTGTCCCTCCCTCACCTCAAGTTCATGGCCCCTGAGAAGTGCCTGCTAGCCAAAAGTGTGGCAGCCCAGATTTGCAAACAGTTCCTTGTAGGGTGCCAGCCCAGCCTCAAGTAGACAATTGATCCCTACAGCAATTCCTTGCAGAAAAAAATAAAAACCAAAATACACTCTAAGGATTGATAAAAAGCATAGAGCTAGCCAGGCGGTGGTGTCTAATGCCTTTAATCCCAGTAGTCAGGAGGCAGAAGCAGGTGGATTTCTGTGAGTTCGAGGCCAGCCTAGTCCACAGAGTTCCAGGACTGCCAGGGCTACACAAAGAAACCCCGTCTTGAAACAAACAAAAAAAAAAAAAAAAAAGAAGAAAATTTGTGCCACAGAAGGTAGAAGACATATTGACCTGTGCCTGTAGCTGGCTATGCACACCCTGTAGCTCATCATCAAAGGCACATATATGCCAGAATGTATTGTATGAATGACGAGGGCACATGATATCCCCAAACCAGCCCATGGCTTGCTCGATAGGCTTGTGGACAGAGAGGACCCAATTACGGGGCCCTGTAACATCCACAGCTGGCCTGGATTCCCACTAGCAAATGACAGGAACACACCACAGTGGTCCATGCCCATGATCCCAGGACTTGGGAAGTAGAGACAGAAGTTCAGAGTTCAAGACAGCAATAGCTGCTTTGAGAGTTTGAGGATAGTTTGGTCTACAAGAGACCCTGTCTCAAAAAAGTCAAAAATCTTCACACTTCCTATTCCGGCTGTGCCATCATGCAGCTTCCCAGTGCCCTGGCTTCTGTGGGCCTTTCTATCATGGTGCAGGCAATAACTTGTTCTTGCCTTCATGGACACTGTTCTGGACTGGACAGACCATGGTCTCTCTGTGGAGCAGCCATTTAGCCTCTCAGCCACACAGTGTGATTAAAGAATCGTTTCACAAGGAGCTGAACCATGAGCATCCTCCTCCTCTTCTCCTACCTGGGTACCCAGGACCCTGCTGGCCTGAGGCAGGTCCTGGCCAGAGGCAAGAGTAAGGGAGGAATTGGCTTTTTTCTGGTCACAGTAGTGTCCAGGGCTTAGCCTGCTGTTTGTATCAGAGCCTTCCCATCTGTGGCATGGGCCTACAATAAGACACCAGATGGCTCGGGGACAGGGGGCTGAAGTGCAGCCCCAGGGAGATGGAAGAGAGGATGTGGGCCTACATGTGGACAGAGAACCTCAGAAACATTCTTCTGCAATATGCTAGTGTGATAATGAGGGCTCTTTGCAACTCTGACTGGGCAAGAACCACAGGGGCGGACCCCAGGGATAAGGATTGGCCTGCCCACCGGGCATGGTGGTGCACGCCTTTAATCCTGGTACTCGGGAGGCAGAGGCAGGCAAATCTCTGTGAGTTCAAGGCCAGCCTGCTCTACAAAGTGAGTTCCAGGACAACCAGGGCAACACAATGAAACTCTGTTTCAAAAAACAACAACAAACACACAAGCAAACAAACAAACAAAAAAGAATTGGCCCACCCAACCAGGTCATGGCCCTTGTATCTGCAGTTCTACAACATAGAAAACTCAGATTGGTCAGACGTGGTGACACACACCTTTAACCCCAGCACTCAGGAGGCAGAGGCAGGTGGATCTCTCTGAGTTCGAGGCCAGCCTGGTCTACAAAGCCAATCCAGGACAGCCAGGTGTCTGGTACACAGAGAAACCTTGTCTCCAAAAAACAAAAACAAAAACAAAAGAAAACCCAGAATGGAGGCAACTCAACAAAAGAGAGCACCTGGACTTGTAGTGTTTTGGCTGGAGCCATATGCATTTTCTGAATGAGCTTCAAATTAAACAGCGCATTCCGCTTTTATTACTCAACCCCTCAGGAAGGCCTAGATTCATCCCTGTGAGATCCCAGTTCCAAGAGAAAACATAGCACTCCTTCCCTTGGATCAGGGGCTGGCAGTGGCAACTATCATAGCGGTAGCTAAGATTGTTGCTCAGGCTGGGCATGGTGGTACACGCCTTTAACCCCAGAACCTGAGAAGCAGAAGCAGGTGGATCTCCAAAAGTTATAATAGCCTGATTTACAAAGCAAATTCCAAGCCAAGGCTACTGTAAGATGGCCTCCCAAAAAAGGAGGAAAAGTGGTGCATGGAAGAGAGGAAGGATGGAAAGGAAGGAGAAGAGGAAAGAAAGAGGAAAAGAAAAGAAAAAACAAAACAAAAAAAATGCCAGTGTGCAACTACTTAGCAGCTCACTTAAAAAGACAACATATAGGACTGAGCTACCATATCCAAGGCCCTGGTTTCAACCCCAAATGCTACTGAAATGAAAACAACAGTCAAATTCTCTACTTTAGCTGGGCAGTGCTGACACACACCTTTAATTTTAACACTCAGGAGGCAGAGGCAGGCGGATCTCTGTGAGTTCAAGGCCAGCCTTGTCTACAGAATGAATTCCAGGATAGCCAGAGCTACACAGTGAAACTCTGTCTCGAGAAAAAATACAAACAAAAACTGATCAGTACTCAGGAAGGAGAGAGGCAGGTGGATCTGTAACAGGATGCTTTTATTTATCAACACTTATATTTATTTATTTATTTTTAAAGATTTATTTATTATGTATACAGTGTTCTGTCTGCAGGTATATCGGCAGGCCAGAAGAGGGCACCAGATTTCATTATAGATGGTTGTGAGCCACCATGTGGTTGCTGGGAATTGAACTCATGACCTCTGGAAGAGCAGCCAGTGCTCTTAACCGCTGAGCCATCTCTCCAGCCCAACACTTATATTTATTAATACTTACCAAATCTCTATAAAATACCTAAAGCCTATATCCTAAAACCTATAATCTAAAATCTATATAATCTAAGAGTACCCTAGTACACTCTAATATCTATCTAAAAAACACTTAGCTAACAGTATTTTAACTTTCTTTAAAGGATATTAATATTCTTAGCATAGGTCCGATCAGGATAGTTTAGTTCATGGCAGTCAGGGAAGGCAGTCCCTTTCAAAGCTTAGTGTTCATTGGCCCTTACTTTGCAAGTTCGCAATGCCAGTTTATTCCCTCCAACAAATTGTGGCCAGTTTATAAAGTCAGTCTATTCCAGTTGCCAAGCTGAGACCAGCTTTGTTCGTCACCTGAAACTCGCCTCTACACCTCCTTGACCCACCAAACCTCACAGCCGAAGGCCTCTCTAAGCGGCTTCCAAACTCCACTTGCCTCGCACACTTTTCTGGTGCTCTGGGCCCCAAGACAGATGCCTTTAAAGGACTCTCTCTCAGTAAATTTTATGCCATGCCTTTGCTTTAGACTATAACAGTCCAAATTCTGTTAATGGCGTACCTTGCTGAGCGCCTCTCCAGCGCCACCTCTCAGTTGGTAAGGGCAGGAGAGAGACCGCGTGGAATTCTCATCTTTTATATCACATTATCTCGAGATGCTTGCCAGTCTCAAGGGTCCAGGAGATTTCTCGAGATGTCCAACAGTCCTGTTGCTTCTCATGGTAGCTGATGCCATCTGTGTGGCTTGCACAGTTTCTTAGCCATGCCCTTTCAACAAGGCATATCGTCCATCCACAACTGGCTTTTTGTATATATCAGTAAACCAAAGGGACATCAAGCTCCTCCTTATGTGCTGCCAGATGCTAATCTGAACTATCTACTAATTCACTAAAAAGACTTAACTTCTACCACATGGATCTCTGTGAGTTTGAGGCCAGCCTGATCTACATAGTGAGTTCCAGGCTAACCAGTGCTCCATAGTGGAACTTTGTCTCAAAACAAACAAACAAATAAACAAATAAGCAAACAAAAAGTCAGTGACTATCTAGTTCTCAAGCAACCCAAAGAGAAGGAGAGTGTGAGGGAAGAGGAAGCTTTGTGTACGTGTGCTGAAACTGAAACGATACAGAGAAGGTGAGCATGGCCCCCTACAAGGATGACATGCAAGTTCATGAAGCTCTCGATATTTAGAGTGAGACAGCTACAGAGAGAGAACAAGAGGGCCTCATGAGGAAAAGTGCTGGAGCTTTCTTAGCCCATCTCTCCTTGGGCTGTCCCAGCTGGGTTGGGCAGGCTAGTCAGCTCCCTGGGGGCTACTTCCCTTGTCTATTAATATGTGATGACCAGACAGTGTCAATGAAGACATAGCTGATTCCTGCCTGTGGCTATAGAGAGTCAATGGCTGCTGGCCATCTCTTGATTTCATCATCAGCTTTTTTTTTTTTAAGCTACCCAGAAGATCCTCAGCACCAACCCTTCCCTTTTCCTTCAGAGTGAAAATTACATCTTCCAGCTTCCCTTGCAGCTATATGCAGCTGTGAAACTGAGTTTTGGCCAAGATGGTGAACATGTAATGGGAAGCATCCTTAAACACAGAGCTGGGCCTTTTCTCTCTTCCTGCTGGTTGCAATGTAGATGAAATAGTTGGAGCATTAGCTGTGCTGTTTATTATGAGAAGGAAGCCACATATGTCATCTACTGATGACAAGACAGGATCCTGGGTTTCTCGTGATGGACACACACTCCATCTCATGAATTTCCAACTACTAGACCCCCTTTCCTCATCCATGACTTCCACTCTGCACTTCTCCAGAACAAGGCCCCCACCATTCTGCTAGGATACCCTTTCTGAGTCCCTGTGGCCACAATCTCCTGCAGTTTGATGTCACTGCCAGGTCAGGCCTTCTAACAGCATGGGTCACTCATCAGTCTGCAACCATGTGCTTATTGTAGGTTTATTCCACGGCTGCCTTCCCTGGGCTGTCATTAACATGACGGCAGGGCTCCTGCCTGAGTGTTCACCACAGTGTGCTCAGCACCTAGGGGTGTGGGCACAAGAGGGCACCCCTATTTTGTCCTCAGCTCTCAGGCCCACACACACCCACCCCAGCCCTCTTCTCTGCCCTGTTCTTGCTGTTACCAAAGGCTTCCTGCAGCAGACCCAGGCCCAGCCACTCTGGTCTTCTGAAATCTGGTTTCAGACATGAGGAAAGGGAGACTGTTTTGCACAGTTAAGAGACTCCTTTGAAGTCTTAGGAAGATTAAGGAATGGCATCTATTCCCCTAGATTTCCCTCATGACTGATGGAAGGGAAGGAAACACAAAATGCTTGAAAGGATAGGGGGTCACTATAACCTCCCCCTGGAGAGCCACTGCCCTGCCCTAAACAATATGTGCAGAAGCCAGTGATCACATTGTGGCCCCACCACATGGAGGGCATAAGCCCAGCCCTGTAGAGTAAGCCTGAGAACTACAATAACAACCACACAACCATCCCTGGGTAAGGCCAGGCAAAGCCAGTCAGGAGGGGATGAGGAAAAACAGTCCTGCCCCAGGGTGGGAGTTGGGTGGGCACCAGGAACCACCAGTAAATGAGGGCAGAAGTTCTACCTCATAAATTTATGAATAGTGGACTTACCCCAAATTTTTTTTTTTTTTTTTTTGGTTTTTCGAGACAGGGTTTCTCTGTGTAACAGCCCTGGCTGTCCTGGACTTGCTTTGTTGACCAGGCTGGCCTTGAACTCACAAAGATCCACCTGCCTCTGCCTCCCAAGTGCTGGGATTAAAGGTGTGCGCCACCATGCCCGGTTCCAAATTTTTAAGATAAAAAGAGGAGGTAGAGCTGTAGTGTGGCTCAGTAGTAGAATGATTTCTTAGAACATACAGCCCCTGGGGTGAATTCCCAGTACCACAAATTACATGCATCCATATACACATGCATGCATGTAAACATACATACATACCATGGATATGTCTGATGTCACATTGCCTCAGTGTCTGCAGCAATTGTCTTGTCACTATAACCATCAGACCAGCTTTTGTGTTTTGTTTCTTTCCCTGATTAGAGCTTTGGCCCCTGCTGGCGACTCAGGCTGTATACTAACATCCTCAGGTTGAGCTAGTGATCTCTGGCCACTCTTGGACCATCTTCTCTTCGGTTGTATCAGAAGATGAAGTCTGCTCTTCCTGGTATGTTGACTCTGTTCCAACTCCCCAGGGCACCTGTACCCCAGCACCATGGCCAGGGGTGCTCCTGAGAGGACTGCCTAAGTCACCTCCAAAGTGCCATTTTCTGGCTGCCCTAGGGCTCAGAGCAGCAGGATCTGGACCCAACAGTGCTGTTCCCAGGCCCACGAGTTTTAACAGTAGATTGGGGCTGGCAAGCAGAGTGATCCCTGGCCCTCTGCTGCCCTCGATCAGAAGAAGGCTGTCGAGAGCAGGTGCCACGCTGAGGACTCTGGAGGCAGATCTGAGTTACAAGACAGCAACTGGGGACAGGTGAGCCCAACTGCACATGATTGAAGAGAAAGAAAGTTATCCTTACTCAAAATTATCCACACTCCCCACACTGCAACTCAGCTCACCTGCCACAAACCCTTCTCCTTGACTGTACCCAGTGCCTCTACTGACAGTGACCCTGGAATTGCCAGTTGCAAGACACTGGACTGCACACAGTACACGCTCCTTGCAGCCACCCAATATTCCTGTTATTATCACCATATGATGGGGGGGGCAGTTCCCTGTGTCCCTGACTTCCATGTGTCAGAGGCCCGCTGCATACAACCACATCTGCCAGATACCACATTCTTGGAACACCTGCTATCATTTCCTTGTTCCTTGCAACTCCTAACTGCTTTTCAAAGCTGCCTCATGCCCCACGTCTTTCCTTTGTCCCCATTCTGTGAGACAGGTTTCTCGACCTCTTGTGGCTCCAGCACCTCATCTGGACTAGAGCATGGCCACCCAGTGAGCCATAAACTTTTCCAAGTCAGGGCTGTGCCTTTTTTTTTTTTTTTTTTTCCTCAGGCACCCAAGGGCTGAGCCCATACTGGTACAGAAAGACCTCTCCTAAAAGACTTGTTGAATGCATAAAGACTTGTTGAATGCATAAATGTTTCCTGCCTCAAAGTCATCTAGGCAAGGCTGCATACATGGACACAGGGGTCCACCTATGCTGCATCTGCCTACTGCTCACAAAACAAAACCCAGTGTTTCATAAGGCACTTTTATTCACACTTGAGAGTAAGTGCAGGACACAATCCTGTTTCTGGGCCCCAGCACCCTGACATACACCACCGACATCACCCCACCCTCCCATCCACAGCAGAAACCGATTGGAGGCAATGTCAGCCTGGCTTCCTTTGCTCCAACTTGGACCTGCATTCAGTCAGTAGGAAGCACTAACAAGCCTGAGAAAAGTATACACTCCCCAGCACCTCCCTGCCAGGACACAGAGTCCCCTTTCCAAGGTCACAGCTCCTGAATGGGGCCTCTTTCTCCACTGCAGCTGCCCTTCTGGTCTGGGGTGGTGGCAGCTCCCCTTAGCTGCTGGCCTGGGTACTACACATCTCTCCTTTAATTCATGTATTTTACATTTATTCAACTCTCCTCAAATGTCCCGTCTGAGGGTGCCATAAAAATGTAAGACCGCCGGGCGGTGGTGGCGCACGCCTTTAATCCCAGCACTTGGGAGGCAGAGGCAGGCGGATCTTTGTGAGTTCGAGGCCAGCCTGGTCTACAAAGCGAGTCCAGGACAGCCAGAGATATTCAGAGAAACCCTGTCTCGAAAAACCAAAAAAAAAAAAAAACAGAGAAACCCTGTCTCGAAAAACCAAAAAAAAAAAAAAAAAAAAAAATGTAAGACCATGTCAATTGCCCGTATCAAAAAACATTCTTGTATGTTCCACTTGGAGTAGTTTGGAGGGGAGACTAAAGGAAACGGCCAGGAGGAGACTAGCCCCCAAGCCTGCACAGAGGCTACCTCTTTGTGTCCCCAGGGCATGAGAGGAGGTGTCAACGCCGGGCTCCATCCAAGAATGAATTGATGTCTCCGCCATTAAACAGCAGGACTGTGTCTTCCTTCCCTCCACCCCACCAGCTTCAGCCTCCCAGCTAAACCCAGGTGGCGCTCTTCCGCCTCCCCCATCACCTCCCATGGGAACAGGGGACAGCCCCATGTTTGCCCTAGTCCCTCCTAGCCCGGAGGCTCTGCACTCCCAAGGCGCTGGAGGAACCTAACGACGCCCCCATGGGGACCGGAGGCTACAAGGTCCATTGGCGGCCGCAGGGGATCCCCAGGGCGGCAAGGGTCGCCGTCAGGTCCCCTAGGCGCGCACAGCCACGAACGCTCGGCGCCCCGCCCTTCCCTAGCGAGGAACATCACCCCACGTGGGGCCACGGGGGCTCTCGGCCTTGGCAAGTGATTGGTCGCTGCGCAGCCAATTAGAGGGCCTCTGCTGCTCAGGTCACGCTGATTGGACAAGAGAGGACGGGTGGGGCGGGAGTGGGGCGCCCTTTTGTTCTTTGCGCCCGCGCCGCGCGCCCGCTCCGGCCCCGCCACCTGTGCGCCCACTCCGGCCCTGCGCGCCTCCCGGAACCCCCCGCTTGTTCGCACACGCGAACTAGGAGCAGCCGCCTGCCACGCAGCCCTCTCAGGGTCTGACCTTGGACGGGCTCTTTAATTCTCCGTTCCCGGGTTTCTTACCCTCGTTTTCTCCTTGTCTCCTAGGAATTGTGGCAAAGAACAGAACCTGGCAGCAATCTTGGGATGTTTCTAAAAACCTAACATTTAGTGATAGAAGGGCTCTGGATCTTTCTTAAGAGAGGCCACGTGGCCTTCAGAAGGTGCCTAGCGAGAATCTTTACTAACCTGAGCCTGGTTCCAGAACGAGCTCTTTTCCTAGCCAAGACTCACATGGGCTCGGTGGGAATGGGACAGAACTCCCGCCCTGGATGCCCATCTGTGCTAACCCTCCCTCAATCTTTCTTCAATCAGTCAGTGGTAGTGGACTCCGTATGGGGTGGGAAATGGTGGCCTCAGAAGCACAGGGCCAGCAAAAGGAGAGAGAGCTGTAGGCTGAACTGGAGGGTCAGGGGGTCAGGTCCGGGTCTTCTGACCTCTGATCCAATGCCTTCCATCTAGAAACTGCTTCAGCACATTCCCCAGCAAAGCTGTGGCCGCGGGCATCCACTGCAGAGATGCCAAAGTGCTGAAGGCTGTGGACACAGGCATCCAGTCTCCACACAGGGGAGGGATCAGGCCTTGGGAACCCTCAGTGTCCCCACAACATGGGTGGACTTGGAAAAGCCCCTGCTCAAACCCAGGTTGGTGGAGAAGAGAGCAGTTTGCCAAAGTAGGGGCATTTCCAAGGCCACCCTCCTAGAACCCATCAGCACTCAGAACCATCCCTAGCAAGCAGTGCAGGGGCCTGGACTTCCCCGAGAGCCTGACACCAGGCCTCTGGTAGGTGTCTGTTCTAAGGACTGATGGATGCTGAAGGCCACATCTGGACTGTTCTTCCCCTGGGTGGCTGGAAGCAGGCACCCCTGAGGGACAATCCTTCACCCCATGAAGTTTTAAACACACTCCTTTCCCTGCTGTTTTGTGACCAGACAGCCTCTGTGGTAGTAAGAGAGAATGGAAGTTACTGGAGGTGGTTGGTGTGGTAAGAAATTCAAGTGGGGCCGGGCGGTGGTGGCGCACGCCTTTAATCCCAGCACTTGGGAGGCAGAGGCAGGCGGATCTTTGTGAGTTCGAGGCCAGCCTGGTCTACAAAGTGAGTCCAGGACAGCCAACAATACACAGAGAAACTCTGTCTCGAAAAACCAAAAAAAAAAAAAAAAAAAAAAAAGAAATTCAAGTGGGAACCAGTGGTGGTTGTGTACCCTCAGGCCCCCAGGCATTTAGGCTTCTCAACCTCTAGCATTTCAACCCTTTGGGCCTCTACAGTTCCCAAGTCACTCCAGCCTCCAAAAGCTAGGAGCCCTCATCAGGAGATGAGACTCCCCAAGTGTATAGAGGAGGTACCAGGGGGAAAAGGAAGCCCATTGTAGAAGTACTGGCAAGGGCCTGGGTCACCCACCAGGAACAGAATCCTCTTCTCCAGGCAAGACAAAGAAAAATTAGTTAGTAGATACTGTGACCCAGCTGACCAGGACAGGCCTTGCCTGAGAGCCTAAGCTACTACCATGTTCTTTCTGTCCAGGCTACTCTCAGACAGCCTCAAATGCTTTTTTTTCCAAAAGGACTAGTCCTGATGGAAGAGGGGTGCATTTTATGAGTCAGGCAGAGCCCCCTGTTCACAACCATGGTCACCTGCAGTCACAGCTGACCGCCCAAACACTCTTAGCATCCACCAAACTGCCTTCCGTCCGTTGCATGCTAGGGTGTTTTCACCATTAGTCTGAGAGTCCAACCATCCCTGTTCTCTGAGGTCAGGCAACCGTTACTGGGCTCCCTGAGGCCCCAAGGGAAAGCAGAGTACTTAGCAGGGATCTGAAGTAATCAGGACCCCAGGCTGGGAGGCTTTGAGAGAGCAGTGGGCAACATGAGATCCAGGGTTGGCCAGGAGTTCAGGAAATAACTGGAGATGGGACTGACCGCCACTGGGAGTAGGGCTCTGCAGGTGTCCAGCCCAGTCATGAACTCCATGTGTGGGCTGATTCCTGGCCACCAAACCAAACTATTACAGGAAGGACATGTCGAGTGGAGGTAAATTCCCAGAGGCAGGTGGGGCAGGGGAGAGGGTGACAACATAAGTCCCTATCACTGGGGACCCCATCTCTGCCTTTGTGTTCAATGTTGAAGGCTTGGTGACAGACCCCATGGGATACAAGAAAGGGCCTCGCTGGTCTGCACATATCAACCTGTAAGCATTCGCTGGCATCTGTGCTGGACGTGGCTCCATTAAAGGAGCTGGGCACCTACACGACTCATACCTTAGGCAGAGGGTGAATAGTGTTGTAGTACACAAAGCTTTTTTCATATTTTTGCCACCCTGACCTAGTGAACTGACCTACAGCCTGGCACAAGAAGTTGTCACCAAGCGGGCTGGGTAGCTTTACTCTAAACTCACTTCTGCAGGCACCCGCTCTGGCTTTCGGTTTACAATTCGAGTATGAATCTGGAAATCAATCTGGCACTCACACACAAGGGCCCTCCCATAGGAACCAGTTGGCCGGTAGGAGCGATATGGGAGCGCCCTCCAGCGGTAATACTCAGTTCGGCAGCTAGCAGGAGCAGAGCAGGAAGCAATGGGGGGAGGGGGTACCTGAACTAGGAATGCTTCCAGGATCCAAATGCTCCTGATTTGGATCGTGGGCAACTTGGGAACTAGAAAAACGGTGTAGTAGAAAGGGAACAGTAAGGTGCCTCTTGTGCTCGGTGTAACAGTGCACACTTGTGATCCTAACTCAGGGGGGTTGAGGTAGGAGGGTCTTGAGTAAGAGAGAAGCCTAGGCTATGTGGTGGGACCTGCTTTCAAAACAAACAAACCAGAGGGGTTGGAGAGATGGGTCTGAAGTTAGGAGTGCTTGCTGCTCTTCTAGAGGACCTGAATTTGTTTCTGAGCACCCATGTGTGGTAGAAGTTAGGCCTCTTTAGTAAATTAGTAGGCAGTTCAGATGAGCATCTGGCAGCATATGAGGAGCCTGACCTCCCTTTAACATGCTGAAATGGACAAAGTCCAGTTGAGGTGGATGATATGCCCTGTTGAAGGCATGCTGCTAAGATACTGCGTAAGCTGCGCAGATGATGTTGGTTGCTGTGAGAAGCAATGGGACTGCTGGACATAGAGAGAGAGAGACTGTGTGGACCCTGGAGACCACCAAGGATCATGAAATGATGTGGTATATAAGCCCGAGAGCACCACACGGCTGCTCTCTTCCTCTTGCCCTCACAAGCTGAAGACACACTGGAGAAATGCACAGCAAGGTATGGCATACTCAGGCCATTAGGCTGCAACGGTCATAAGCTGAAAGGCAGAGTCCCAAGAGATAAAAACTTTTCACTGCAAGTTAGCCTGAGAAAGACCCTTTGCAGTAATTCAGGCTATTAACACTGACCACAAAGCAAGTGGAGTTCAGAAGCCCCTCAGAAGCTGCTCCAAGAAGCTTTAAGCCATTAGACCTATGTGGGCCGAGGCGACTGTGGAGGTGAGTCTCAGCTGATGGAGGAAGCCGAGTTCAAGTTTGGTGGTTAAAATAGACTGGTCTCTAAAACCAGCCACAATTTACCAGTTGAAATTAGCTGCAGCAAAACTAACCATACAAACTGGCAAAGGCCCAAACAGACACTAAGCTTTGAAAGAGACTGCTTGTTGGAACAGCCATAAAACCAAGTGTAGAGAGCTGCGACGTGCCGCGCCCTAAAGATGGCGCCGGTTTCCGCCTTCCACCAGCCCGACGGTGACCGCTCTCGGTGGTAAACAAGTCCATATTTGGCTAAGACCGCTGATCTGGCTTGCTTCTGCATACGTGGGCCTCTAAGATAGCACTACGTGGCTTTACTAGATTGGCTGTTCATTTAGTATTTAGCCTGTGGGTTGGGTCTGCCCGGGCATTCGGAAGACTGTTTTCAAGGGACCTGAATAAACTGCTTGAGAAGAGCTTTGGCGAGTTGCGTCGTTCTTGCTGGTCGAGAGGGACGCGACAAGTGGTGGCCCGTACGGGGACCCAGAAAAGACTCAGAACTCCTGCAGTCAGGGGCAGTGCACTGGTAAGTTCCTGGGATAAATTGGGACAATAAAGTTTCACGGAAATAGCGAACACAAGGTAAAGTTTCGCGGAGATAGTGAACATACGGTAAAGTTTCGCGGAGATAGCGAACAAAAGGTAAAGTTTCGCGGGAAGTTGTGAACAAAAGGTAAAGTTTCGCGGGGAAGCTGCGAACCAAAAGTAAATTTTTAATCATGGGATTGTCTGAGTCACATCCAATTTTTCTGGCTCTTCAGGAGCTACTTTTAGCTAGGAATTTGAAAATTAAGAAGTCTACCCTAGAGAGATTTTTGAATGAATGCGATTCCGTGGCTCCGTGGTTTGTGGTGTCCGGGAATCTTACGGTATCCTGCTGGGACAAATTAGGCAGGGACTTGGATTTTGCCTGGGAGCAAAGTACATTGCAGGGAGGAGCACGGCCTATTTGGAGACTTGTTCGGAGTTGTTTAGGAGATCAGAGATATTGCAAGGCAGTGGAAAAAGGACAAAAGGCATTAGAACAGTTAAAAGAGGAGCGCTTGGTCAAATCTGGGAAAGATACTTTGGAAGAGGATAGCTCAGAGCCTAAAGAGGAACTTAAAATGTTAACAAAGAAAATGGAGAAGTCATCTTTGAGGAAGAGTTCTGACTGCACCCGGATAGAGCCCTCAGGTCCGGGGCCGCCTGTGCTGGCCCCGCCTTCATATAATGAGACTTCCCCTCCGAGTGGTCCTAGTGGGCAGTCATTCTGTCCAAATGTCTGGAGGGAAGTGAGACATGAGCTGTACTACCCTGTCTTTCAGGATGGAGGAGGAATTTATCAAAGAGGTAGTTTTTCCCTAGGGTCCACTACCAAATTGGATTTTTCTAGCGGTAGTGGCTCTGGTACTTGGAAATCTTTGTTTCATTCTTACCGCAACAAGACCTTTTCAGCTTCGCCAGTATGTCTCTGGCCTCCTTTTCTGTGGATTGTAAGTAATGGGAGTGCATCCTTGGGTGAAGAAAAGTTAGTATGCACTCCGGGCACATGTTTTTATGCCCTATGCTGGAATGCCACAGCCTTTCCTGTGGCTGTGGTGACTAGAATGCCTCGATATGTACCAGTTCCTGTAGAGGCCCCTAATACCATGATGCTATTCAGGTTTAAAAGAGATTTTGGCATCACTGCAGCTATTGTTACTGCCATCACTATTGCTGCTGTGGGAGCTACTGCCTCAGCTATTGCCTTGTCTAGTTCTATACAGACTGCCAATGCCCTGAATAACATCTCAGCCACTGTAGCACAGGCATTGGATACCCAGACCTCTATGAATTCTCATCTCAAAGGAGGTCTTATGATAGTTAATCAACGCATAGATTTAATACAAGAACAGATTGATTCTCTTTGGCAACTAGCACAATTGGGGTGTGAGTGGAAAATGCAAGGTTTGTGTGTTACTTCCATGCAGTATCAAAATTTTACAAAGGCTGCTAATTTGCCTAGACAATTGTCAAAGTTCCTCTTACAGGATTGGTCGGCTGAATTTGAAAATTTGATGAGAGAGCTGAGAGCAACAATCGTCCACATCAACTCCACTCGGGTGGATCTGAGCCTGGCTACTGGTTTGACTTCCTGGATTCAGACGGCTATGGATCATCTTAAGGAGTGGGCGGGCGTAGGCTCTTTGGCGATACTGATGATACTAGCCTGTCTGGTTTGCCTATGGTGCATCTACAAAATGAGAGCCACACAAAAGCGTAATGCAGCCATGATTATACAAGCCCTTGTCGCCATTGAGGCGGGCCAGTCCCCTCAGGCATGGCTCGCTGCCGTGAAGCCTTAAATCTTCACTGAGCATAGTCCCTGCCCACTGAGGTATTCGTTCCACGGATATTAGGGTCTGGCAAGTCAATGACGGAGTAGACGGGTAAGTCTCGGCCACTAAGACAGGGCAGCCCCGAGTGGGGAGGCTGACCCAGAGATGGGTAACAGTTTGAGCACCGCCCTCCTACAGGCTCAGGCCCACCGTGAGGTCCCCAGATATGGGGATTACGTAGCCTTTCCAGGGACTTCTACCAACTTTAGAAAAAATAAAAAAGGGGGAACTGTAGAGAGCTGTGACGTGCCGCGCCCTAAAGATGGCGCCGGTTTCCGCCTTCCACCAGCCCGACAGTGAGCGCTCTCGGTGGTAAACAAGTCCATATTTGGCTAAGACCGCTGATCTGGCTTGCTTCCGCATATGTGGGCCTCTAAGATAGCACTACGTGGCTTTACTAGATTGGCTGTTCATTTAGTATTTAGCCTGTGGGTTGGGTCTGCCCGGGCATTCGGAAGACTGTTTTCAAGGGACCTGAATAAACTGCTTGAGAAGAGCTTTTGTGAGTTGCGTCATCCTTGCTGGTCGAGGGGGACGCGACAACCAAGTCATCCTGCATGGACCTACGCTAAGAATATTAATATCCTTTTAAGGAGGTTAAAACAGCCATAGTTAGGTGTTCTTAGATAGGTGTTAGTGTGTTCTTAGATTATAGGTTTTAAAGTATAGGTTTTTAGGTTAGGATTTAGGTATTTTATAGGTGTTTGATAAGTACTAATAAATATAAATATATAAGTAAAAAATTTCTGTTACACTCATGCCAGACAGCTCACAACTATATGTAACTCTAGCTCCAAGGGATCTGATGCCCTCTTCTAGTTTCTCCAGGCACCCATTCAGATGTGTTGTGTGTGTGCACACACACTGGCACACACATTCGCGTGTGCAGCAACCAAAGGGCTGGGGAGATGGCTCACAGGCCTGCAAGCAGAAGCCCTGAGTTTGGGTCCCTGTGCTTGACTACACTTGCCTGGACCGCAGGTGAGCAGCCCGAGAGCCCACAATTCACCAGCCTAGTGCTGCTGATTCCATGCCAGGTCCTGTCTCAAGGCATAGAACAATAGGGGAAGACACCTGGCATTCAGCTCTGACTCCTTGGGCACAAGCAGACACACATTCACATGCTCACACACACCCAAACACAAAGACATTACTTGGGTGACTCCACTAGGGTCCTGAAGGGGTGGGGCCAGAGGTGACCTAACCAGAACGGAACCAGCCCAGTCAGGAGCTACAGTTGTCACACCAGAAGATGGCAGGAACACATGAATAGGAACTGGAGATTAAGAAGCAGCCTGGAGCTGGGGAACACAACAAGAAGCCCAACCTGATTTATCATCATCGCCTGAGGCTGTCTCCCAAGAAAAGTAAAGCCTTCATCAACCTCTGACTTTCCCAAAGCCCTCAAACAGGTAATTTCCAGGGAGTTCTCCTGCCCCGCTGTTGGCCTAAGCTATGGAGCACCTGCCCAGTGGGCATGGGAGCCTTTCCTCTTGGAGGGAAGCACACCCTGGCTCACTCACAGATAATCACTGATACCTGGAATCAAATCCTGCCACACCTATATGGAGAACAGAGCTGGTATCCACTGCTTCCAACATGGGCAGTGAAGTTTGTAATAGCTTTATTGAAACACAATCTACATGTAACATAAAATCCACAGGTGGCTGAGGCCTACGCATATTTACAGTGTTAACTTTTAAAATATCCTTAAGTGCATTTACAGTGCTGTGTAACCACTCCCCACCACCGTCCATGGCAGAATTTTCTGGCCTCAAGCAGAAGCCACCTCTCTGCTACCCTCTATCTATTCTCCATCTTTAAGTAATCATGGAGCTAGAGAGATGGCTCAGTGGTTAGGAGCACTGCTGCTCTTGCAGAGGACCATGGTTTGGTTCCCAGCACCCATGTGTTGGAATACAACCATCTATAACCCTAGTTCTGGGAGAATCCCACAGCCTCTTCTGGTCTCCATGGGCACTACACATGCAAGGAAAACACACACATAAATTAAAAATAAGTAACTCCTTAATTATTCTACTGTAAGCCGGGCGGTGGTGGCGCACGCCTTTAATCCCAGCACTCGGGAGGCAGAGGCAGGTGGATCTTTGTGAGTTCGAGGCCAGCCTGATCTACAAAGTGAGTCCAGGACAGCCAGGGCTACACAGAGAAACCCTGTCTCGAAAAAACCAAAAAAAAAAAAATTATTCTACTGTAAATGTTTCACACATTTGCTCTAGGTAATTGCCTTATTCTTAGCATGTTTTCAAAAGCCAGCATACTATAGTCTCCCTCTTTACTAAGGTCCCTATTATGTTAAGATATTTATAATCTGTCCTTGCTTACCCATCTGTCATGTATGGACAAGTCAATTTCCATCTTCTGTCCATTATGAATAACACTGACAAAAACTGGAAGACTAGTATCCAGGGGCACGTTTCAATTCAAAACAATTTTTGTTGTGAACCATGTATCTAATTACTGCCTATTAGAAAAATATCTCACCTATGACCACTGCTAATTTTTACTGAGCCCTATTGAGTTTGTTGTTTTATTTTTTGAGACAAAGTCCCTCTAGCCAAGAATAGCGTCTCTAATCTTCCTGTCTCCACCTTTTAAATGCTGGGATTGCAGCCGTGTACCACCACAATAGGCTTTGTCCATCGAGGCAAACACATTTGACTACAACCTCAGCCCGCCTCCTTTTTAGACAGTCTTCATATGTAATCCAGTACAGTCTCTGCCTCCCTGGTGCGGGATTATTAGTGTGTGTCATCCAGTGTTGAGAGGCACCGGCTGGCGAGGCTGGGGTGAGGGGTGGGGGCAACAGGGGTCAGCAGGCAGCACCGACCAACACCCAAGGCCAAACTTGGGCAGGACTCCGAGTCCTACCGAGGTCAGGGCGTCCTCGCCCGTAGGCTGCGCTTCAGCCCGTGGGGGCGTCCAGACCGCCCGGAGAGTCTCGGCTGGCACCCCGCAGCCTCCTTCCCTCGTCCGCTGGGGACGCGGAGCCGCGCACACACCGCCAACCTCCGGCCAGCAGCCGCGCGCCCATTGGCCGAGAGAATGTCTGCCCGAGCCAATCAACGCGCGGCGCTCCGAACGCGGCGGGCGGGACGTCACGGGGCGCCGCGCGCGTGCGCACTGGGCTGCGCGCCCCGGGAGGTCCGAGGCTGCGGGGAGGCGGGTGTGGGGGGGTCCCGCGGCCCCCACGTGATGCGGCGCGCGCCGGCGGCTCGCCCCACCCTGGGCACGAGGAGCCGGCTTCACCTCAGGACAAAGCGCCGGGGCCGCCGCCCCGGGAGCC
This sequence comes from Lophiomys imhausi, assembly GCA_907164525.1. Lineage (NCBI taxonomy): Eukaryota > Metazoa > Chordata > Mammalia > Rodentia > Muridae > Lophiomys > Lophiomys imhausi. The sequence continues at coordinate 916,951 of CAJQZJ010001241.1, forward strand.
CGCCGTGGGCCTGCGCCGGCCACCCGCGTCGCCCTGCACTCTCGCGGTCCAGACGAAGGAGACGATGGAGGGCACAGCGGCCGCAGGCTGCGCTTGACTTCACGGGACCAGAGAATAGCGGGAAGCCCGGATCCGCCCAGCGCCAAGGAGAGAACCACACCACTTGGCCGTCCTCCGGGCTTGTGTGCTGTGGCGCTGCAAGCGGCCATGTGCCCTCCCTGACCTGGACCTTGCTCCTCAAGGGCCAGCTTGTTGGATCCGGAGCCCCGGACCGTAGAGGGAGGGAACAAAGGCAGGCCGGCCGTGGGGTGGGTGGGGCCTGTGGACCCTTGCTCGGCTGGACCGCAGATAAGGCTTTGTAGGCCCCTGAGCTTGGAATTCCTGCCCCCTGCAGACCAGTGCTGTGTCACCCGACCGCATGGCCTTGCACAGGGACCCTTCTCAGAACCCTAAGAGGACGCGTGGGAACCCTCAGCCCCACCCGATCTCCCTGAGCTGCGCACCTGCCTGCCAGCACCCACTGGCCTCCAAGTGGTCGCACTTCGGGACACGGTGCTCCCCCTCCACGGGGAAATCTCTACCTGCAGTCTTGGCTCCTCCCATCTTTGTGACCCAGCACACAAGCGACTTATTTATAATCTGTTCCCCTAGCTAGGGTTCTGAGTCTGACCTATCTGGCTGGGGGGAGCGGGGCCCTGTGCTCATCTGTCACCAGTAATGGGACCGAAGGACAGCTGCACGTTGGTGCAGTCTGAGGCATTCCTCTCAAGCGCCCCTACTCAGATGAAGCCAGGATTCAGACAGAATTTATAGAGATTGCTAACAGATTAAAGCATTAAAGGTGCGTGCCGGGCGGTGGTGGCGCACGCCTTTAATCCCAGCACTTGGGAGGCAGAGGCAGGCGGATCTTTGTGAGTTCGAGGCCAGCCTGGTCTACAAAGCGAGTCCAGGACAGCCAGAGATATTCAGAGAAACCCTGTCTCGAAAAACCAAAAAAAAAAAAAAAAAAAAAAAAAAAAAAGCATTAAAGGTGCTCAGGGAAAGGGTCGTACACGTCCAGGTGTGACTTGAGTAACCATACATGCACTTTTATGTGGCCTCCGAGGTTTATATTTTTCAAAGCGTTTGGAAGGGACCCCCTCCCCGTTTCCTTTTGAGACCATAGAGCCAGCAATTCCTGAGGTGGTTTGGGTAAGATGACAATCTGATATGGTGAAATCATGGGTTGCAAAGGTTGCACACAGGTTAAGCCATGTCTGTTACCATAATGGGATTTAAAATCTTGCCTGTGAGATTCCTGGAAAATTGCAGGTTTTTGTCTGGGAAAGGAATGAGGCCACATTCAGTGGTCATATAACATAGGTCTCAAGCCTGGTTTATTGCTGGTTTATTTTCATTTGAGATATCTCCGTATAAAAGGGATATTTTCTCTACAAAGACGACCCTCACAGCAAATTTTATGAATCATGCTGGAATTCTTGACTCAGCAAAAGACTTCAACAGACTAGTGTAAAGGGACTCTTCTGCTTCCTAGCCTACCTCGAGCTGACAACAAAGTCATGGAAATATATTCACTATAAATTTAGTTCTGAGCTCACTGTGGGGACACATACCTATAATCCCAGCACCCAAAGGTGAAGCAGGAAAATCCCCCACGAGTTTGAGGTCAACCTGGTTTACATATTAGTGCCTAAATTTTTTTAATCTCATCTTAATAAACTACATTATTAGCCAGGAGGTGGTGGCGCACACCTTTAATCCCAGCACTTGGGAGGCAAAGGCAGGCGGATCTTTGCGAGTTCGAGGCCAGCCTGGTCTACAAAGCGAGTCCAGGACAGCCAGAGCTGTTAAATAGAGAAACCCTGTCTCGAAAAACCAAAAAAATAAAAAATAAAAAAATAAACTACATTATTGGGGGCGGGGTTGGTTTTTCGAGACCGGTTTCCTCTGTAGCCCTGGCTGTCCTGGAACTCACTCTGTAGACCAGGCTGGCCTTGAACTCCGAATGCAGTGTGCATGGCACCTTCCTCTGCCTCCAGAGTGCTGAGATTAAAGACCAGTCCCACCATGCCCAGTGACAAACTAAATCTCTGAATTGTTCCAAGCCAGTCTACAGTGTGATTTTTTGTTTTTGTTTTTCAAGACAATTTCTCTGTGTATCTCTGGCTGTCCTAGACTCACTTTGTAGACCAGGCTATCCGTGAACTCACTGAGATCTGCCTGCCTCTGCCTCCTGAGTGCTGGGATTAAAGGTGTGCACCACCTTGACCAGCTACAGTGTGAAATTAAAAACGAACTAAAATATTCCAGTTGGGAATGGCTCAGGATACTTGCTGCGCAGGCATAAGAACCTGTGTTTAGACCTCCAGAACCCATGTAAAGGCCAAGCATGGAAACAGGCAGATCCTGGCCAGTCAGCGAGCTCCAGGTTCAATGAGAAATTGTTTAAAATAATAAAATGGAGCCGGGCAGTGGTGGCGCACGCCTTTAATCCCAGCACTTGGGAGGCAGAGGCAGGCGGATCTTTGCGAGTTCGAGGCCAGCCTGGTCTACAAAGTGAGTCCAGGACAGCCAGGGCTACACAGAGAAACCCTGTCTCGAAAAACCAAAAATAATAATAATAATAATAATAAGATGGAGGACTGGTGACATAAAGACTCTTGCTGCCAAGCCTGATGACCTGAATTCAATCCCTGGAACTAGCATGTTGGAAGGCACACCAAACAAACAAACAAAACACGTAACCAATAAAATGAAAAGTAATTTAGGAGGACAAGCCGGGCGGTGGTGGCGCACGCCTTTAATCCCAGCACTTGGGAGGCAGAGGCAGGCGGATCACTGTGAGTTCGAGGCCAGCCTGGTCTACAAAGTGAGTCCAGGACAGCCAAGGATACACAGAGAAACCCTGTCTCGAAAAACCAAAAAAAAAAAAAAAAAATTTAGGAGGACAGCCAACATTGACCTCTGTGCTCTACGTGTGCACAAATGGACAGGCATACCTTCACACACACGCATATGACACACAAAACTCAACATGAATGTTTAGCCTCTGTTCAAGCTACAGCTAGCTTCTTTCCAACTGCCCACCAAAGCCAACTAAGAAGCAAATATTCCGGGTGCCGGGGGTCGGGTGGAGGGCTGTGCATGCCTTTAATTCCAGCACACAAAAGGCAGAGACAGCCAGATCTCTTTGTGAGTTTCTGGTCAGCCAAGGCTACATACTCAGATCTTGTCTCAAAATTAAGGAAAACAGTAACACTTAACAGGAAATAAGCAAATATTGTCAAAATTTTTTCATAATGGCCCCAAAAGAAAGAAACACAAATTCAGATAGTCACAAATGGTCACTTACCATCAGCCAAATTGGCAAGCACACCCAGGTGTAAAGGAAGGTGTTGTGTGGGGAAGCTGGAAGGACACCATGAAGAGAAGGCAGACCCGGACAGTGGGATCTGCGATTCTAGCTCCTAAACTTTTCCACTGAGGAAAAAGGAGGGAGGGCAAGACACCTCCACTCAGCATTGCTGTGTGTGGAAACTAGACACTAGGTGGCCAGAGCTTTATTTTTGTGTTGGATTTGTTTGTTTTGGATTTTGTTTTATTTTGTTTTGTTTTGTTTTTGTTTTTGTTTTTTTTTTTTTGGTTTTTCGAGACAGGGTTTCTCTGTGTAACAGCCCTGGCTGTCCTGGACTTGCTTTGTAGACCAGGCTGGCCTCGAACTCACAGAGATCCGCCTGCCTCTGCCTCCCAAGTGCTGGGATTAAAGGCGTGAGCCACCACGCCCGGCTTGTTTTGTTTTTTGAGACAGGGTTTCTCTGTATAACAGCCCTGGCTGTCCTGGACTCACTCTGTAGACCAGGCTGGCCTGGAACTCATAGAGATCTGCCTGCCTCTGCCTCCCAAGTGCTGGGATTATAGGCGTGTGCCACCACGCCCAGCTTTTAGATTTTTTTTTAAAGATGCGTATTTATTTATTTATTTATTTGTTTGTTTGTTTATTTATTTATTTATTTTTAAAGATTATTTTTATTGTGTATACAGTGTTCTGCCGGCATGTACACATTCACTCCAGAAGAGGGCACCAGATCTCAATGTAGATGGTTGTGAGCCACCATGTGGTTGCTGGGAATTGAACTCAGGACCTTTGGAAGAACAGCCAGTGTTCTTAACCTCTGAGCCATCTCTCCAGCCCCCGCTTTTAGATTTTTTTTTTTGTTTTTTCGAGACAGGGTTTCTCTGTATAACAGCTCTGGCTGTCCTGGACTGGCTTTGTAGACCAGGCTGGCCTCGAACTCACAAAGATCCGCCTGCCTCTGCCTCCCAAGTGCTGGGATTAAAGGCGTGAGCCACCACCGCCCGGCTCGCTTTTAGATTTTTAAGTGATGCACACTGATTTTTTTTTCTCTCAGATGCTTCATGGGACAGATAGCTGAAAAACTAACTCCTGACCCTCAAGTGTCTGATGCCATAGGCCCCTGGAGTTGAAGGCCATGTTCCCAGATTCTGATGCTCATTGTTCCAACCCTCTGCGATAGCCTCCTCTTTTACAACCTTTCCTTTTGGGTTCATTTACCTGAAGCCAGTGGCTGGACTCTCGCTTTCATCTCTTTGGGGGACCCAGGTATGGGTGCAGCCCTGACCTCTCCTTGAGGCTGACAAGCTTGTGGTTGTGGCTCATGGGGAGAGTTTGGAGCCTACCCATTCCTTGAAACCTATCATCAAGGTAGACAAAATCAGAGTGGCAAGACAAGGGTTGTATTTGCAGCCAATGTGGTTATTTTCATCAAAAGGAAACTGAGCAAAAATTTTTCCAAGTTTTGGTATACTCTGGGTGGGCCAGAGTGACTGAGCTACAGGGCCTCTCACAGGGGCTGGGAATGAGTCCTATTCTGCTTCTGGGGTGTGACTCTCACACTTCGAAACCAGCAGCTTCCTCACAAAACTGGATTGCAAGAGATTAAGACCAGTGTGAGTGGACACACACAAGCAGAAAAGCAGCCTCCTGGTGCTCAGGCACTGCCCGCATCTCCCTCCCCACTGTGTCTGTGGCCACAGAAGTGATAAAGCCTGTGAAATCAGGCTATGAAGGTTGTCATGGTTTGTTTCCCTTCTACGTGGACTGCACCTGGCAATGGGTGAGCCACTGTAGCCCCAGCCAGGCCACACCCTCATGGGAGACCCTGAACCAAAACCACCCCGGTCTGCCGACTGCCCACTCTGCAACACCGTCTGATGTAACAGAGGTCTGTGTCAACCCCCAGCGTTGTAAGGTCATTTGTTGCCTGGCAACAAAACGCCGACACACCCTCTGCATTGGAGTATTTTTCTTTACTATAATGAAATACGGAAGATGGGCTCACTTATATAAAGAAAAAAGCATCCTACACAGTTTTGGAGGCTGGAGGGCACGATGCTGGCATCTTTCCATTCTGCTCTGGTGAGGGCTCTATGGCTGTGCGTGCGTGCGTGCGTGCGTGTGCGTGTGTTTCACTCACTCATTTACACAAGCTAATGCACAGCTCCCTAAGCTCCCAGCATTGTGAACCCCACCACACAGGCAAGGCATCGAGGTTGCGGGACTTAATTTTGTAACTGGTAAGTGAGGGAGCCTGACGTTGGCAACCGGCTCTGGGTCCACGCTCAGGCTTGCCTGGGGCAAAACCACTTGCTTAGCTGCTGTCCTCTCAAAACGTCCTGCCGACCAGACGTTCGCTGCTGGGCATTGCTGGCGTCCACCCTGCCCAGCACCAACACAAGCCAATCAGAGCAGACCTGCCTACCCTGCACTGTGATTGGTTCAGGCAATTCAGGCCTCGCCCAATCATAATGAAGTTCTCTTTGACTACGGGGCTGCTGGGAGCCCCGGGCTTTTGTTCTTCCTGAGGTCCTGCTTTGCTGTTTGCCGCCCTCGTTGTGGCTCCCTCGAGTGGGGAATGTGAAGGATAGAGCTGAGAAAACTGAAGAGAAGCTATTCCTGGAGATGTAGCCCGATAGTTAATACTTAGGTCCCTGATCAAACTATGCCTGAATACTGTGGTTGCTTGATATTAGCCACACAGTGCCTTGCTTTAGTTTTCTTTTGTTCGAAACGGGGTCTCCTTATGTAGTCAGGTTGACTTAGAACTCTGTAGCCCAGAATTTGGCACGGCTCCACCTTAAGCCTCCCGACTGAATACTGGCCGTATGCCTCGTGCCCACCTTCAGGACTTCCTTTTAAACACAAGAAGGCCACTCACAGTTGGCGACGGCTCACCCCACAGAAGAGGAAAAAGCGTCTGGAAAACATGGCAGTGGTGGCTGGGCCACCATAGATGCCTGCTTCTTGTGGCCCGAGTGCTACTCACTTTCTGAATGGCTCCCAGGGTTTCACTGGGCGTCTTCTTGCTTTGCTACCTAACCCTGAGCATCTGTTCCCTACTGGCAAGAATCCTGCGTGCTTTAGCGTGGCTCCTCAGAACCGAGTCTTCTACTAGCCTCAGGTTCCCAACAGGGGCTGGCACACAGAGGCATGCCCAGGAAGCAGCACGGCTAGTCATTTTGGTTACAGAAAACAGAGCCAATTAGCAGGGATTCTGTTTGCGATAATTATTTTTCTCACATAATTATCGATGTGGTGGGTGGGGGATTGGGGCTGGGGGTAGTTAGAGGTGGGGTGTGGTTGTCCAATCAGGGTCCCAAATTCTTCTGCTCTTTCCTCCTTTCCTGGTTGCAAGGTGGCTGCTGGGACTCCAAACATTACATGTCTCTCCAGAATCACATCATGAAGGCACTGCCTGTCTCTCAGCATGCCACACCCTGTGCAGCCAGTGGCTCAGCCACACAATGCTCCCATGCTGAGTTTAGTTCCAAGGGCCGATGTGAGGGGGTGCACAACCTCCTCTAATTCCAGCTCAAGAAATCAATGTTGGGCCGGGCGGTGGCGCACGCCTTTAATCCCAGCACTTGGGAGGCAGAGGCAGGTGGATCTTTGTGAGTTCAAGGCCAGCCTGGTCTACAAAGTGAGTCCAGGACAGCCAGGGCTACACAACGAAACCCTGTCTCGAAAAACCAAAAAGAAAGAAATCAATGTTTTCTCTTGTTCTGGAAGGCACCTGCACTCATATGCACATGCCCACCCAAAGACACACAAGCACATATTAAAAATAAAGTAAATTGCCGGGCGGTGGTGGCGCACGCCTTTAATCCCAGCACTTGGGAGGCAGAGGCAGGCGGATCTTTGCGAGTTCGAGGCCAGCCTGGTCTACAAAGTGAATCCAGGACAGCCAGGGCTACACAGAGAAACCTTGTCTCGAAAAACCAAAAAAAAAAAAATAAATAAATAAAGTAAATTGAGCTGGGCACAGTGATGCCCTTTAATCCCAGCACCCGGGAGACAAAGGCAGGCAGAGATCTGTGAGTTCAAGGCCAGACTGGTCTACAGAATGAGTTCCAGGACAGCCAGGTCTGTTACATAGAGAAACCCTGTCCCAAAAACCCAAATAAGAATAAAATTAAAAAATAAGTAAATTGCCGGGCGGTGGTGGCGCACGCCTTTAATCCCAGCACTTGGGAGGCAGAGGCAGGCGGATCTTTGCGAGTTCAAGGCCAGCCTGGTCTACAAAGTGAGTCCAGCACAGCCAGGGCTACACAGAGAAACCTTGTCTCGAAAAACCAAAAAAAAAAAAAAAGTAAATCTTTAGAATAAACTAATTCATTAATAACAAAAAGATATTTAATATTGCTAATTATAAGGAAAATATAGAGGATGGTCATATTGAAATGACACCCATATCGGTTGGAATGACTTAAACTGACCAGCAATGTCACTCCTGGAAGAGGGGACCGGCTACATGGACTTTAGACATTGCTGGTGTGAACATCAACAGAACAACCACAGTGGGAGATCATCTGGCAAATTGTACAAAGTTAAACATCCACTTACATATGATCCAGCAATTCCACTCAGTTTACCCAAGAAAAAGAAAAGCATGGGGTGTGGGGGCCACACGTGCCATCCCAGCACTAGGGACTGAGGTAGGAAAAGTCGGCAGCCTCATCTGTAAAGCCAAACCTGGAAACGGCCAACAGTCCATTAGTGAACAGTGACCGGCCAGTACCACTTGTTATGTGCACAGTGACAGCAAACTCACTCTGCAGCTGTGGTTTTCCTGAAACTTTCTCTGTAGACCAGGCTATCCTCAAACTCACAAAGACAGAGGAGCTGCACCCCCCTCCTAAATGCCAGGATTAAAGGTGTGTGCCATCACAGCCATCACACCGCTATTCTTTTTCATGAGGGGTGGTATTTGAGACAGTGTCTCCTGTAGTCTACACTAGCTAACCTCAGACTCATTTTGTAGCCAAGATGACCTTGAGCTCCTGATTCCCCCCTCACATCCTGAGATCACAGGCTTGTGACTCTATCCCTAGTTTTCTGTCTCTTCTTTGATGAGGGGTTCATTTAGATGTTTTGCCTGCATCTACTCTGTAGGGAAATATCCTGGTGGGTTAGCATTCAATACATCAGGGACCACTGATCTACAGTGCCTCAAAGACAGTTAAGCACAAAGAGACATTCTGACCTGTAGGAGACTTGCAGCTGAAGGCATACTTTTAAACTATTCATTCATTCATTCATTTTCGAGACAGAGTTTCACTGTGTAACAGCCCTGTCTGTCCTGGAACTCACTCTGTAGATCAGGCTAGCCTTGAACTCACAGAGATCTGCCTGCCTCTGCCTCCTGAGTGCTGGAATTAAAAGTGTGTGTCACCACGCCCCGACCCATGTTTCTAAGAAAATCAAAATTTAAGCCATGCTTGGCGGTGCAAGTCTTGTCTACAGAGTGAGTTCCAGGATAGCCAGAGATACACAAACCCTGACTTGAGAAACGAAAGAAACAAAAAAAGAAATCAAAACTTCCACCATGAGTATCTTTCTTAGTTACTTCATATCTAATTTCTTTTTGAGCCTGCTCAAAGTCCAGAATTGGTCTCATGGCTGGGTTGGGTTGAGACACTCTACTCCCCTAGGTGGGGTCCTTCTGTTATTTTTAAAACTGAAGCACTATTATGAAAATCAGGACCAAGGGTTTACACTGACTTGTCAGGGTCTACAGCCATGAGCAGGGCTGGTCCTGTCTGCTATGACCCCTGTCCCCAGCTGCACTCCATGGCTCATGTCTATACTCAAGGTACAGGAGCAGGGCCTAAGGGTCACTATTAAAGGGCCAGTATTTCAGTTTGCAAATGAACTCAGCGCAATTCATTTTCTGAGGGGTTAGGACAGCCAGTCTCTTAGCTATATGCATTGTATAACAAATTTCTCTAAACTTACCAACATCAATCGCTACCAAGAACATGGAACAGTGGGGATTCTCGTTCATTGGTGAACGTTTTGGAAAACAACCTGGCAATTTGACAAAGAGAAACGTATCTTGCCAAACAACTCAGAGAACGCTCTTAGGTGTTTAACCAAAGTGTCAGGGAAGATGTTCACACGAAACCTCAGTATTGTTTATCCATAATGACCAGAAGCTGGAAGGAGGTCTCCTCAGTCAGTGGGTGAGCACACCAGGTTTTTCTTGTCAGGAACTGTGATAACAAGGAACTAACATTGGCACAGAGCCTAAGGAATCTTAGACGTATACTTCCCAGGGCAATAAGCCGGTTGCAAAAGCCACCCACCATGTAATTCCATTTATAGGGCATTCTAGAAAAGGCAAAACTATTCAGCAACTGCCACAAAGTACTTGAGATAGGGTGGATTGAGAAGATGGACAGTGAAGGTGTCCTCAGGGTGTGGAGGGCTCTGTGTGCTGCTGTAATGGTAGCTGTCTCACACTACATTTAGCAAACTGTGCCAAGGGGACTGGAGATGTGGTCTAGTGACAAAGCACTTGTGTAACACATGACTAGGCCTTGTGTTGGTCTGGTGCCATCATGGTACCAAACACAAACCAAAACAAAGAAACACATTGCAGGGAAAATGAGTCATAATGCACACAGCTCAGGCAAGGTGGCACGCACATGTAATCCTGGCACTTGGGCTGAAACAGATGATCACATGCTTTAGTCCAGCCTGAGCTACATAGCAAAACCCTATTCAAACATACACATATATGTACAGAGAGAGACACAGACAGACAGACAGCACGCATTTGAAGAAACAGGATCCAAGGATGGGATTCAGACAGTGAGAGGAAAATCCGGCTCCATCAAGAAATGCACTGGGCAGCCTTGCTGAAGGGGAAGTGAACTCACAGAAGGGGAAATGACCTCACTGAAGGGGAAATGACCTCAGAAGCTAAAAATTAGTGGAATATGTCAGAACAAGGGCAAAGGAAATAGCAGAGATGTTGACTCCAGCCAGTAAAATCATCTTCAAGGTTGGCCACACTGTGCCCACTACACCTGCATTCAGAACGTCCAGAGGGAGCCTAGGGATGGAGCAACAAGAGGCCAAGGAGGGCTTGCACGCCTCAGTGGTAACTGGTGTTCCGGTCAGCAGATGCTGGAGGCTACACAGGGAGGAACACTAGTATATGTGCAGATACACAAGGGTAAATATTCACACAGGTGCTCTAAGCTTGATCTGCTTCTGTCAGCTGGGATCCTCCACACCATTCACCCTATATAGGACATAGATGGCTCTGAGCTCTCTTTGGGTTGGTTCTGCTGCCTGAGTTCTGCAGTGTATCTGGGGCTGTGTTTCTAGTTTCTATATAGCAATGTCAGATATTTCCTGTGAGCCCTGGAGAAAATTCATCTGACACTCTATTTACTGCACACCTTTCAAGGCAGCCTCTTTCAGAGTCATAGGATGAAAGAGCATGGGGCCTTGGGTCCATCAGCATCAGCATGGAAGCTAGGAGGGAGCATCCAGGGCCCATCCACTGAGTAATGGGCTCTAAATACAGTAGAACATCCTTATGCTTTAGTATGGATAGACTATCAATGCTAGGGCTGGAGAGCTGGCTCAGTTGTTAAGAGCGCTTCTTGTTCTTGCAGAGGAGCAGGGTTCGATTCCAAGCACCCATATGGTGGGGCACAACCATCTATAATTCCAATTCCATAAGACCCCCAATACTTTCTTCTGACTCCTGTGGGCACCAGACACACAGCATGCGCAGAATTACAGGCAACCAAAATATTCATAAAATAAAATAAAGCCAGGCATGGTGGTGCACGACTTTAATCCCAGCACTTGGGAGGCAGAGGCAGGCGGATCTCTATGAGTTTGAGATCAGCCTGGTCTACAGAGTGAGTCCAGGACAGCCAGAGATACATATAGAAACCCTGTCTTGGAAAACAAACAAACAAAAGAGAACAACAACGCTCCAACATAACTGTGAAGCTTTTTGCTGTTTGTGTTTTAAGATGTGTTTATTGCTGGGCGTGGTGGTGCACACCTTTAATCCCAGCACTCAGGAGGCAGAGGCAAGTGGAACAAAAAACAAAAAACAACAACAAAAAAGATGTGTTTATTATGGGGCATGCTGGCATGGTGGCACACACCTTTAATCTCAACACATGTAGGCAGAGTCAGGTGAATCTCTGAGTTTAAATTCCAAGAACCTTCATTCAGCCATACACAGCATTGCATGTCTATAAGGGCTCTAAAGACGGAAACAAGAGCATCCCCAGAAACATAGGCATTGACCAATAACAAAGATAGCCTGTCAAACAAGGTAGAAAGACATGGAGACCTGCCTGTGTGTGAGCGCTCTCTCTCTCTCTCTCTCCATCTTCCCTCCACATCTTGAGGCTGGATGTCATTCAGTTGGTAGGATGCTCATTTCATATGCACAGAAACCTGGGGTTCAGCCCCCATCACCATATAAATTAGGCTTGGGCCGGGCGCAGTGGCACACACCTTTAATCCCAGCGCTCGGGAGGCAGAGGCAGGCGGCTCTCTATGAGTTCGAGGCCAGCCTGGTCTACAAAGTCCATGACATGTAACAGCCAGGGCTGTTACACAGAGAAATCCTGTCTTGAAAAAAAACAAAACAAAACAAAACAACAACAACAAAAAAACCCAGAAAAAAAATTAGGCTTGGTAGCACACTCAGGAGATACAGACAGGGGGATCAGGAGTTCAGGGTCATCCTCGGCTACTGGTGAGTTTGAAGCCAGCCTGGGATGCATGAACCAATCAATCAGTATCTCCCTCGTCCTCTATCACCTCTCTCAATCATATATATATATCCTTAGCGGACCATCGTAGTTCAGCTTATGAGACTGCACTTGGAAGGCAGAGGCAGGAAGTGCAAGGTCGTTCTTAGTTCAATAGCAAGTTCAAGTCTGAGACCAGCCTGAGTTATTTGAGACCCTGTAGACCCAAGAGTATTTCAGTAGCATAGACACCAGCGTGAGGAGCTGGGAGCACCCTGCTGTTCAGGATGCCTGCTACTCAGGTGGGATGCCAGAGCTGCATGGCTTTGGGGTTAACCCGACCGAGGTGACACGTACAGGAAGTCTGGGACCAGGAGGACCGTGCCCTCTGGTGGAGATGCATCCAGCAGCAGCCCGTTAAGTCAGTAGTTTATTTTATGAATCTGAATCCAGGAGGTGGCACACAACTGAAGGAGAAGGAGATGGGTTGGTTAATCATGGTAGGACGTCTCTGTAGGGGAGAAGTCTAGAGTTTGTCACCTGGGAAGAGGAAACTAAAGTTGATAATTTCTGCACACACTAGTTAATCATTTGTAACATCTGTATTTGGACTAGGGTAGGCTTTGCCATTCCTCTGAGCCCCACGTGGGAAAGGCTTTTGCGTTTCTATGAGTCTGAAGCATTGGAATCGTAGACATGGCTGTGCTCATGTCAAAAGTACACACTCAATAGCGTTTGTCCTCCTAGGGATGCCACTGGCACATGCTTCACTTACATATCAGTCCGGAGACTCTACTACACTGCTATGTAATATCATCCCACACTCTCACTGATTCAAATAAATTAGAACTTAATTTCTTTTAAAAATGATTTATAGCCGGGCGGTGGTGGCGCACGCCTTTAATCCCAGCACTTGGGAGGCAGAGGCAGGCGGATCTTTGTGAGTTTGAGGCCAGCCTGGTCTACAAAGCAAGTCCAGGACAGCCAGAGATATTCAGAGAAACCCTGTCTCGAAAAACCAAAAAAAAAAATGATTTATTGTCAGTATTCGTGTATTATTTAAAACAAAACGACTTCGTGTTGGTGCAGTCCCATAATCCCAACTGAGTAATTGGGTGGCTGAAGCAGGAGAATTGCAAATTCAAGGGCAGCCTGGGCTACATAGAAACAACCTATCTTGGCTAATACTCTGGGAATATCCATCATCCTGGCCAATATTTTTTTTTTCTTTTTTTTTTTTTTGGTTTTTCGAGACAGGGTTTCTCTGAATATCTCTGGCTGTCCTGGACTCGCTTTGTAGACCAGGCTGGCCTCGAACTCACAAAGATCCGCCTGCCTCTGCCTCCCAAGTGCTGGGATTAAAGGCGTGCGCCACCACCGCCCGGCTCCTGGCCAATATTTAATAAAGCTTTTTTCAACAAATTTGACTCAGAAAGAAAGAAGGAAAGGAAGGAAGAAAGGAAGGAAGGAAGGAAGGAAGGAAGGAAGGAAGGAAAATGAATAGCTGGGAATTGAGAAGATGGCACAGTGGGTAAAGTGCTTACTGAGCAAGAATGGAATACCCAGCACCCATGTAGAAAAGGCTGGGCATGCTAGCGTGTGTCTGTAACTCCAGTGCTGGGGTTTTGGGGAGACTAGAACTCCCATGGCTTGCCTGGCCAGTCAGTCTAGTTGAATTGGAATTGGGGAGCTGCAAGCTCAGTAAGAATCCTGATTTAAACCGGGTGTGGTGGCACACGCCTGTAATCCCAGCACTCAGGAGGCAGAGGCAGGAAGATCACTGTGAGTTCAAGTCCAGCCTGGTCTACAAAGCAAGTCCAGGACAGCCATGGATACACACACACACACACACACACACACACACACACACACACACACACA
>CAJQZJ010001241.1:930931-944437 GCA_907164525.1 Lophiomys imhausi
ACACACACACACACACACACACACACACACACACACACACACACACAAAACCCTGTCTCAGAAAAAAAAATCCTGACTTGAAAATAATAAAAAAGCCGGGCGTGGTGGTGCATGCCTTTAATCCCAGCACTTGGGAGGCAGAGGCAGGTGGATCTCTGTGAGTTTGAGGCCAGCCTGGTCTACAAAGCAAGTCCAGGACAGCCAGGGCTGTTACACAGAGAAACCCTGTCTCGAAAAACCAAAAATAAAAAAAAAAAAAACAACTTTTAATCCCAGCACTCAGGAGGCAGAAGCAGGCAGATCTATGTGAGTTCAAGGCCAGCCTGGAAATAAATAAAGTGGAGAGGGATACAAAAGCATCAGTTATCCACCCCTGGCTTCTGAATGCGCCCCTTACACACAACAGATAGACAGGCCTGTAGTCCACCTAATAAGAAACCAGTTCAGATGCAGCCTGAGCTACATACTTGAGGATAGTTAAGCTTGAGGCCAGCCTGGGCTGCATTGAGATCCTAGCCCAAGAAACAAACAGCAAAGCAATCACCCACAGTTCAAATTCCTCTCCTTGTCTTAGACATATTTTCTTTTCACTTTGTTCTGACCAACATATTCCTGGTTTTAAAACTGCACTGGATTTTATGCTGGGCACTGTTATTGCACACCTTTAATCCCAGTACGCGGGAGGCAGTAGCAGACGGGTATCTGTGTGTGAGCAACCACACCCAGCTCTCTAAATGTTTATTTTGCTAATGTTTTATGTTTGCCTGTGTGATTTATGTACCTCTGCAGCCTCCCAGAGGCCAGAAAAGGACATTGGGTCGTCTGGAACTAGTTACAGTTGTGAGTCGCCATGGAGGTGCTGGGAACTGAAACTAATACCTCTGAAAGAACACCGCCTGCTCCTAGCCACCGAGCTGTCCCTCCAGGCCCACCCCTCCCCCCCCCCCAGCCCCCCAGCTGTCCCTCCCCGCCCCCCCCTCCCCCCCCCCTAGCCACCCAGCCTGCCCCCCCCCGCCCACCCCTCCCCCCTTTCTTTCGATGCAATCTCAGGTAGGACTGGCTGAACTCACTGTATTTGTAAAGGTGACTTTTGAACTCTGACCCTGTTGCCTCCACTTTAGTGCTGAGATGACAGGGTCATGCCTCCATGCTCAACATGTATGGTTCTGGAAACTCACCTGAGAGCTGAGTGCTGAGCACTGAGAACTGGAGAACTGCACTTCGACATGTTTTGAATTATCTCTAGCCCTAATTTCAGAATCTATCACCCCAGTGTTGACCTGAAGCAGCCGCTCCATTGCCCTACCCCACACCATGTGCTAACAAGCATCATCTTTGGATAAAGTCTTCCCAGGATCATCAGGTGTGTCATGGCTGAATCACGTTGTTGCAAAGCCTTGTAGAAACTCCAATCCAATTGGTAAGCTATCTGGGTTACTTCTCCCTTTTGGCCACTAGGGATCTTGTCGCTAAACACTTTGAAGAGTTTCCTCATCTGGAGAAGACATAGTTGAGATGCTAACCCAGGACCTGTCAACAATGGCTGCTTCTTCTGCTTTTCCTGTCAAGAGTGCTTTCATTGACATCTGCCCTAATTACAAACCCACTGGAAGAATCTTCCCTGTGGAGAGTGACATGCGGCAATGCTCCAAGCTGGGTTTAAATTGGGGGAACAATCCTGATAACCAGCTAGTTTCTAGGCTTTACTTTTTGCGGCTGTCCTTTGTAGAGGAGGCTGGCTTGGGATTAAAGGTGCCAGCACACCTGGCTTCTCCCGTGCTTAACTCCCAAAGGCAAGGCCTTCCACTGGTGAGGAACCAGACCTGTTTCCCACCCCACAGGAGGCTATCAGTATCTGAGCCCCACTCAGGCCACCTTTCCCAAACAGGAAGACCAGTCCATTACTGCAGCACTTTTATTTTTCTTTACACAATGACCTGTTGCTGGGGCCTAATGTTCTCACTGAACAGTAGAAAACCAAAATTTGTCATTAAAGAATTGAGTACAAAAAAAACCTTACATAAATTAAAAGGATGAATACATTTACAGGTGTCAATGCATACGTTCCGAACTCAAGGCAAGTAACAACCCATGGCCATCAGGAGGGAAAAAAACCAGAACGGAAACTGGGTCCTAAGGCTCGGGACTTTCCCACCCTGTGAGACCGGCAAGACGGAAGTGGTAACTGGTTCAGGAACCCTTGCCAGCCTCAAGAAATCCTGGAAGTCAGCTGTCATTTAATACCCTGCACAGATCCACCAGGCTGGGGGCTACTCTTCCACAGCGTGCTCTCCCCAGCCACCAAGTGACCGTGCCACATGACTAAGGACTAAATCAAGATATGCACAGGGTATCTACCAAGGGAGAACAGTTAACTTGAATACAAGGTCAAAAATCAGCAACCTTCAGTTCTACAACCCAGTGCTGATGTCAGATACAAGCTTCAAGGACAAATTTCTTTTCAAAGGCTTATTCCAGTTTCATGAGGCTAGCATGAGGTGTGTACATTTGCCAGGGCAAATTGATACTTCAGAATCAGCTCATGCAGCAGATGCCTGGCACCTGCTCAGTCCATCTAGAAGCATTTGCGGTGGACGATGGAAGGGCCCGACTCATCATACTCCTGCTTGCTGATCCACATCTGCTGGAAGGTGGACAGTGAGGCCAGGATGGAGCCGCCAATCCAGACCGAGTACTTGCGCTCAGGGGGAGCAATGATCTACAGAGGAAAAACGGGTAATGAGAACTTGTGTCCCTCGGGGTTCCAACCTCCCACCCACCTCCACTCGGGAGAGGTGGCAGCCACTTACCTTAATCTTCATTGTGCTGGGTGCTAGGGCTGTGATCTCCTTCTGCATCCTGTCAGCAATGCCTGGGTACATGGTGGTGCCACCAGACAGCACTGTGTTGGCATACAGATCCTTGCGGATGTCCACATCACACTTCATGATGGAGTTGAAGGTGGTCTCGTGGATGCCACAGGACTCCATGCCTAGGGGACAGAGTTCATTTAGCCATTAGGTTCTGTGTGGTCCATCCCTTCTGAGTGACAAGGACCCTCAGCTCCTGTACCATGTTCTGGACACCTACCCAGGAAGGAAGGCTGGAAGAGCGCCTCTGGACACCGGAACCTCTCATTGCCGATAGTGATCACCTGCCCGTCAGGCAGCTCATAGCTCTTCTCCAAGGAGGAGGAGGATGCAGCAGTGGCCATCTCTTGCTCAAAATCCAGGGCAACGTAGCACAGCTTCTCCTTAATGTCACGCACAATTTCCCGCTCAGCAGTGGTGGTAAAGCTGTAACCCCGCTCAGTCAGGATCTTCATGAGGTAGTCTGTCAGGTCCCGGCCAGCCAGGTCCAGACGCAGGATGGCGTGAGGAAGGGCGTAGCCCTCATAGATGGGCACTGTATGAGTGACCCCGTCACCAGAGTCCATGACAATGCCAGTGGTGCGCCCAGAAGCATACAAGGACAGCACCGCCTGAATGGCCACGTACATGGCTGGGGTGTTGAAGGTCTCAAACATGATCTGCAGAGACAAAGAACATCTCAATGAGTGAGGGAGTAGCAGGGACCCAAGAGCCACCCACACCCACACACTACATGCTGCATGCCGCAAATGTGATGTATGAAGAAAAAAAAAAGGAGCAGAACCCAGGCAGAAACCCAAACAGAAACCTGGAGGCTTCAGGGAGGAAATGCCAGGAGAGGAGGAACAGAACCCTGGAAACACCAAAGAAACACTTGAATGTCAGGAAATGAAGTAGAACAGAGAATGACTCGTCAGACTTCAAGGTAGTAGAGGCCGGGCTCAAGCATACCTGTGTCATCTTCTCTCTGTTAGCTTTGGGGTTCAGAGGGGCCTCAGTCAGAAGCACCGGGTGCTCCTCGGGGGCCACACGCAGCTCATTGTAGAAGGTGTGGTGCCAGATCTTCTCCATGTCGTCCCAGTTGGTGACAATGCCGTGCTCGATAGGGTACTTCAGGGTCAGGATACCTCTCTTGCTCTGGGCCTCGTCGCCCACGTAGGAATCTTTCTGGCCCATGCCCACCATGACGCCCTGCGAGAACAGGCGGGTCAGGTGCGCCCCACCCGCCGCGCACCCGGGGCCCAGCGAGAGCACAAGGAGCCCATCCATCTCCACTAACCTGGTGTCGGGGGCGCCCGACGATAGAAGGGAACACGGCCCTGGGGGCGTCGTCGCCAGCAAAACCAGCTTTGCACATACCGGAGCCATTGTCGATGACGAGGGCGGCGATTTCCTCTTCCATTGCGATCTGTACGGGGACGACCCGGAATCAGCGCAGCCCTCACCCAACTCGGAAAGGACCCTCCGCGACAGCCGGGTCACCACCGCAGAGAAGCGCAGCCTCCCTGCGCCCAGCCCCCACGGCGGACTCCAGGGGCGCCGCAACCGTCGGCAACGGGCGGCCCCGGTTCCGCCGCGGCGCAGAGGGGCCCCGCCCCGCCCTGCCCCCCGCCGGATCCCGTGCCGCGGCTGCAGACCCCGGCCCACCGGCAGGGCGCCCGGGGCTCTGTGGTGGAGCGGCAGGGCGTGCCGGGAGAAGAACCGATCGCAGAGGGAAGGAAACCGGGCCGGGGCCGGGCCCGGGCTGCGAGGGGAGCGGGACGGCTTACCGGCGGAGGACGGGGCGGCGGAGCGGAGAAGAGACACGCAAGGTAGGCCTGCGGCGGAGCGTGAGACCGACCGCGGCCTCCCCCGCCGCTATTTAAGCGGGAGCGGGCCGCGCGCGCGGGCGGAGGAGCGCGCGGCCCCAGAACATGTCCATATATGGCGATCTTTCCAAAAGCCGGGCGCCCATTGGCCCGCCCGCCAGGGACACGTGGGGCCCGGCCCCGCCCGCCCCTAGCCCGCGCCGCCGCCAACGGCCCCGCCCGCGCCGCCCCCGCGCGCTCGAGACCCCGCGAGGGCCGCGCCTGGGGGGTGGGGGTGTCGCGGCGAGTGCGGTGCGTGCGATCGGCCCGGCCCTGCCCCCGGACTGCGGCGCAGCGGGGAGGGCACGGGCGGCGCCCCGAAACTGCCGGGGCCCGGGCGGCTCCCGCCCCTCGGTGCACTGTGCGCCCCGCGCGCCCCCGGAGCTTCCCCTGCAGGCTGGTGCGGACTCGGCCGCCGCAGCTGGTGCCTGGCTGGGGAGGGGCCGGCAGGGTCCCCGGGGTCCCGGGAGCGGCCTTGGCCTCGCAGTCACGTGGGAGGGGTCACCCCCTCTTCCACTGCAGCCACGTCCGCCTAGGCCCCTGTACAGGAGGAGGGGTCGTCACGGGGTGGAGTGTAACCGGACATCCTCATCCGCGGAGGAGGTGGTGTGGGCACTGTGTCACGCTGGTCTCCTGGGGGACAGTCTAGGGAAACTGAGGCAAGGGCCTCCGGAATGTTCTAGCCCCGCCCCCCTTCTTGGGCCGCCCGGCGAGACTCTTCTCCATGGCGTATGGGGTCGGGTCAAAGTGTGGTTTTAGGCACAGAATGCCCAGGCCTTAGTCCCCTCCAGTCCGGCGTTGGGGGCGGGCGTGGCTTCCCTCCTCCAGACGGCCCGGGGAGGCCCGTCGCCCCTGGCAGGGTCGTGGCCTTTCCTTCCAATGCCCCCCCCTATGGCGCACTGGGTGCATTTGCTCTAACTGCCGAGTCAGCTCTGCAGCCCCTTCCCGGGTGCATTTGTAAGCTGCTGGAGTTGTTGAGCGGGGAGCTAAACCCGGGGAAAGCGGACGGGTAGCGGCGCCGTGAGGGACTTCAAGGTCACGGGGCCTTGGGCTCCATTCTAGCAGGTGGGGGGCGGCGCCTGCCGCTCGCCTGCTGGCCGCAAACCCGAGCCAGCGGTCGGCCACCTTGTTATCGGGCCTACAAGGAAGGGCGCTGGGCCCGCGACTACCACGCTTTTACCCAGGTGGCCGGCGAGGCTGTCAGACGTGGGCACCTCCCGGGACGGGGCCGCGGGGCTGGAGCTCCAGACCCCCGAGCATGAGCGCAGGGCGACATCAGGGTGTGGGTGTGTTGGGGAGGGCGCCCCGAGCCGGGACGGCGCGCAGGGACGCTGGGAGCCTCCCGCACGCACGCCCCTGGCTGCCCGGGTGCGGCCGGGCACCGCGCTCTCTATGCCTTTGTCTGCGCGCGCGCAGAAAGCGCTGACCCCCGAGCGGCGTCGTGGGGCCCGGGTGCCCCTGGCCCCGCGGGACGGGTGCCGCGTCCCTCAGCGGGACCAGGTGCGGCTCAGGTGCGCGGGAGGGGGCCGGCGCGGCCATATTTGGCGATTTCCAGCCGCGCTCCGCCCGCCGCCCGGAGGCCAGCGGCCGCCCTGAGTCACGGGGGGCGGACGTAACGGACGGGCCCACTCGGCCGCGCTCCTCGCCTTATTTAGTCAAGCAGGCCACCCATTGGTCCGCGGGAGAAAGGCGGTCCGGCCCCGGCACGCGGGGACCCTCGGCCGTGCGCCCGGGCTCGGGGACGCGGCGCTCCCGGGGGACTGCGGGGGAGGGGCGGCCGGCCTCCTAACGCCCTGCGCGGGGAGGAGGCGCTGTGATTTTTGTCTTTTGCCGCGGGGCAGCGGGAGGGCTCAGCCAACGTCGGGGCCCCTCTCCACGGCTGTGGAGGCCGGGCACACCCCTCTCGGAGCAGGACTTGAGAACCCGCCCGGCTTCCGTGAGCCTGCGGGCCACGGGCAGCGCTGGCCTGGCCGGTCCGCCAAGGTGGGCGTGTCCTCCCGTTGTGAAGGAAGACTCACTCTAAAAACATGACAGGAATTTTCTCTTTCCCTCTGCTGGCTTTGGTCAGTTTTTATTGTGACCTTGATGCATTTTATTTATCTTATTTCACATTTTGGTCGTTTAATGGATAAGAAACAGCAGTCCAAGAGGTGAGTTAGATTTGATGCAGCCTCGCCCCACCCTGAGGCCCCCCCCGGGCTCTCTTCTGCCTGCGGCCACTTTGGATACTCTGGACTCCTGCTCACCTCTGTACTTGGTACCTGGATCTCCCGCACACGCTCCACCCAGCTAGGCATTCCATACTTCCTCTTCTTAGGCAGATCAACGAGAAACTTGGTCCCGGGCCTCCACAGTTGGTCTCTGCTGTTCCCGCCATCAGGGATGTCAACCTAACCCTGGAACTGAAGAGACTGTGAGACTCAGGTCAGGTTTGGAACATGTACCAAGGCTAACCTCTCGGTAAGGAAGAGCTGCTTACTGCGTTCACACTAAGGTGTGTGAACTTCTCTGTTGTCTTTGAAACTTTTCTGTAAGTCTAAAACTCCATAATAAAATGTAAAAGTCTGAGGAAACCAAAATCTAAATACCCTGAGTTCACTTTCCCGTTCTAGACCTTTGCAGACACATCAAATCCAAGTGGGTATTTCTTGTCTGTCCAGTGCCAGGAGGCACAGGACTGGCCTTTCCACTAGAGGGGAGGTAATAAACTGAGGGTAAGACTGAGGCAGTCTCCCGTGGTTCTGGCAGGGTAGTGAGCCAGAACCCAGGGCATATGACAACCATGAAGGTCTAGGTTCTGCAGGGCACCTCGGGCATTCTACATGAAACACAGTAAGCTGGCCAACTGTGAGCCTGCCTGTCCTCTTTGGGAGGACATCTGCCCAGCCCAAGGAGGTTCCCAGGTATTCTGTTTTAAGTTAGGGCACCTATGTGTTAGACCTGAGGCTAGTCTAGACAGGACTGCCTGCCCGTGCCTTGGCCTCCGCTCAAGGATAGCTCACCCTCAGCCAGCTGGGGCCCCAAAGAGAACATCCAACCAGTTGGGTGTGGTGACCTACACCTTTGATTCCATTACTCCAACAGTAGAAGTAGGTGGATCTCTGTGAGTTCAAAGCCAGCCTGGTCTACACAGCGAGTTTCAGGACAGCCAGTGCCACATAGAGAAATCCTGTCTCAAAAAAGAGAATGGTTGCCGGGCGGTGGTGGCGCACGCCTTTAATCCCAGCACTTGGGAGGCAGAGGCAGGTGGATCTCTGTGAGTTCGAGGCCAGCCTGGTCTACAAAGCGAGTCCAGGACAGCCAGGGCTGTTATACAGAGAAACCCTGTCTCGAAAAACCAAAAAAAAAAAAAAAAAAAGAGAGAATGGCTCTCCTCCAAGAGCCTTGCTCCTTCTTGGTCCCACAAAGCAATGCCATAGCCCAGGTACCATCCACTTTTCACTTGGCTGTTGTAAAATGTGGTTCAGTAAGTGGTCCCGGGAGAGTGTGTGGAAGACATGCTGTCTCCTCCTGAGAGACCAGCACCTACTAAAGCCAGCATTGCCCCTGCGGCTCTCATTCTCAGTACTCTCTTTCCACACACAAGACCAGCAGCCCCCAGTCCTCTGACCTGCACATTTGTCTGTACCTGCTTCTGGGTGGGCAGCACACACGTTATTTCATCTTAGCAGGCTGGCACCACAGTGAGGTGTGTCTGTCCCATTCTCCCTTGTCGCCAACCCTGCCTCATGCTCTGAGCCCTGTCGGGGACGCTGGTGCTCCAGTGTGGAGTTATCGCTGAAGCTCCATCGCTGTTTACTGCACCTTGGCTTCTGACCACTGACTGGTCCATGGACCTGAGACTTCCAGTTACACCCAGAGCACCCACAGAAGCCCTGTTCTTGATGAAGCTGGACAGTGCACACGGGCGCAAGCCTGAGTAGTAACCGTGGGGAGTGGGAAGGGGAAGGTTTCCCGGCTCTGGAGGAGAAGGCAGAAGTGAGCAGGGCCTGGCCAACCAAGAAAGTGGGGTAGATTCAGTTCCAGCTCACACCCTGACCAAGATGCAGGGACTGGAGCAGCTGGAGGGAGAGACCCTCTTCTCCATTCTTCTCAGAGTTCCTGTTCCGTTTCGTATTCCCAGTTCATCATTCTTCGTCAGCTCTAGTGATCCCGGATAGGCCAAGAGGCAGCTACCTGGCTGAAGGATGCAGGGGCGGGACAGGGTTAACCCCACCACTACACCTCCTGCTCTAGACTGGTCTAGGCTGGCCACAGGGAGTAGCCTGCAGAGCTAGTCCGGGTCAGGGTGGGTGTACCACCCTCAGGAGGCTTGGCACAGTGCCTGACTGGGAAGCAGTCCAAGGGCAGAAAGCGGGTGCTCTGGACGGTCTGTGCCCTGCCGCCATCCCACCTGGTACAATTGGTGTCCACTAATGGAGCTAGGTGGAGTCCAGGCTGAAGTTCTGCCGGGACACTCAAAAGGGCACACGTTGGCCTCACCAGGGGAGGAGAGAGGCATGACCCTGGGCGGGCCCAGTGGGAGTGTGCTCTGCGGGGCGTGGGAACATGTCCTCTGAGTTAGCCCAGCTTGCACTCGCAGGCTAGGTCCAGTGTCTGGCCCATGAAGATGGTGTGTGGACCAGTCCAGGTGGAAGCCTCTGGCCACCCGCATCCTCGGAGCTGAGGGTCAGCACTAGTATATCAGGCAGAGGGCGTGGTGGGCCTTGGAAGAAAGGAAAATCAGTGGGGTTGGTGGTGAGGAGTGTGGAAAGGCTGCTTCTGCTTCAAGCCTTGGGGAGGTCAGGCCGCCCGCCGCCCCTCACAAGCTGCAGGCAAGAGGGAAGGAGGCGATCTGGGCCTGGGCGGAGCCGGTGAAAGCGGGGCAGCACTACGCACGGACGCACGCAGCTCTCGCGGGTGGGCGGGTGCTCGGGGCGGTGACGCCTCCCCGGGGTTCGAGCTGGAGCACAGGGCCCAGCAGATGGCGCCCCTGGCTTGGTCCCTGCGGAAGGCCGGTCAGTGGCGGCCAGTGTCATTCCCATGTAGACCGCCAGATAGGTCCTGTTACTGCCACTTAGTGAGGCTGGGAGGAGTGCAGCTCGCCAACCTTTCCAGATCCTCACCTCAAAGGCCGAGAGGGGCCACCAAGCTACTAACCAGCCAGGGCTAGGGAGGACCCGCCGCTGAGTCATCTCCGCCAGGGTAACCAAGGCAGGGCTTCAGCCAAGCAGCGGGTGACCTCAGCTGGAGCTGACCCAGGGGGAGCAGGTGGGGCTGGAGCAGCCCATCCAGAACAGCAGATAAGGAAAGAACAGATCCGACTCACTGCCAGATAGAACCAGCCCATCTGATGTCCGGGAGCAGAAACTCACAGAGGGACCCCAAAATACAGGCAACCCCTGACCTGATGTGTCTGTTTACTGGTGTGGGAGGTTTGTTCCCAGCTTGCCTGCCTTGCACTTCCTGGGTGTCATTGGATCATACCATCGCTGAGCCACCTAACAACCGTCATTTCTAAGAAAAGGAAAAGGGTGGATCCCAGTAGAGAAGGTAGTGGAGGTCACAGAGCAGGAAGAGGCCTGGAGTCTGGGTTAGGACTCTGAGTCTCCCACAAACACACTTGATCTCCCCACCAAGTCAAACGTTTTATTTTGTACTTCCATCTCTTTATCTTTTGTTTTTGTTTTTTGAGACAAGGTCTCGCTATGTAGCTG
Source organism: Lophiomys imhausi (assembly GCA_907164525.1). NCBI lineage: Eukaryota > Metazoa > Chordata > Mammalia > Rodentia > Muridae > Lophiomys > Lophiomys imhausi. The sequence goes on from CAJQZJ010001241.1 coordinate 941,345, forward strand.
GTCTGTAGACCAGGCTGACCTCAAAGTCATAGAAAGCATTAGGATTAAAGGATGTCATCACCTCTTCTTTTTTGTTTGTTTGGTTGGTGTTTTGTTTTGTTTTTCGAGACAGGGTTTCTCTGTGTATAGCTCTGGCTGTCCTGGAACTCACTCTGTAGACCAGCTTGGCCTCGAACTCACCAGAGATCTACCAGGATTAAAGGTGTGCCTATTCACACATGCATGCACACACAAAAGACACACACACACACACACACACACACACACACAGCTCTTGGAGGGTGAACTGAGCTCTGCAGGCTGTTCTGTGTAGGGGCCTTTGTATGAATAGAAATGGTAACACTGGGGGTGGTGCACACTTTTAATCCCAGCACTTGGGAGGCAGAGGCAGTGGATCTCTGTGAGTTCGAGGCCTGCCTGGTCTACAGAGTGAATCCAGGGCTATTACACAGAGAAACCCTGTCTCGAAAAACCTAAAAAGAAACAGTAAAATTTCAGAGATGAAAGCTAGGCAGAGGCTGCCCTAGCTTCCTAGTGTTGAGGCTCACGGTTGTCCACACAGGTGTCTGTCTGTCTTCTAGAAGCAGATCTCATCCTTAGTGAGTCTCACACATTCTGGGACTCAGATGTGCTGTGAGTACTCCCTCCTGCCCTGAGGTTGGAGTGTTGAGGGATGACCCGGTGTCACAGACTGGCTTTGACACTCTCTGTTCCTCTTGGAGACTCTTGGCCTTACTGGAAACCCTCTGCTCTTCGTTTTCTTGCCTTAGCTCACGAGGCCCAACCACCATGCCATATGCTCTCACAAGCAATAAAAGCCAGGAGATACCACGGCTTCTGCTTGTGAGGGGGCTGGGGAGTGGAAGAGATGACACACGGGGGATGTTTCCTGCTCTGGTGACACTGGAGACAGAACCCAAGCCCTCATTCCTGACAGGTAAAGAAAGGCTGACCACTGACCTGCAGCAGCAGCAGAACAGGTACTACAGTACTACAGGCACTGTAGCTCAGCATGTCTTTGCGTGCCTGTAATTTCAACTCAGGGGCCGTGGAGGCAGGAGCATGTTGAGTTGGAGGCCAGCCTATAGAACACAGGGAAATCCTGTTTCAAAACAACAACAAAGGCAATGAATTTGAAAGAGAGCAAAGTGTGTGTGTGTTGGGGGGGTGGTTGGAGGGAGGAAAGGGAAGGAAAAAATGATGTAATTATATTATAACCTGGAAAAAAATGAAAACAGCAACAAAAAGACTCCAGGTACTTTCGGTGAGCTTCCTTGCCCAGGTTGGGGTCAGGTAGGTTGTCGGGGAAGAGTGGGAGATGGGGGAGACAAGGTGGTTACTGTGCTGTCAAGAAACGCCCCCCTCCCTTTTTCATTGAGTGGAGCTTGTTAACCTAAGCCAGGTCTGCAGGCCTCAGTAAATGAACCCAGGCGAGGAAATGAACTGAGGCCCCTCCCCGTTGCAGTGTGTAAGTGGAACTGCAGAGCCTAGCATGAAAAATTGATTCAAGAGCCCAGGGAGGGGACAGTACCACAGGAGACAGGGCTGTGGGCCTGGGCCAAGCTGGACTCTGGACTGGAGCAGGTGCCCTGCACAGGGATGAGGAGATCAGGGTTGTGGGCTGTGTTGGGCAGCACGGTGCCATTTGGGTAGCCTGCACTCTTTGCAGGGCCAAGGGGCTTGTGAGGCCAGGAAGGGGATGGCTACAGGGCTTGGTGGCTGATCTGAACCTTAGCCCGCAGCTGAGGGCCATGGCTGAGAAGCATTTCTCCAAGGGGGAAGAGCTGGACTTCCTGGTTTCCCTGAAGGGCTGTGAAAGGTCAGCCTTTGGCCACAGGTCTGCCCAGCTGTTTCCCAGTTTCCAGGACTCTGGGAAAGTCCAGCAAGGAGGGCAGTACCCACCCTGCACTCACAATTCTGTGTCAGTCACACCACAGCATCAGTGTTGCTGGGCACTGAGCCTGGCCTACGTGTTGGTTGCCATAGCAGGAGGGAGCATGCTGGCAGGAGCCCCAGGCTGAGATAATCTAAACAGGGGTGGGGGAAATCATCTGGGTTCTGGGGTACTATTAGTACTATTGGGGGGCCAGCTCAGGGGAAAGGGCAAAGGGGCCCTTTAGTGGTGAGAGAGACCCATTCCCCAGCACTCTGAGAAAGGGTTTCCTAAGAGCTAGGTGTGTAGTGAACACCTCGAGTCTGGGGGCCTTTAGGGCACTCTTCCTCCTGCCCCCAGCTGGACTCTCACTGAGAAGGCCATCAACTCGACCCAAGCCTTGTCATAGTCAGTGTAACCCTCACGTGATCCTAGTCTGTCAGACATGGCTGCAGTTAGAATGGCCCGCTGCTGTGTCCATCCACAGTGGGATGCTCTCTGAAGTAGGGGTTGGTGCATCACCCAAATGGCCTCTCTCAGAGTCCATCAAAGATGCTCCTCCCCCAAGACATACATGTAGAAGTTAGTGGATCAAGCAGCCATACTTTGGGCACACCATCTTCCCCTCTGTTCATGGGGGTGAAGGGGTCCTAGAGTAGAACTGACTTTGGGTGTTCCCAAGGAGTGGTCTGGATAGTGGCAGACACATTTGTGCACCCAAAATAAGAGAGGTGCTTTGTGTCATCTAGGTACCCTGCAGATGGGCTGGAGGACCCAGCCTGCCATAGACTTGTGTTGGGATATGACCAGTGCTTTGGATAAGGGGTCCTTTAAGCAGCGCACAGCCTGACTGTGACGCCAGCATCCGTGTGGGTGCTGACGCTTGTGTCTAGAGCAGCATCTCCAGGTGACCACAACAGCTCATCCCAGCCCCTCTCCCTGGGAACCTGCACACATACATGCTCCATATGCACACATGCTCCATATGCACACACACCAACATGCACACATGCTCCATACCCACACATGTTCCATACCCACACATGCTCCATATGCACACATGCTCCATACGCACACATGCTCCATACGCACACGTGCTCCATACGCACACATGCTCCATACCCACACGTGCTCCGTACCCACACGTGCTCCGTACCCACACGTGCTCCGTATCCACACATGCTCCATATGCACACATGCTCCATACCCACACATGCTCC
>CAJQZJ010001241.1:944447-967312 GCA_907164525.1 Lophiomys imhausi
CACATGCTCCATACCCACACATGCTCCATATGCACACATGCTCCATATGCTCACATGCTCCGTATCCAGACACCTGTTACAGCTCTCAACAGAGCTGTAGTTTGTCACACACAAACCAGCCCCAACATCGGTCAGACACTGAGGAAGTGTCTATTCTGTGGTAAAACCCCAGATGGGATCCAGAAGTGAAAGACCCCTTAGTGGGCAGTGGACCATAGCCTTGTAGACTACAGTGGAGGTCTGTATGGAGAGACCCAAGACAGCTGCCTCCGCCCAGGGCGCACACCAGAGCCCAACAGACCCTTCATATCACAAATATCAGTGCCAATAGCCCTGCTCCACCTGGGGCTGTTGGGGGAAGTGTCCCAAAATGGAGTAGCCATTGATACTCTGGCTCTACTTCCAAGAGCCTGTCCAGAGCCAGGACACTTAGCGCCTGGCGGCCAGGCTTCCTCCTGCTAGGCACCTGATGCCGGTGAACCCTGCCAGCACCAGTCAGGCTAATGAAGCCATTATGCCAATCAGAAAAACTAGATTCTCTGGGGCTCTTAAGCAGCCTGGGTAGATGGAGCTGGGGCACCATGGACACAGCTGGCTCTCAGGCCTCCCCCCATCACAGACCTACCTAAACAGACCCTTGGGATCTGATGGGAGACTTTTTGGAACACTTCTCAGCATGGATACCACCCTGGTAACTGGGGCTTTTGCATGGGCATCACGCCTTGCCCCATACTGATCTCTAGGGCAGCAATTGACACAGCCTGGCTACACTTTGTCGGTGCCTCATACGTGTGGTGTGTGTGGGTCACAGGGGTGAATGTAGGTGGCCTGAGGGAGAGCTGAGACCAGTAGGGTTAGCACGTGACAATCTGCCATAAATCCTACCCTGAGTCCTCTACTGGGGACCTTCCTCAGTGTCTTCAGGTGCTTGGATGGACCTACCTCACCCTCTGCAATCTTCCCAAATGTAGACCTCTGTGCCTGTTTGCTAATGTGCATGTCCCCCACCATGGCCACTTGAGGGATGAAGGACCCAGGAGGATGGAAGAGGGGCTGGGGCCATATCTGGAAGTGTTCCACATCCTCCTATTACTGCCCTTCATGAAAGCCTTCCTTCAAGGGTCACACACTGTTATGAGGAAGAAGATACCTATTCTGGCTCAGGCCCAGGATGGGCAGCTCCAGTTTCCTGCTTGGCTCTGGTCCCCTGAGGCAGGTGCAGGACACAGGAAAGCATCAGAAAACTGAGCAAGGCCACTGTACCTCCCTAAGATGCCTGTTAGACTCAGGATGGAGAGGGTACAGGCAGGTGGACCCAGGGGCAAGCAGCCAGGGGTCAGGTGTGGCCAGCTTCCAGGATCTCCTGAAGTGCACATTTCATCCCTCTCTTTTGGATTTCATGGGAGTACATTTAGGAGCATGGGGAAGACTGTGCCCATATTACACAGCCCCCCCCATACTCGCCTGTAAGGCCATGAGCCAAGCCTGTACCCCTGTGGTCTGAGCAGCAATAATTGGGCCCCCAAGTCTGCCATGGGCAGCTGAAGCTAGATCTGAGCTCCCTGCACAAAAGGGCAGAACATCATGCCCCGTAGTTGACAGGACACACAGGATCCCCGGTACAATCTGGTCCTTTGCTTGTTACAAGGGTGTGTTCCCGAACAAGCAATCCTGGATGCCTGGATGTGAACATCACATGGCCACCCTAGCATACCACCCGAGGCTGAGGCTGCTCTTTCCAAACCAAGTGGACCAGGGTCACAAGGACACCTGTCTCCACAATGTCGTCCCCCCTCAGGGTCAAGGTTTCCCAGCCTTAGCACTGGTCCTTACATCCTTCCTGCTGCCTCCCCAGCCCAGGGGCAGATGTGGGACAGTGTCAGATATGGGGCCACATACAAGGGTAGAGGAGGGAGGGGGACAGGCCAGGGTGCTGCTGCAGGCTGCAGGGGACCTTATTGCTCCTGGCAGCAGGAATCAGAGATGCAGTAACTGGATCCTGTAGAGGATCTGGCGGCCTCTGAGGGTGGAGGGCTGCTGCGATCATGTTGCTGCCCTGCTGTGAGTTTTTCCACTGTGCTGCCTTTTCTACCTTGGGAAAGAGCTGGCCTGTTCTGGGGGTCCGAGCTGAGGAGTGGGAGGCCGTAAAACAATGGGCCGTAAGAAGAGAAGCTGAGAGGTGTGGAATCTGCAAGGTAGAGGGCATAGGACCCAGGCAGCTGTGGGTGAGGACAAGGAGGTGGACAGCCTTTGTCTTGTCCTGCTGGGCATAGGTGCTGGCCTTGGTGCTATCCAGGAGCCACTGAAATCCAAGCTGGGGGTAAAGCAGGGTGGCTACTGCTCCTAAGCTGGTGGATCTCTGATCTGCCCCCATCACCGGCCCTTAGCTGCCCTCTGGCCATGTAAGATCTGCCTGGGTGGCCAAGGCCACAGACAGGCAGCATTGGAGCAGGTAGTGTCCATGTTGCTGGCTAGGCTTGGAAGCCAAGGGCCAGATAAACAGATCTGGGCCTCTGGGGGGCCACAGAGCCCCTGAACGCCCAGAGAGAGAGAGAGAGAGAGAAAGAGAGAGAGAGAGAGAGAGAGAGAGAGAGAGAGAAAGAGAGAGCGCTTCCCAGGCCTCTGGAGCAACGTGGATAGCTTCAAAGATGCCAACCAACGGCTTGCACCAGGTACTGAAGATCCAGTTTGGCCTTGTCAACGATGCCAACCGCTACCTGACAGCAGAGAGCTTTGGCTTCAAGGTCAACGCTTCAGCGTCCAGCCTCAAGAGGAAGCAGATATGGGTCCTGGAGCCCGACCTGGGGCAGGGCGCTGCTGTGCTGTTCCGCAACAGCCACCTCGGCCGCTACCTGTCAGCAGAAGAAGATGGCCGAGTGGCCTGTGAGACGGATCAGCCAGGCCGTGACTGTCGCTTCCTGGTCTTGCCGCAGCCCGATGGGCGCTGGGTGCTGCAGTCAGAGCCGCACGGCCGCTTCTTCGGTGGCACTGAGGACCAGCTGTCCTGCTTTGCGACAGCCATCAGCCCTGCAGAGCTGTGGACTGTGCACCTGGCCATCCACCCACAGGCTCACCTGCTGAGTGTGAGCCGGAGGCGCTACGTGCACCTGTGCCTTCAGGAGGACGAGATGGCGGCAGACAGTGACATGCCATGGGGTGTGGACGCGCTCCTCACCCTCATTTTCCGGAGCAGGCGGTACTGCCTCAAGTCTTATGACAGCCGCTACCTTCGCAGTGATGGCCGCCTTGTCTGGGAGCCCGAAGCCCATGCCTGCTACACACTAGAGTTCAAGGCAGGCAAGCTGGCCTTCAAGGACTGTGATGGCCGCTACCTGGCACCCGTGGGGCCTGCTGGCACGCTCAAGGCTGGCCGAAATACGAGGCCTGGCAAGGATGAACTCTTCGACCTGGAGCAAAGTCACCCACAGGTGGTGCTGGTGGCCGCCAACCACCGCTACGTCTCTGTGAGGCAAGGTAGGGAGGGCGTTGACACCATGGTGTGTGCCGTGTGTACACACCTGCCCACCTGCCCTCTGCAGGGCTGGGGGCTGTCCACTGGAGACGGGTGCTTCTGCACACGGTGTAAGCCTGTGGACCTCCTGAGGGCTGGTGGTTTCAAAGGTGTCCTTGTCACTCTCTAGACATCTGGAGAATACTAGCTGAGTTTGGCGCCTGCTCTGTAAGGCTGGACAGGCGTGGTGAGGCAATGGCAGAATACGAAGGCAGTGGGAGGGGGATGCAGACTGGGGAAGCCCTGCTCCTCCCTCACTCTTGTGCCACACCACTCTCTGGTCTTTGGGGGAGATAAGAGGCCAGGGCAAGGATACTATTTTCATATGCTTGACCAGGGGGAACCTTGTGGGGCCCCAAGAATGAGAGACTTCACTGTTCTCTTCAGGGTTAGACACCAGCTAAGGCAATCTTGCCCAGGAACTGCGCTTCTCAGGGGTAGGTGCCATTGCTACCTGTAGGGTGTGGCTTGGCCCTCTTTGTTTCCTGGCCACTGGTGTGACATCCAAGCAGTCTGAGGTAAACACAGTGTTCCTACTGCCCCATGAAGAAGCCAAGCGTCTGAGTGGCCCTAGACTGCAGGCATAACCCTGGTCCAGACCAGGAGCAGTTGCTTCCAGACCTGGGGCTCTAGGTCATGCACTCCAGAGTGCCTGGACTCACCCCGAGTGCCCTGAGCTCAAATGGAGAGGGCAGGCAAGGGACATGCCCCTTACTCACTGAGACCCCTTTCTGTTACCACTTGCCAGAGAAAGGGAAGCCCCCACGTGCCTGTCAGGCCACCATCCACTGCTGTAGTGTGTATATGTAAGCTGTTCAGACTCCCTGGGCATCTTATGTCCTATCCAGATGGCCGGGGAGGACAGACTGCCCAGAAGGACGTGCATCTGCAGTCATGGCCTTTGTGTCAGTGTGGAGCAATGAGCGGCCCTGGAGTCACCAGCAGTCCTGCAGTCCGGCCACACTGCCTGGCCTATTCACAGTCCTTAGTAAAGCAAGCTACTGGGACAGTGGAGTGGAGTGCTTCCTGGAGGAGGGTGCTGGACATGGGCTGTAACACATAGCCTGTGAGAGAGACTCGCGAAGGAGGGTGATGGCCCCACTGTCAATGCAGATGGCCGCGTTGTGAGGGATTGGCAGGGATGTTCATGACATGGAGGGGTAAAAGTGGTAGAGGTGGTAAAGTTAGTGATGGAGGGGTGGAGGGCTGCAGTGCGTGATGGACAGGTGGTGATGGTAGTGGTGGAGGTCATGGTGAGACATGGTGGCTTGGGGGTTGGAGGAGGTTGCAGAGGTGGTGGGATGTGGAGCTGAGGAGGTAACTCAGTGGTGAGCACTTCCTAGTGCATGCGACACACTGAGTTCCACCCCCAGCACTGAGGAAAAGAGGAGGAGGATCTGGTGATCATGGCACTGGGTAGTATGGTGGCTGTGTGGATTACTTTTCAGCCCTAAAGCAAATTGTGTATGTGTGTGTGTGTGTGGGGGGGGGGTTACGTGCAGAAGCCAGAAAGAGGGTTCTAGCTCCTCTGGAGCTCTAGTTATGGGCGGCTGTGGCCACTGATAAGGTGCTGAGGACAAGACTCAGGTCCCCTGCAAGAACAGGAAGAGCTCTGAAGCCTGAGTCACCTCTCAGCCCACTTTTTAGTCTTTTAAATATTTGGGTTTTTTTTTTTTTGAGACAGGGTTTCTCTGTGTAGCTGTCCAGGAACTTGCTCTGTAGACAAGCCTGGTCTCCATCCTAGAGATCTGCCTTCCTCTACCCCCAGAGTGCTGGGATTACAGAGGTGCACCCACTTGCCAGCTCTTTTCAGCCTTTTACCACCCTGTATGCAGTTAATCCTTCTGGTGGGAGGATCTCCTACTAAGGACTTTGGAAGTAGAGGTACTGATGCCTGCCAGCTGTTCAGCCTTGGGGTTAGTATTAGGAAGAAGGTGGGCTTTGTGTGTTGGGGTCCCCATTTCTGTTTCCCCTTGGGGTGTCCAGGCTTCTTACACACCAGGCTGGACTTGTTACACACTGGGAGTGTATTTTAGCAGGGGTGGGTGAATGTGCAAGACACAGCCTTCTCAGGAGACAGCTTCAGTGAGCAGCTTGTTAGGGGGAAAAAAGGCTACTTAAACCTTTGGGGAGTGGGCAGAGGCTTTTGGGGTGAGTGTACATCACTGGCCCAGGGCAGGGTGCTGGGAACGCCTTATTTGTAAGAAGAGGAATTCCAGGTGCTTGCTGGATATGTCCTTATAGGGAGAGAGGAAGTTTAACCTGTAACCTGGCCAGCAGACTTCATGACTACCTCAAGGGTGGCAAAGGTGGGAGTTACAAGGCATGCACCGGGACATGTGGGCTCACGGCAGGATGGAGCAGTCTACTCCTGCTGGTCTCACGACAAGACTTTCAGGGTTTGGACATGCCTCGACCTCACTCTTGTTCAGCTGGAGAGGTGACTGAGTCTGTCTGTCCTGGTCAGCACAGCATCTATGGCAGCTTGGCCTGGTCACCTGGAGAGACAACCTCAAAATTGTCTTTGAAGCCAGGAGCGGCCTATGAGCTACTAATTTGCAGTTTCACCTCTGGATTTCTTTGCTGTCCCTCCTCAGCCATCCCCAGTGTCCCCGCCTTCCTTCATTGGCGCTGTAGGGCTGACATGCAGCTCAGCTGTGAGCACTTACTTCTGCCAGTAACAGACTGACTCAAGCCCTTCCCCGAGTCCTAGCAGACTGGCCTCACACTCATCGCTCACAATCATCACTGCCCAGGTCGTTCTGGACTCTGTGCCCCTCCCACTGGCAGGTCAGCTCCTAGAAGCAGGCCAACATGAGGCAGGAAGGTGCATGGGGGTGCTCTGTCTGCGGAGGTAGGTGTGACAACGTGGGGGGACACAGCATCTGGCCTGCAAGACGGAGATGTTGCTGAAGTCAATGGGCAGGGCTAGTTGGCATGCACAGCTAAGGCTGAGGGCTGTCCTTGGTTCCAGCCACCCAATTTAGTATCTGTTGCTGCAATGATGAAGTTGGCAGAGGTGGGAATAGTAAAGAAACAAAAACAAGACTGTTGGGAGATGGCTCAGCAGTTAATAGCACTGGGTGCTCTTCCAGAGGACCCAGGTTCAGTTCCCAGGACCCACATGGTGGCTCACAACCACCTGTAACTCCAGTTTCTGGGGATCTGACTTCTGGCTTCTGAGAGCCCTGCATACATGTGGTACAGACACACAGACAAAACACTCACTCATACACATTAAAAAAATCAACTTAAAATCCAAACTGTTGGGCCCTTTCCTGGGGATATGCAGCTGCTCTTCTGCATGGAAGCAGGGGTCCTCAGTTTGAGGGAGCCTGGGCATAGCTTATGGAGCTGGAGAAAGGCAGCGGGTTTCAGCCTCTCCGCTAGAGGCTGCTGTTTGCTTGTGTTCCTCTCTCCTCCTCCAAGGTTGGATCTGGTGTGGCCAGACCTTTGGCCTTTGTCCCCCAACATCCTATTGTTACACCCTGAGCCCCTGGGGCTCTTGAGGGCTCTACCGTGCTAGATTCTTCAAGAGTAACCAGCTGCCATGGAATCTGATGGGTTTGTGGGAGGGAGCCAGAGCTTACAGGACAATCCTGAGGAGGCTTCAGGGAGTGCATGCTGAGCCGGGCCATAATACAGTTGTCCTGTCTGTCCACATTACACAAATATGAGGCAGGCCCTGGGCAGCCTGCCCTCCCCTAGGACTCCCAAGAGACCAAGTAAATGTATGGGAGATGGCCTGGTTCTTAGTCACCTCAGGGGAAGGTCAGAGACCCCACCTAGCAGCTTAAGGGTGAGTTCTAAATTGAAGCAGCTGTAAACACTGGGTCAAGGGAGCAGCAACAAGCAGATTACTTGCTGATTACCAGAAAGGGGATTTACCAGCATGAAAGGTATCTCAGGCATGTGGGAGGAGCTGGGCTAAGAGTCCATCCTCAGAGCCCATATGTGGGGTGCACTGGCACCTGGATGATTCTGGAGTACCCTCTGACAGATGGCTTCCAGCTGACCGAGAGCTCCAGCTAAGACTCCCTCTGGTTCCATGGTATTCCAAAGAATGCTTCCTGTCTCTTGCCTCCCAGGAGAGGTGTCAGACCCTTCACTGTCTTCTCCCTTCAGGAATCAATGTCTCAGCCAATCAGGATGAAGAACTGGACCACGAGACCTTCCTGATGCAAATTGACCAGGAGACAAAGAAGTGTACTCTCTATTCCAGCGCTGGGGGCTACTGGACCTTGGTCACTCATGGGGGCATTCAGGCCATAGCTACACAAGTGTGAGTGTACCTGTCCCTGTCTCGGTCACCTTCACAACCATGGCCACCATCATCATCCCCACTACCACCTTTTTTTTGTTTTGTTTTGTTTTTGGGACAGGGCTCACTATGTAGCCTTAGATGGCTTGGAACTCACTACATAGACCAGGCTGGTCTCCAACCCAGAGATCTGCCTCTGCTGGGATCAAAGGCTTGTGTCACCACACCCAGCAACCACTGTCACTTCTGTCATCACCTCCACTATCACCCTGAACACAACCTCAGTCCTGAGAATAGCAGCCCAATCAGCAAAGAATGCTCATGTGGTGGGAAGTAGCTCCCGCTGGGAATGGGCTCTTCTGGGGAGGGCAGGCTTCTGTCCCACCCCTGGAACCCAAAGAGGATGGGGGGAGGTCAAACTCTGCACCTTTCTCTGAGATCCTGTTTCCCCCTGCCCCTCCACCTCACAGTTCTGCCAACACCATGTTTGAAATGGAATGGCATGGCCGGAGGGTGGCCCTTAAAGCCAGCAATGGACGTTATGTGTGCATGAAGAAAAACGGGCAGCTGGCTGCCATCAGTGACTTTGTGGGTGAGCACTCCCTGCCTTCTGTAAGTAGGGGCAGCCTTCCGTCCAGGGTCACTGCCTCTGAGGTCCTGCTCAGCTCAACTTGATCCATCAGGGAAGAAGCCAGATCCCAGGGTGTCTTTCTTTCCCTTTACTATCTGGGGAAGCCTTGACACCTCCTTAACACCTTGTATGTTAGGAACGCCTGGTTTCTGTGGTGTTAAGCCCTTGCCACCAGGACCCCCAAGTCCACGGCTTGCATAGGATGGGTAGGGGCAGGAATGGTCCACAGCACCCTCTCTGGCAGGTGAAGACGAGTTGTTCACCCTCAAACTCATCAACCGACCCATCCTGGTGCTGCGTGGCCTGGATGGCTTTGTATGCCACCGCCGAGGCTCCAACCAGCTGGACACCAACCGCTCCACCTATGATGTCTTCCACCTGAGCTTCAGGGATGGCGCCTATCAGATCAGAGGTGCGGGAGAGAAAAGTGCAGGGAGGCACTGGGAGGCTGTGGTGCCTGGGTCCTGCCAACCTCCAGCCTTGCCCCCAGGCCGCGGAGGTGGGTTCTGGTACACTGGCAGCCATGGAAGCGTGTGCAGCGACGGTGACTTGGCGGAGGACTTCCTTTTCGAGTTTCGAGAGCTTGGCCGCCTGGCCATTCGCGCCCTCAGCGGCAAGTACCTGCGTGGTGGAGCTTCAGGGCTGCTGCGTGCTGACGCAGACTTGCCTATGGGGGAAGCTCTCTGGGAATACTGAGGGAATATTACCATATATCATATATATACACATTATATAAACATCACAGAGGGCCAACCCCAGAGCCCCACTGACCCAGCATTAAACCTCTTTGCACAGCTGCTGTGGGTTCTCACCACCCAGCTTGCTGGTGGGAAGGGTTTGCACCCTTGAATCCTCTCTGCCCAGTACTAGAGTTCTGCCCCTGGGAAAGCCTATGCCCTTCTGTGTGAGGATCTCCCCATCTTCTATGAACCTTAGGGCAAGGGCCATGGGTGGAGGTAGGGGCTGCCTCTGTCCCCTCACCCTACCTTGCGCCAGCAGTTTTGAGGCTTTGGGTCAGAGACTGAGGAAGACCACCCTAACTGTGGCAGACCTGACCCATCACCCACTTGGGGCTTGAAGTCCTCTCCAGTGAGTCCACTACCCAGGGCAACTGAGACCCATGGAGAGTTGCAAGCCTAAGCTGAGGGTGAGGAGGCAATGTACAGCTTAGGGAAGGCAGGAGGCATGCTGGGAAGGAAGTTATGGCTGGATACCTACCCTCACTCTTAGGACTGCCCCTGGCTTACCCAACATGACAAGGGTCACATGGGAGGGCATATCCCTGTCAACTGTTGGAGCTGACCTTAGCAGCCATCCTGAGTGGGCCAAGCCTCACAATTTTGTCTGCGAGCCCAGGTGGTTCCAAGGCCAGCAGAGTCCCGGATGTCAGGCATGTTCAGGGACCTAACACAGGTGTTGGACAAGATTCGGGGAACCAGCTGGAATCATGGTGGTTCTTACTCCCCGAGGACACCTCAAGTGAGACTCTTCAGCTAAGACCAGTATTTCTTCAGCTCTGGCAGCCATCTAAGCCTGGTGTGGGCCCTACTAATTCTGCCAGTGCCAAGAGCAAGCCCAGGTCCAGATGAGGTCTGTGTCCAGGTATCCAGCAAGGTGTAGGAGGCAGGACAGCATCCCCAGCACACCCTGAGAACATGTGCTCCAGCTCCCAGGATGTGCTGGATTTCAGGCTGAAGACAAGCCTTGCCATCTCTGTGTAATATAATGGCAAGGAGGGGACACATGTAAACTCTGACAGACAGAAGGCAGTACACCCTAGGAGACCTTGTTTCAAGGCAGGTCCCTCTATGTATGTCCTGTGGGTTGACTCAGCCTCTCTAACTTGTTCAGAGCCAGACATGGCCATGCACACTACATAATGGAGCTAGAAGCTCCCACCTGGGCAGTGGCAAGAGTAGCCTTGGAGACAAGCTATGGACAGGGCTGTTAGCGGGCCTTTAGGGGCCAGGGTGAGCGGGCGACCCTGGCAGTGAGCACCTTGTTAGAAAGCAGGTCTCGCACAGACTCCAGGTGGCGTCAAGAGTGGGTTTATTCCACTTTCTAACTGCCACCATGGAGAGTTCTGTCCCACAGGATGGACAAACTCCCATGTAAATGCCCTGTGAGGTGAGGTGGCAGGAGCCAGTAGCTTCAGTCTGTCCAGACACTGAAGCACAGATCTCTGGCCCCAAATGGCTAGAGAAGCCCTGATGGAGGGCAGATGGGCACTGTGAGGAATGTCCTCTTGTCAGAGGGCCAAGGAGAAGCTGGGAGGGCTGCCGGTCCGACTGCACAGCCGCGCGTAGAGGAAGCTGAGGGTAGAAGAGTACCGACACCAGCCGACACCTGGACTTCATGAAAGGGGCAGCTTGTCAGCACCTCACAGACAGAACTGAGCAGGAGCAGGCACGGCGCTCCGCAGACACTGCTCCCCTCATGGTTACAACAGCACCAGCAGCAGGGCATTGCCCAGCTGAGGGAGGAGGCTGGAACACGGGGCTGACAAGCAGCCCTGGCATCTCTGGGAGCCCTCCCAGGGTCTTTGTGCTTTGGTTGCAGTGAGCACTCTGCCACTCAGTGGCTCCAGTGCTCCTGGGGTGTGCTGGGGTCAGCAGCAAAACAGTCCCAAGCCTGGAAGTCTTAACCCCAGAAACCCTGTGTCTCCATGGCCTGAGTAGTCGGGCGAAGATACTTCCCATCATGGGTACAGATGTTCCAGTGGAGGGGTGCTGCCAGGCAAGCCCCAACACTCAGCCTGAAGTGTGTCCTGAAGTGACGTGGAGCTGGCCAGCAGCTGTCAGGAAGGAGGAAGGCATGAGAGGCATTAAAGCCTGCTGGGTTCGGACAGACCTGAATCTACCTCATTTCAGCCTCCTGACTGACTAGTCAAGAGGAGTAGCTGCCTGAGCCAGGGAACAGAAGTGTTCTTTTCCATTCTGGGTAAAACCACAAAGGTCAGCACACTGGAGGGAGTGTGGACAGAGGACCAGGACCTACCTGGTCACAACAAGACGAGGCTAGGGTTACGCAGCTGCTTGTAAATCTGCAAGAGCTTCTGGGCTGTGGAGTAGGAGCTCACTTCATCCTCCGTGCACAACTGGTCACGCAGTGTTTGCACCTGGCGAAGCAGTTCCTGTGGGAGGAGAGCTCAGCTCAGCTTGTGCCTCCGCCCAGGAACAATGGGTCATATGGCCTTAAATGTGTGACGTACAGTCACATGGATCAAGACAGGCAAACGGCAAATGGACATAACCCTACACATCTTGACCCCATGCCAAGAACCCAGCCCACACTGAGAACTGGGCAGCCCACATGGCTGGTGCCATCTTTCACACATGCCATCTGGGGCACTCCTCATGCCCAGGCACTTGGACTCACCTGGTGGTTGGCATGGATTTGGTGCAGATACTGCATTCGGAGGTCAGGTGGGCTGGAGCCTTGGGCTGCTCGCTCTGTGACCATAGTCTGGGGGACATAAGGGTAGGGGGCTACTGGAGAGTGCTTCCCGATGGTCTAGAGTGGGTGCCTGAGTCCAGAGGCTAGGGTCCTCATGTCCCTCGGAGCACAGTGACCACTTCTTATGTGTCTCCCCAAACATCTGACTTTTCTACTCAGCTGACCCCGAGTCCTGTGGAGAGCCCACTCATTTACCCAGAAGTGTTTCCCACCCTGTTCACCAGGACTTTCCTCCTCAGCAGCAGGAGCTCCCACTTGACAGTAATTAAGAAGTTTCTGGAGTTTAAGTCAGGGCCTTAATTAACTAGCCCAGGGTAGCCTCAAACTGGCTATGTAGTTTAGGCTGGCCTTGAATTCATGATCCTCCTGTCCCCTAGGCCTGACTAAAGAGACTTTGTTTTTGAGACACGGTTTCTCTGTGTAACAGCCTTGGCTGTTCTGGAGCTTCCTTTGTAGACCAGGTTGGCCTCAAACTCACACAGACCCACCTGCCTCTGCCTCCCGAGTGCTGAGGCGTGAACCACCATGGCTGGCAATTACAGACAGCTGTGAACTGCCATATGCGTGCTGCGATTTGAACCCGGGTCAGCCAGTCCTCCTAACCGCTGAGCCATCTCTCTGGTTCCTAAAAAGCCTTTTAAACCTAAACCTAAATCTCCCTTATGTGGCTCAGACTTTGAGCAGGGCCTTAGGCAGGACCTCCATCTGATCCATTTTGTTCATTCATTCTGCAGGCTCATTTAGTGCTGGGCATTCATTTTTGCTTTTGGAAGGCAAGTTTAACTTGCTAAATGTTTTTTTTTTTTTGGTTTTTCGAGACAGGGTTTCTCTGAATATCTCTGGCTGTCCTGGACTCGCTTTGTAGACCAGGCTGGCCTCGAACTCACAAAGATCCGCCTGCCTCTACCTCCCAAGTGCTGGGATTAAAGGCGTGCGCCACCACCGCCCGGCTAACTTGCTAAATGTTAAGATTTCTCAAAGGTGGGGCCCAGTGGCCTTTTTGGATATGAGGAGAGCCTCCTAGGGCAGACAGGCCAAATATTCACCCAGGGTCCTGGAGAGCGTTGCCTATGGGGAAGCTAACATCCTGGCAAGGCCCTAGTGGCTGTGGGCAAATTCCTGTCCTTGGACCATGGAGGTGTGTGGCTGAATGCTACCTAGTGGACCGCTGTACCATGCGATTCTCTATCAAGGATCAACTGTGTCCCCATGAAATCACAATTCCTCTGAATGAAGCTTTTTTGAAATGGGGTCTTTGCAGATGACTAAGATAAAGTCACTAGGGTGGCCTCAATCGTATATGACTGTGTTCTTATATTGGGAAATTTGGGCAAAAGATGACAAAAGCCCTTGCAGGCTGGCTGGGCCTGTGGGTAGTTTCTTTGGCTGGTGGCACCACTGCTTTGGAGACTACCCTGCTAGTCCACAGATTGAGGACTGAACTCCTGAACAAAGGGAGTGCACAGCTGTGTTATGGCCTGTCACTTCATGGGGCCAACTTCCCCCTGGCTCAGGACAAGGCAATTAACTCCTGGGAGTCATGTGTTAGGAGAACATCAGGGCTGACCTCCACCTGGCCTTCTGTTCACAGAGTACCTGTCAGCTGTCAGGCTGATGCTTAGGGGCAGCAGTGCCAGAGTGTACAGGGACAAGTTCCCAGGTGAGGGTGGTGGAGGGTTACAGCCAAGAACGGACCACAGAACTTCCAGGTGGCCACTGCAGACCTTGCCTTAGGGCTGAGCCACACTGGTCACCAGTGGGTGACGGGTGCTCTGGACAGGGCACCTGAGGCACCAGGGGAGAGTCAGGGCATGGAGCTTTTCAGACTTGGAAGCTGTTGTCCTGAGTGGGCAAAGGGCACAAAGGAGCTTCTTTGTGATGGTGGCCTCCCTGGGCTGGCCCTTCTACTGACAGGGTGGGTACCTTGGCCTGGAATCTGGGGCTCAGACCCAGACATGACAAGTAATGACTGTTTGAAACTTGTGGGTGACTCAGTGGCTGACAGGACACCTGGAGGGCTCTGGGGTGTCAGTGCACCATGTTGCCCATAGCTGTATGGGTCCACAGAAGAGAAACCCAAGATAGCTGCTTACTGCCTTCATAGTCTCCTTGCACAACCGCCTACTCCAGCTGGCTGTGGTACCTGTATCCGTCTGATGATGGCATGGTGCACCCTGCACATGTTGGCCAGAGAAGAGCTCTCTACTTGGATCTCCACAGCCTGGATGGGCCCTGCAGGGCTCAGATCAGTCACAGCTACCTGCAACATATGAGGCCCTCAGTAGCTGCAACATGGCCTGGGCTGGAAAAACAATAGTAAGAATCCTGCCTGCAAGGCATACCCATATCAGGATGACTCAGAATCCAATACTGTAGGACTCACCTCATTCTGAGCTGTACCAAGACCCTAAACTTGGCTCCACACCAGCAAAGGGGTGAACACGGGAGCTGAAGAGCCCGCCTGTGGGCCTCTCAGCACCATGCAGGTCCTTCCTGTGCTAAGTACAGGCCGAGGGCTGGGTAGCCATGGCTTGCTCTTCACACAGTGGCATAAGACCCAGAGCCTGGGGCCTGGAGAAAGGCCTCGCAACCAATGGTTTCTCCATGTCTGCAAGCACAGACTCTGCTCACTGAGAACCACCACCAACTCCTAGTCTTGGCTCAGGGATCATATGGTTTAGATGCTGGCCACAGCCGGCTTGAAAGGGCAGTGCAGTGGGTGATGAGGACGCAGAGGACATGCAGCTAGTACCCAAGAGTCCCTGACTGCAAGACATAAAGGTCTATTGCAGGGGACCTTGGCTGCTGGGAGGACCCCAAAGAGGCTGCATGAGAGGGAAAGGGCAGGGGTTGGGAAGTCTCACTTGAAAGGAGGCCTATCGCCCTTTGGTGGTCCAGCAGGTTAGCTGTGACTGTAGCAGTGCACAGGAAGAAGGGGGTCAAGATGGATACAGCTGGACAGGGCTGGCCTTCCCAGGGACATAGTCTTGGTGAGGCAGATGTTAAAGTAATTCTTGATAAGCAATGGCCCAGGGACTCACTGAGGATCGTGGGCCCTGAAGTCCATCTACCCAAGAACACACACGTGGTCCCTGCTTGCCTCATGGACGATGAGGTTGATGTCAGTACCATCTGGGGCTACTCCCTGGATGGAAGACAGTGCCTGGGCCCTCACAACATCCACAGCAGGGTTCTCAGCGAGGAGCCACCGCAGGGTGGTGCTGCACAGCTGGAAACCTGGAAGAGAGGTCCACTGGAGCTCAGGTGCCTGTGTGGTTTCTATGAAATGTTCCCTTTCCAATTCCATCTAAGTGTCCCAAATGCCCACAGCCCTACCACAAGGAGGGAGCTAGGCTAGTTACCCAAGAGGCAGGGAAGAATAGGGGTTGTGAGGAAATCATGAACCCAGGACTCAGGGAGTCCTATGAGGCACATGACATGGTCTTGGCTGCACCGCACCATGGCGCACAAGACAGAAATGCTGTGCAACATGGTTGCAGCCCTCCCTGGAACAAACTGAAACCAGAGGAACAGACTGAAACCAGATATGCAATCCAGCATCCATTGGGAGCAAGGCAGAGAGAGGTACTGGCAGCCAGACCCTTCTGCCACAGATCCAGCCCAAAACAATACAAACAGCTCTGCACACAGTGGAAACAAAAGCCAGCCCCAGTGCTGTAACAGAGCTCAGGCAGGCCGGCTTTTTGTCTGGAGATCCCAGGCGCTCTCTGTGTGAGGACTTACCAAGCTGCTCTCTGGTGAGATCTGCCTCTCCTTAGGTTGTACCTCCTCAGTTTTTAAAAACACACAAAGGGACATGACAGGGCAACATGACACAAGACTCCAACAGCAATCAGGGGGCAGCGGGAGTCACAAGGAGAGAGAGGAACACCCTGTGTCCAGAGGCTGCAGGGCCCTGAAGCC
Organism: Lophiomys imhausi; assembly: GCA_907164525.1. Lineage (NCBI taxonomy): Eukaryota > Metazoa > Chordata > Mammalia > Rodentia > Muridae > Lophiomys > Lophiomys imhausi. The sequence continues at coordinate 960,231 of CAJQZJ010001241.1, forward strand.
AGCAGTGCCACCAACCTGGGCGAGCATCTTCCAGGGCAGTTCTGAGGAGCAGCGCTGACACCCTAATGGAGGCTGTGGATGGGGGCAGGTACTTGGCCCGTAGGGAGGCAGCGCCAGCTGGCTCGCTGCCAGCGCCTTGGCAGCTCTTCAGGAAAGTTTCCACAGGTTCACAGGCAGGGCCAGGCACACAGGGGGCCTGTGCAGGGGGTGAGGCCACGCCAGGGAAGCGCAGACACTGCAGCATGTCCACTGTGCGCTTGCACAAGGGCAGGCACACACCCTCTTGCTTAGGAAGGTTGAGAGAGAGATTCTCCACATAGGGGACCTCTAGAGGGTCGGAGGGGGCCAGGGCCCCACCCACCACTTCCCTGAGGCTGTAGAAGAGCCAGCAGGACATGGTCACTGGCAGGTCGAGCATGCCACTCTCACTAGGGCCCAGGGGCAATGTCACTTCCCGCCGACTGCCTGGGCCAAGTCTGTCCACCGGAATGGTGTAGGTGAAAGTCGAGCCGGCCCCATCCAGGTCTAAGGCAGAGGAACTAGTGAGCACCTGAATACACAAGGTCCAGCCCTGGTCCAGGCAGAAGCTGCTACTATTCTCCAGCGTACAGGTGGCCATGAGCATGTCACGCAACTCCAGGCGGCTCCAGGAGGTAGTGATGGTACATGAGATGGGACGACCACCCTCCTGGCTGGACAGCAGGGCACAGCTCACATTCATGGCCTCGTTGAGACTTGTTATGGCCTTGTTGCGTTGGTCAACAGCTTTCTTCAGAAAGGACACCCTGCAAAGAACAGTCATGGCACCTAGGAGAACGAGATCACAGCAAAGGGAGCCATGTCTGTGGACTCCCTACGGGGGAGGGGCCAGACCCTGGCTCAAGCACACGGTCCCCCAGGATGCAAGCAGTTCCCAGGCCCAAGGAGCACGTCTTTCCCTGTCCTGATTGTAAAATCCTTTGGAGGACACTTTAAGCTGCTTGACCTGATCTTTATTCTTGGCTACAGAAGGCAGGCCAGGATGGAGATGCTGAACTGGCCTATGCCTGCTAGGGATGGGTTAGACCCACAGATCACCCCATGTGCTCCTAATTGGGCCCCTTTCCCTTCTGCAACACTCCACAGTGACAGTAGGTGGTAGGTCTGGTGGGAATATCCTCACGTCACAAGGCCATAAAGCCCGCAGATACCAGCTCTAGGACCAAAGGCAAAAGGAGCAAGAGGAACTAGCACTGATGGTGGTGCCTGGGGGTAAGTCTGGTGTGGAAGCTTTGCTGAGAAAGGGGCACACTGGCCTCTAAGGATGGTCCACAGAGGCAGGCAAGGGATTGGTATTGGAAGGCTCCTGGGTCCCGGCAGAGGGAAGGTGGGGGACTGAGAAGAAAGGGCCTCTTGCCTTCTGAGGGCTTTTATGCAGATTCTTTGGCCCCTGATGGAAGATAAAGGCAGAGGGAGCCACACAGATGGTTGTTACCCAAAACCTCCCTAGCCTGGGTCAGCTCCACCCACGATGCTGCCCCCAAGGACCGGCCACAGCTCTGCTTGAGCCAGAGTCTGCAGCTCACCTCTCAGAGGCGTCCCCGATGTCCAAGAGCAGCTCCTTAATTTTCTGGCCTGCATTTGCCATGGTCATTTCGGCAGGCACACGCACCTCAGAGTTCAAGTCCAGGCTGCAGGTGATCAGGCGGCCTTTAGAAGACAGGGCCAGGAGCTCGGTACTACCTGAGGAAAGACACTCACAGATAGGGGTTGATAGATTAATATAAGTTAGATTTAGTGAATATCTAGGTTTCTGATACAGTCTCTTAATCCGGGGCATGAAGATCAACTTGGCTGGGAGCAATTAGCTTATCAGCTTATGGATGAAGTCACGTGAAACGAGGGGAGTCTCTTTGGACTGAAAAACAAGGTTGAAGCCAGGTGAAACAAGGAGAGACTTTATGACCTGGCATTGTTTTCAACTGCTAAGTGGGCAGAACCCAAATTAAGCTGAAGCAGGTGGAACAAGGAGCGATCCTATTTAAGGACAAGTGGATGAGCCCGGAGAGCTGCGTGCTAAGGGCTGATGATACTAGAGAGCTCCGAGAGTACTGCTGGAGAAAGTGCTGGCAGACCAATGGCCAGATCTCCCTGAGGCAGAAGGAAGCTGGTGAGCAGAGAAAGCCTCAGCAAGACAGCAAAAGGCCAAGGATTAAACCCTGTGGCTCAGCTTTTGCCAGAGGGGTTTGACCTGTCCGAACAGTGGCCTGAACGGAACTGTGGCCAGCTTTAAAGACTGAGGCAGAGCAGCAGAGTTGCTGATACAAAGGAAATAAGTTGGCCTACAGACGGCTGGGGTCTCCCAGAGAGAGGAAAGCCTCAAGCCTTACTTAAGGTGAGACCGCCATAGCCAATTTACCCTGACGAACCTGCATCTGAGATATTTCAGAAAAAGGACTGCTAAGTGCATTAAAGAGTCTACCCCAGAGACTGTGTTCCTGGCGACTGAGGACCTGCCCCAGAGACCATATCCTTAGAAAAATAGTTGTAATAGTTATCAATAGGTTTAGTGGTTAGGTCTTAGGGGTCGTAGGCATTCATAGGGGTTGTAGGAATTCACAGGAGTTGTAGGAATAGTAGTAAGTATATTTGTTATAAGTGAATATAGTTATTAATAAATAAGTGTTTAATAATCAAAAAGTACGGCAACACACAGAGTCAGTCAGAACATTAGGAGCAGCTGCCAGACACCCAGTGGTGTTTGCTCTGGGCCCCAGAAAAGGGCTGGCAAAGGACCAAGGCAGTGTCCAAGGAGGGAAATGAGAGAAGCCCGCACCAAGGGGCTGGGCAGAGATGGTGGCCACTAACCTCTACACACATGTTGAAATGCGTACACAGATGATGCCAGCTCAGATGTGATGCCAAGGTGGCCAGTGGTCCACACAGTTAGGAGCCAAATGAGGACGCTGTGACGCTCAATCATTCAAACCTGTCTCGACCTTCAACAGGCCACACCTCATCCTCCCTGGGCACAGCCCTGGAAGCCTAGCTTCTCATCACATCCGCACGTCCTGCCCTGCCAAGTGTCCACTCACTCCCCTAGTCCAGCACAGGCTCTTACCAGGAACCCCGAAGTGGGCACTTTAGCATCTGAAAGCCAGTTCACAGGTACCTAGTCCCCAGGTACGCCCACCCTGCCCTATCCCTGCAGTGGTTTGGCTCTTTCCTTCAAAGCGTTTTTCCTGTTAAGTGTTTTCTGCAGCAAGATTTAACACACTTTTAGTTGCTCTTAATAGGAAGACACTGGGGGGGGACGGGAGATGTCGTCCTTTCATGCCAGAGTCAGCTAAAGCTTCCTTAGAGAGCTCTGTGACACCCTCTGAGTGGCTCATAAACAGGCCACACAGCTGCTCTCACTGTATGTCCCTCTAGGACACATGGAGGCGTGGCCTGACCCGATTTGAGAACTGCTCAGAGAAATGCTCTTGCATTAACCCCACAAGCCACATACATGCTCATGACACTCAACTGAGGGGCCACAGCACACCCAGGAAGAGCAGCACCTTTGCCCAATCCTGAGGAGGACCCTAAGACAGGAGTATCACACCTGCAGGCTTGGCAAAAGTCTCACTAGGGCTGGACAGATGGCTCAGAAGAGCGCTGACTGCTCTTCCACAGGACCAGGGTTCAATTCCCAGTGCCCATATGGTCTATAACTCCAGTTCCACCACACATGAAAGTGATACACATACATGGAAACACAAAATCCATACAAATAAAATAAAAAATGTTAAAAAAGTCTCACTAAAGAAAGGCAAGGAGGAAGGACAGCTTAGGGAAAAGACTATCGAGGGGGCTCTGTACATCTAACAATAGCTCGTACCTGCGGGTACCCTTGATGACACACACAGAGTGAGGACACTGCAGATGTTCAAGCTGGTTGGGCACAGCACGGAGGGCAGACTTCCCATGTCCCCGTCTGGCTTCTCTGGGTTCCAAGAAGTGTCTCTCTGAGTCAAGTCTACCACACACAGGTCTGAGGGGGTGCTGTGGTACATGTGGCCATCTCTGCCACAGGCAGCACAGAGCACAGGCCCCGGGAGGCAGTACTCACGGAGTTCTGGTACCAGATTCCCAGACTCGCTCCAGCTGGCCTTGATGGCCAGTGTCCGGCCCTGGTGGCCAAGGGCCACCAGGCAGTCCGAGTGCACAGTCTCACCAGGCAGCAAGTCTCTTGCGGCTTCCTCAGCCTGTGGTTCTGCCCTTAAAGCCCCAATGAAGACCACAGGCTCCTCCAGGTGGTGGAGGATCTTGACCAGGACCTTGGGGTCAGCAGGGGCTAACTCAGAAGTAACCAAGGCCTTCAGGATCACACAACAGAGTTGGCCATCAGGGAGACCACAGAGGACCACAGGGGACTGTAGGAGGGTGGCGTCGACTCCAAAGAGCAGGCCAAAGAGAGCCTCCTCCAGCATGAAGCACCCACAACCCTGGGGGTGGCCATGAGGTGCCCTGGAGTCTGGTGGGAAAATACAGCACAGCACTGGCAGGAAGCAGGGGGCTGCAGGCTTCCCTGGCACCTGACCTGGAGGGGTGCAGGTGGACAACTCCACCTCACCCACCTGGCCTCCTGGCCGAGGCTCCTCCCCAGGGCAGGGACGCTCGAAGAGCTGCATCTTCCACCGGGTGGGGCCCTGTACCAGGGTGACCAGCACATCATCCAGCACAGTGAAGGCACAGAGTGCAGCATCAGGGAGGACACAGGCATCTGGGTCCACATGGATCACGGGGGATGGGCCAGCCTCATCCTCTTTGTTGTCACAGGCCTGGCTTACAGACCTTCAGGAACAATGGAACAGTAGTCAGTACTGGGTGGGGTGGGCTCACGTTATGGTCAACAATAACCTGGCTTGCTCTGAGCAGGCTAGGCAGGTGGCGTCACAGGATCCGCTCTCAGGCGTTCCCATGGAATCCACAGGACATTCAGCAGGTCACATACACCGCTTGACACATGGATCAGCCAGAAACATAGTTCCACAGACAAAGCTCGTCAGCGTGGGAACAATTCCCAAGGCTGCATCTGGGCCGGGTATGTTTTCCAGTAAAGCCAATGGCCAACAAGCTCTTGCTGTCACTGCTAACAGGAGATATCTCCTTCTGAGACCCACTTTTAAGAGGTCTTGCCAGACACCTGAGAGCAATGGCAGTTGTACTCCTGGCTGCAGACCTGTACCTGAGCCTCGACAGCTAAGAACTTCGTGGGAGCGGACACTACGGTCACACCTGCATACGCACAGGTGGAGGCAAGAGGTTCCAAGTGCGGGAACGGACGGCCTAGGCTGCAGCCCCTGCCTCCTACCCCAGCGTGCTGTCAGTGGCCAGACAGTCCGGACTACTACAGTGGCAAGCCGCGCATTGCTCTTTAAAGGCATTAACGAAAGTAGGTCTATGACGTGCAAGGCCTCCCTGGGGACCCGACTCGGGGACCGGCCGGGACCGCGTGTGGCCACGCCCCCTCACCTGTGCAGTGAGTCCAACGACAGGCAGTAGATGCCAGTCCGGGCACACAGGACGTAGAGTGCCCTGCGGGTGGCCAGAAGCTGCAGCTGCCACACCTGGTCGGGAAACTGGTATACCGCCTGGGCGCCAGGAGAGCGAGGTCAGGCGAGGGCACACGCAACCCCGGCTCACCTCGGAAGGCGCCGCCCGCCTGCCCGCCCGTCCGCAGCTCACCGTCAGCAGCCCGCCCTCCTGGTTGTACACATAGACGAACTCGCGCCCGGTGGACAGAAACACCTCCGCCTCATGGCGCAGCACACGCGGCTTCCCCGCCGCTCGGCCTCCGAGCGGGCAGCAGAAGTCGGACAGGTAGTGCACGCGCGAGGAAGCGCCCGCCATTCTGCGGGCGCCAGGCCAGAGCTCAGCCTGGAGAGGCGGTGCCGCCTCCAGGCTTTACGGCCGCCTACGGCGCGGCGCGGCCTCCGCCGTAAAGCGGCCGCTGCGGAGGCGTGGCTGGGGCCTGCTGCTGGGGAGGGGACGGCTGTTCCAGGGTCCCGTTAGATGGCGGGAACGCCCGGTCACGACAGGCGCGCAGAGACTGTGGCTTAGCAGAGGGCCACGGGCTACAGGGAAACGCAGGGAACACGAGGCTGTCCAGGTGAGACGCAGTCCTGCAAGTCCACTCGGACCCAAGTCAGGGTCCTCGCCTCAGATCACCTACCTGGTGACCGGAAGTTGGGCTAGTACAAGATTGTGTGCTGCACCGGTTTTGTCAGCACTTGGGAGGGCATCACCAATATAGCACTTTGGAGTCGGGCTGCTCAGCACACTGAGCAGTCCCTTGATCAGGGAAAGCGGGGCTTCGGACCAGCCAGACGAGCCTTTTCTTCACGTGTTGGGGTGTAAAAGGGATTCTGAATTGGAGCAGAGGATGCGGAGAGCCCTAATGAGGAAGGTCTAAGGGAAACAAGTCTCCATTTTCTTCCAACAGCTCTACTTGCTGCTCTTTGAGGGGGCAGGTTGAGATGAGAATCCTGCTCTGTGTAAGATCAAGTCCTCTCCACTCTTCCAGAAACTAGATTCCACTGCTTATGCTTCCGCAGTGCTAGTTACTATGGAGGCTGAGGCCGGAATGCTGGAGTTGAGTTTATGGCCAGCCCAGGCAACCTTGTCTCTTAAAAGAATGTTCACCAGCAAACTCCAGTGGCCAAATGTACAAAAAAAGGTGTCTGGGGGCACAACCAGACACTCCATGGGCTTGGAGCATAGCATGTTCCTAGTGTAGCTGTCAAAACACCATCCTGGGGCTGGAGAGATGGCTCAGCACAAACGGGGCACACTATTCTTGTAGAAGACCCAAGTTTGATTTCCAGTATCCACACAGGGGAGCTCACAACGCCCAGTAGCTCCAGGGGCTCCCACCTCCTTTACTGACCTCACTATTTATGTCCAAAAACACATGACAAAAAAAAAAAAAAAATCAATGATGAAAGCGTAACTGTTGTGGCACGTGCCTTTAATTCCAGCACTCAGTAGACTGGATACACACACACACACACACACAGTCTCCAAACACTGGATACACACACACACACACACACACA
>CAJQZJ010001241.1:983564-998003 GCA_907164525.1 Lophiomys imhausi
CACACACACACACACACACACACACACACACACACACACACACACACGTGCGCACGTGCAGAAATCCCAGCTGGGGGCATAGTGTAGCAACCATGTAGTCCCCCAGCACCTGGGATGAGAAGGCCAGCTAACCTGGGGTACACAATAAGACACGTTTTGAAAACATCAACCACTGTCATCTCCACAACAAAACAAATAAAGCATTGTAACAGATGAACACAGACTTTTAATTCTATTTATTTAATTGGCTTTTCTTTTTTTAAAAAAAAAAAACATTTTATTTATTTATTTATTATGTATACAGTATTTGCTCTACATATATGCCCGGGCAGATCTCAATGTAGATGGCTGTGAGCCACCATGTGGTTGCTGGGAATTGAACTCAGGACCTTGGGAAGAACAGCCAGTGCTCTTAACCTCTGAGCCACCTCTCCAGCCCTATTTGGCTTTTCAAGACAGAGTGTCTCTTCTCTGTGTAGCCCTGGCTGTTCTGAAACTCACTCTGTAGGCCAGGCTGGCCTCAAACTCACAGAGATCTGCCTGCCCTGTGCCTCCCAAGTGCTAGCATTAAAGGTGTGTGCCACCAATGTCCCTCATGAAACCCTATCTTTTCCCTCATGAAACCCTATCTTTAAAAAGTAAAATAAGAGCCGGGCGGTGGTGGCGCACGCCTTTAATCCCAGCACTTGGGAGGCAGAGGCAGGTGGATCTTTGTGAGTTCGAGGCCAGCCTGGTCTACAAAGTGAGTCCAGGACAGCCAGAGATATTCAGAGAAACTCTGTCTCGAAAAATCAAAAAAAAAAAAAGTAAAATAAAATTAGCCAAGTAAGTTCTAGGACAGACAGGGCTAAACAGAGAAATCCTGTCTTGTCTTAGGGAGGAAAAAGATAGGATCTCATAGTGTAGCCCCGGCTGACCTGGGACTCTCCATGTAGACAAGGGTAGCCTTACATCGATCTCTGCCTGTTTCTGTCCCCTAAGCACTAGCATTAAAGGTGTGTGTCAACAAGCTCAGTCAGCTTTTATTTTATCTTTCCAAACAAGGCCTCAAGAAGCCCTGGTTGGTTTCACATACATTATGTAGCTAAGGATGACCTTGAACTCCTGATCTTTTTGCCTGCATCTCCCAAGTACTGCAATTATAGGAATGTGCTACCACACCAGAACAAAGGCAGAAATTATAATGAAAAAATAGTAAGGTATTTTAAAAACTCATAAGTTGATTCAGGTCCTTTATATAACACACAGAAAATAAAATTATGATGTCTTTGTAACATATTACAAAAAATACATTAAAAATGATTACATGGGGCTGATCAGACAGCTCACTGGTTCAGAGCACTGGCTGTTTTTCCAAAGGACCTAGGTTTGATTCCCAGCACCCACATGGTGGCTCACAGCCATCTGTAACTCTAGTTCTGGGGGATCTGATGTCCTCTTTCAGCACAGACATATATACAGGCAAATACCCATATGCATAAAAACTAAAAATTACGGCCGGGCGGTGGTGGCTCACGCCTTTAATCCCAGCACTTGGGAGGCAGAGGCAGGTGGATCTCTGTGAGTTCAAGGACAGCCTGGTCTACAAAGAGAGTCCAGGACAGCCAGAGCTGTTATACAGAGAAACCCTATCTCGAAAAAAAAAAAAAACCCTAAAAAATTACATATATATAAAAAATGTTAGCCGGGCGGTGGTGGTGCACGCCTTTAATCCCAGCACTTGGGAGGCAGAGGCAGGCGGATCTTTGCGAGTTCGAGGCCAGTCTGGTCTACAAAGTGAGTCCAGGACAGCCAGGGCTACACAGAGAAACCCTGTCTCGAAAAACCAAAAAAAAAAAAAAAAAAAAAAAAATGTTGGGGCCAGTGGAGATGGTTCAAAAGTGAAGGCAATTGGCTGCCAAGCCTGGCAACCCAAGTTCAAATCCAAAGGTTCTACAATGGTGGAAGGAGAAAACTTACTCCCCAGAGTTGTTTTCTGACCTTCACATGTATACACACATTAAATAAGGATAATGTATGTGTGTATACACATATATACACACACACAGACACACACATGTACAAATTAACACATACAAGGGTGGGGAGTCCCTAAGATAGAGATAGAAACTGATCACAAGGTCTCATAAAACAGTCAGTGAAGGCAGGTGTGGTCTGCAGCCCAGCCAGTGAGGACATTTGGGAGAACACAGGACTCATTAAATAGATGGTAGCATTTAACACTATCTTTAACGCTGAAAACTCATCTCAAGTATTATGTGGTAGTGTGCACGGAGAACAGAGGACTGGTGAGCACCACTGTCCATGTGGGTGCCATAGCAACTTCCACTCTAGTGAGGACACAGCACCCAGCCTCAGAATGGAGCTCAAGGATGTTAGCGACGTCCTTTCTACTACCCTCTGGAAGGAATGCTGCTGCTTGGTCCTTGTCCAGGCCACTTGTCAGCACAACCCACAGCATTACTCCTTTCAATAAGAGCACCACCCTTGGGCCCCTTCACAGCCTGCACTTGCAGGGCAGTATCCTCAGGTTTGCCCAACATGCTCTTCTGGTTTTCTTCTGATAATCTCTCAGCTTCTCTCACACAGTTCTGGAATTATAATTTGTACTTTGATCTTGGCATTATCAACCCTTATCTGTTGCCTGAACTTTTCAGCCTCATTGACTGCCTGGGGCTGCCATACCCAGACCAACTTCAGAAATCAACGTCAGCTGGGCGTAGTAGCACACTCCTGTAATTTAGGAGGGTGAGGCAAGAGAATCCTGAGCTTCAGGTTATACAGAAATATCCTGTTTTCAAAACCAGGAGATGCAAATGTTACTGCCTGATCTCACCGTCCTCCCACACAGATCCAGTACCCACTCTGGAAAACCCATGCTCACCAAGAGGCTGGCTTGTCCCTGCTCCTCGTGTCTCTGCAATGCCTCTAAATAACTCTGGTTTTTTAGCTTGGTGCTGTCTGCAGCACCTATTGAGCTCCCAGCTCCACAGTGGACCACAGGAGAGCTCTTCTACAATGAAGACCTCTCCCTCAGCCCACCATCAACGCCTTTCCAGTGCAGCCTGTAACTGGGCAAGGGCCTTGTCCTACCCTCTGCTCTGCCCTCCTTATTAAGGCCTCCAGAATCTGATACTTGCCTGCCAAGTCTCCTCTTCCAAATGACATCTAGTAGCAATATTTGAAAACTCTACCTTCCACATCACTTTTATGGCCTGATATGTCCACTAACAACCATACTGGTTAAGACTGACCCTCTGGATACAAACACTGTCCCCCCCAGAAGCAGACCTGCTTGGCCTAAGCTCATCTCATGCTCTTTCTAGTCTCAGCTCTAGTGTAGCTGCCTGCCTGCCTGCCTGCCTGCCTGCCTGGCTGCCTGCCTGCCTGCCTTACCCTGGGCAGGAACATCACCTAACTCTGAATGGAGAAGAGCCAGGTAGACTTGCTGATGGTTATAGGTCCAAGTGCTCACCAAACCGTTTCTAGAACAAGGGAGGCTGACTGGCTGTCAGACCACGGTGGATATGGTTGTGCATGTGAGAGCATGGGGCAAGGGTGACGGGAGGAACGTGTTGGGGTAGTGTTAAGCATTCTTTTTTTTTTTTTTTTTTTTGGTTTTTCGAGACAGGGTTTCTCTGTATAACAGCTCTGACTGTCCTGGACTCGCTTTTGTAGACCAGGCTGGCCTCGAACTCACAGAGATCCGCCTGCCTCTGCCTCCCAAGTGCTGGGATTAAAGGCGTGCGCCACCACCACCCGGCTTAAAAGAAAGATGGGGTGGTGGGTAGGTCCTTTTTTTTTTTATAATTTTTTTTGAAGATTTATTCATTTTATGTATATGAGTGCCTTATCTGCATGCACACCTGCATCCAGTAGAGGGCATCAGATTACATTGTGGATGGTTGTGAGCCACCATGTGGTTGCTGGGAATTGAACTCAGGACCTCTGAAAGAACAACTGGTGCTCTTAACCCCTGAGCCATCTCTCCAGCCCAGTGTTAAGCATTCTAAATGTTAATTAATTGGTCCTGCTTGCTGTCTGATACTTACATTGACTTTGATTGGTTAAATAAAATGCCAAGGCCTGAGACTGAGCAAAAACAGAGAAAGGTGGGACTTCCTGGGATTGGAACAGGAAGCCTGTGCTTTAGACAGAGGAAGAAGGAATTCCAGCCAGGAGCAGGAGGAAGAAGACACACGCCACGGGTTAGAAACAAGAACCTTATTCCACATGGCCAGGAACATCAGCATAGTGTGGAGAATGGCGGTCCAAGGGGACATATGTATATATGGGGTCATAGTTTGGTAAGAGACTTAAGAGCTAGCTTAGATGGGCTAGGATTGCACAACTCAGGCCAAGGCTTGTTAAAATCCACGTGCTTATTTTTAATGTCTGCTTAAAGATTAATGACTGCCAAACCAATTAACAATAATATAAATACTGGATAAGTAGTTTAATTAGCCATATTTCTTTTAACATATGGTGCTCAACTACAGCAATTAGAATCCATGCTTTCAGTGTGAGAAGGCCCGGGTGAAAGCCGGTTTCCGAGCCAAAGAACAGGGAACCAAACCCAAATGCAGTTCAAAGGTGCGGCTAACTTAACAAAAGTTGTTGCCTTGCAGCAAAGGCCGAGAGCTAAGGCTTAGCTCTCCTTACGTACTAAAAAACTGGCAGCCTTCTAAACAGAATTTGAGAGTGAAATTAATAGCCTAGATTAAAAATGGAGGAATTCATAATGCCTCAATATATCTGGATTCCAACTGAGTTTGTTCCTCTTAGCATGCAAATGATTTTTATCCTGACAATTGTGGTTCTGTGTATCTTTTTTGAGAAAGTTCAGACTAGGATAGTCTTAAAGGAAAAAATTTACAGATGGAATTCTAAATTGCCAACAATGATACTGGAGGAAGGAGCGAGGCCTTTCCTGATAAATAAATAATGCAAAATTGATGGCAGCTGGAGCTAAGAGCTCCCTGGGTACTAGGTGCCTGTCAGGAGTTCTGGTACAGGCCCGCCAATGAAATTCAGCCAAAACTAGACTCTAAGGAATAATGAACAAAGCTTTAAGTGCAGCATGGTTAGACATGCCAAGGCTTTTGAAATGTTGTTTCTTTGCTTGATTTTTGTTTAGATGTCTTTGATTTTTCTATATCATGAGGTAGAAAGGGTATTTTTCTGGTTTGGCATTGCTAAAACATAAGAGATTTTTTTTTTTTTTTTGTTTTTCGAGACAGGGTTTCTCTGAATATCTCTGGCTGTCCTGGACTTGCTTTGTAGACCAGGCTGGCCTCGAACTCACAAAGATCCCCCTGCCTCTGCCTCCCAAGTGCTGGGATTAAAGGCGTGCGCCACCACCGCCCGGCTTACATAAGAGATTTTTGAAGATTTTAGGTAGATTTCGAATTGTCACTGCAGTTCAAAGTTGCTCTCTGGGCTACAGAGTTACTAAAATCTGGGATTTAAGTGAAATATTTGAGCAGGGTGGAACTGGCACACACCCTTAATCCCATCACACTACAGGAAGAAACAGGCAGATCTCTGGATTCTAGACCAGCCTGGTTTAAACAATGAAGGCAGGGCGGGAACCCTGCTAAGACTGCTTACTAAAGACAATCTAGAATTAAAAAATGATGCGTTTTTTCCTTGATGTTAAGTTTAATAATGTCCTTACTGATCTAATGGATAAATGCACACTATCTTAAATTTACGTAAAGAGAAAAGAATCACAAGCCAGTCTCCTTAGTTGTGGGGCTCCCACTGGAGAACTGGTTTCAAGAGGTATTTTGCCCCTAAAAGAGAATTGTTAATAATCCACTGAGCGTGAGAGTACACGCCTTTAATCCCAGCACTTGGGACAGGTGGATCCCTGACCTTCACTAAGGTCATCCTGGTCTACAAAGTGAGTTCAGGACAAGGATAAAAAGAGAAATCCTGTCTCAGGAAAAAAAATAAAGGAGAGAGAGAAAGAGATATATTCTGTTAACCAATGTAAGGATCCAGGGAAGAACATGCAAAAAGCATGCCTCCCACAGCCAACAGTTAAGAAAAGCTAAGGTAAATTAGTATCATGCTATTTTACACCAATCTCCTTAAGAATGGAGTTTCCGTGGGAGAATTAGAACTCAAACTAATACAAAAAATGGTTTAATTGATGTTATTGTTTAATAAGGGTAATTCAATTATTTAAATTTATACCTTGATCCCAAAACTTGGGAGACAAGGAAAAAACAGGTTCCTTGTGTGTTCGAGGCCAATCTAAATCTACAGAGCTCTACAGAGCAAATCAAGACAACCCAAGCTACAAAGAGAAACAATAAGGATAGATATATCCACATAGAAATTAAATCTCCAAAGAAAGGAGAAATGGAAAGAAAAAATATATAAATGCATACCTTAGATCCCAAAACATGGGAGACAAAGACAGAGAAAGATTGGTTCCTTTTGAGTTTGAGGTCAACCTAATGTACAAAAAACCAGAACAACAAAGAATAAACCTGTTTTAATCAATTAATAAATTTATGTCAACTGTAGAGGAGAATATTTAAACTCCATTCAGTCTTATGCTGTATTTTCAATTTAAAATAGATTATATATAGCATATATATGTAATACTATTACATGCCATCTTTTTATGGCATGAATGGAGACTTACACATCTCTTCTGTTCAAAAAACAGGAAAATATTCCTTCATTGATTTGTGCATCCTGCACATCCAAGGCATTTTGGTAATTGCAGAACTATATGTTACTTGTGAGTAATTATATATTTTCAGAACAGGACCAGAGTCCAAAGAAGATGAGACAAGTAACCCAAGTGATCCAGCCTCACAGACTGCCTCAACAACTCTTTCCTCCAAAATCTGCATCCAGAACAACTTCAAACAGCTTGCTGAGATGGCCCAGCCTCAAAGACTGTTCCAGACAGGACTTCAGTGACACCCTGAACTTTCCTACCCAAAGTCCAGCTTTGAAATACAAACTGCTCAGGACATTCAAATTGCTGAGCACATAGAGAATGGACAACAAATGTTACAATTTACTTGCTTAACCATTTTATTTGGGCTCCTAAACAGGTTTTCTACGTCCCAATTCAGCAGGAAGAAGTTTTCAGAGAGTGATGTCCCATTCCCAAACAGTGGGGTGGATGATTCTTTGGTCATTTGATGGGCTATAGATGTTGTTTAGGGGGAATTGTTACAAATTGTTATATGGTCTTGTTAAGCAAGGTATAGAAAGTCAGACTTGGAGATCTCTTTTTCTTTTCTCTATCCTTCTTTCTCTCTTATATAGGGGGAAAAGATTTAAAAAAAAGAGAGGGAATATATGTATATAATATAGAAATGATAAGATATAAGGATAGATTATTGAATCTGTTCTGAAACTCAAAACTTGTCTGTTAAGAGTGTAAGTTGTTCTTCCAGAGAACCTTGGTTCAATTCCCAGCACCTACATGGCAACTCAGAACTGTCAGTAGCTGCAGTTCCAGGGAATGCAACACCCTCACACAGATATATATACATGCAAAAAAACAGATGCACATTAAATAAATACATTTTAAAAAGCGGAATTTCACCTTAGGCTGGCAACTTGACCCAGCACTGTTCCTCTCGTCACTAGAGACAATGGTGGCAGCGCACATCTGCCTAGACTCTCCAGCCATCCCTCATGCTTCCTAGATATCTGTACTCTCTCTACTCCTGGCTCCCTAGGACTTCAGTTTTGTCTCCTTTTCCCTCTCTCCCCTTCATATCCTTCACAGAGGCCCAGTTTTGGTCCTTCATTCTCTCCTATCATGTTGTCTAGAGCAGTGGCTCGAAGTAGCTCAACACTGTGTGTCCAATGCCTAGTCTAAATCTTTTTCATTGTCTTAAGTAACAGCTGTCACAGTGGGTCCACTAGGAAGACACAGTAACAAGCTGCAAGTCTCCAACAGTGCCTGTTGGCACTGGCCTGACAGTCTCGGGGCTTCCTGTCTTGTCTCTTCTCTTACTGTACACAATGAGTCCCAGGAAATCCTGGCCTAACCTTCAAGGCCCTTACAAATTCAGTTGTTTCCTGCGGCACTAAGGTTACTAGGCTGGCTTGGCTCCTAATTGTTCCTTTGCCATTTCAGGTCTTGCTTCTCTGGCCTACTCCTAGACCCAAAACTAGAGGGATCTTTCTACACACTAAGTTTGTGCAATGCTTCCTCTATCCCACTCTTTCACAGTGGTTCATACCATTACATGTACCCTCCCTACCTCCTCTTCTCACGATCGGGACTACTGGTCTACCCCGCTCTGCAGCAATACCAGCCATATTGCTTGGTGTGCTCCATATTAGAAAGAAGCTGCTGCCTTGCCTGGAATAAGCCTTCCCAGATCCATGAGCCAAGCCGTCACTGCCTATTAAAACTCCACTCAGTTGAAAAACAGCTTTCTGTACTACAACAGGCTCTACTGTCCTCTCAACGGATCTGAGACTCTGCAAACAATGTCTGATCGTTTCCAGATGTTCCCTATACAAAAATGAATGATGACCAAGATGATATCAGCAGAATAAAGTAGATCAGTGGACTGGGCAGTCTCTTGGCCTGAGTCAAAGAGTAAAAGTCAGCATTCAGTGTCTAAGGAGTTGTTAATAAAGCAACAGACTACTACTCCCTCAGCTCCAAAGTGATGGAAGAGTATAAGCCAGCGCTCGCTCACACATGGTCAGATCTCAGGTAGTGCCCAGGTAGGGCACAAGGCTCCTGAGTCCTCTCTGTCCTGAGGCTGGGGACAAGGTGCGCAACTGTGGAAGCCAGTCATAGCACAGACCTCCAACATTCTAAGCTAGCCCCTAACTGGGCTCTAGGACTTGTTGGGTTGGTTCCCCTGAAAGCAGAGATTGCTATAGAAAAGAAAATCGACCTTTTTATTGTTATTTTGAGACAGGGCGGTATTCTGTAGCCCTAGCTGGCCTGGAATTCAGAGACTGTCTGCTTCTAATTCCAGAGTGCTGAGATTAAATGTGCTTACCACCATACCTAGCTTCACAGTTTTAAGTACTAAACAATACCACATCACAGCAACACAATGCTAGTCTCCTGTTTAAGAAATCTCAGAGCTATTTTATCTTAAGGAGTTTCCTCAAATCCACCAAGTAGTGAACTATGTCCTTAAACTTGGAAAGCTCTCTGCTATAGATCCGATAGGTAGAAACCCGGAGGGCTTTCTGCTCCAGATCCTATGGGGTAGGGAAGGAGAGGTATCACTCTCACAGCTGATGGAAGAGGTTCTCAGGACTTTAAGACATGTCCACTTGTCCACGTGGGCCACCACAGCACCAAAACAATCTAGTGTACTGATACAGTCTTTCTTTCTAACTATAAAAAGAAATACACAGCCAGGTGTGGTGGTGCATACCTTTAATCCCAGCACTCGGGAGGAAGAGGCAGGCAGATCTCTGTGAGTTCGAGGCCAGCCTGGTCTACAAAGCGAGTCCAGGACAGCCAGGACTACACAGAGAAACCCTGTCTCGAAAAATAAAAAAGAAAGAAAGAAAAAAGCAAGTTTTAGAGGACAAGCTGACATCTGTCAAAACTCAAAAATCTCATGCCCAACAATTCTAATTTGAAGATATTATGTGTGAAGTTGCAAGGTGTGGCCAGTTTGTAACAACCAGAAACAACGGAAGTAGCAATCCACACTCAACTAATGAAACATATTGGATTTGGTCATCAATTAATACAGATATTCATTCTAATGACTTCTTTTTCTTTCTTCTAAATTAAGAAGGCTCTAAAAGCAAAAGTCATCACTAGGGCTGGAGAGGCGCTCATCAGCTAACAGTACTGGCTGCTTCTGCAGAGGACACAACTTCAGCTGCCAGCATCCGCATGGTGCTCACAACTGCCTGTAACTAGCTACATGGGATGCAATGGCCTCTTTTGGACTCCTAGGACACTACACATGAAGGCAAACACACAAAAAATTAAAATAAATCTATTTTTAAAGTTATTATCTTTAAATTTGGGTGCTGGTGGTGTTGCACGCCTTTAATGCCAGCACACAGGAGGCAGAAGCAGGTGGATCTCCTGAGTTGGAGGCCAGTCTGGTCTACAGAGTGAGTTAAAGGACAGCTAGGACTACACAGAGAAACCCTGTTTCAAAAATCAACAACAAAAACCCCAAAAAGTTATCGTTAAATGCTTTCTTCTTATTCTTCTGCAAAAACCAGGTGACCACAATGAATATGTCCAGTCAGTTTCCAATGGGCCTTCTGTGGAGTGCACGCGGCTGAGAGAAACAAAACAACCTCTAGACGCTCACATCTGACTGTCCTGGGAACAAGCAGCAACAGTCTGATTCCTCAGGGGACAACTTTCTGGCCATAGCCAACCCCCCCCCCCCCCGCCCCCAGGACTCTGCTGTTTTCCTGGCAGCACACATGGGTCGCCGCTGCACAGCTAGGTCTCCCGGCTTCTTTGCCAGCATTAACAGTCTCTGTCTAATGCCGTCTCGCATCCCTGCTGATGCCCAGGACACAACGAACAGCACCTCATCCACTGTCCTCTCAGCTCCCTGCTCACTCTGTCTGTGAGCCCAAGAAAAGTACACAAACACACAAACACCAGCATGTTTACAAAACACAAAAGATACCAGGGTGACACCCTATGTCTGATTTAAGTTTTACGTGACAAGTTCTATCTGGTATCTCTAACTAACAGGCTAACACCTGCACTCTACCTGGAGATGTGTGACTATTTAATGTCCCTTTGTTATCATTTTCAGTTTTTGTGAGCACAGATGACACTGTGATAAACAATAAACTTAGGTAAATATTGGTGCAGGTTTCATTTATACAGTGTATTTAAAATCAACCACAGGGCTGGAGAGATGGCTCAGCCGTTAAAGGCTAGGCTCACAACCAAAAATAAAATCAACCACAAAGTGCACAGAAAGACTAAAACAAATACTTCAATATTTGCCCTTTTAATTCTCTTTGCTCCAACAATACTTCTCTGAAGCACATGATGAATGGACAGGAGCTATAAACAACTTGGAAGCTCTCACAGACCAGATAAACACATGAAAGTAACAGGATTAAGGAAATACCAATAGCTTCTTAAGTGTAAAAATTATACAAGGAACCTAGTTTGCCCCCGCCCAAGATAGTGTTTCTCTGTGTATCCCTAGCTGTCCTGGACTCACTTTGAGCCTCAAACCCGCAGAGATCTTCCTGCCTCTGCCTCTCAAGTGCTGGGATTAAAGGCGTGCGCCACCACACCCGGCTAAACTTTATTTTCAACACAACACTTTAGAGACAAAGGCTGAAAATGTTGCTGTGTGAGTCGGCGAGGTGGCTCAGAGGGTAAGGAGCCTAGCAACCAAGCTTGACACAATAGTTCAATCCCGGAGTCTGTGACAGTAAAAGGAGAGCTGACTCTTGCAAGTTGTCCTCTGATGTCCACACACATGCCATGACACATGCACGTGTACACATACATGAACGTGTGTGTGTTTTAAGCACTGTTTAAATAGGTATGGCCCCTACAGACTCATGTGTTTCAATATTTGGACAATGGAGAGTGGCATTATTAGGAGGTATTGCCTTGTTGGAGGAAGTGTGTCATTGTGGGGGTGGACTTTGAGGTCTCCTATGCTCCCCCAGTGTAACACAGTCTCCTTCTGCTGCCTGTAGATCAAGATGTAGAACTCTCGGCTCCTCCAGCACCGTGTCCGCCTGCACATGCCATGCCTCCTGCCATGATGATGATGGACTAAACTTCTGAAACTGTAAGCCAGCCCCAATGAAATATTTTTCTCTGTTAAGAGTTATCACGGTCAGTCATGGTGTCTCTTCACAGCAATGAAATCGTAACTAAGACATGCTGCTATTTTATAATGTAAAAAAAAATATGAACAAGTATTTAGGATAATCTCGTAAGTCCCAAGGTGATCTTCCAGAAGAAAAACCTAAAAGCCTCTGGAAGACAACAGAGAGTGCCAGTCTAAGTGCAAAAGGGGAGGAGTCTGAAAAGGAGACAGTGAAACACACCGGCCAGAACCAGTCTTGCTCCTAGAAAAAGAAAGGGGAACAGCAGCGCAGAGCAACGCCAAAGGACAGTGGCCAGCACACAGGACTGGCTCCAGAATCACACCTATGAACTTCCGCGACCCCTGAAAAGATCCAGTATCAGTAACATGGAGAAAAAGCTAACTTCAATAAACCGTGTGTACGTCATCATTCTCACTTCTAGAAAGTACATCACACGGTGCCAACTCCTACTATCTTGTGAGCTAAGATAATAAACACCGAAGGAAGCTGTAGGCAGAGGGACCAATGACACTAAAATAAAAGCCTTCTCCCCTCTCCTCAGAAGAGGCCAGGGCAGAAAACGAGTGTACGGCAGAGTCTGGCTTCCACACAGGGTGGAGTGACAATCAGAGACAGAAGTGAATATATATGTGTGGACACGTGTGAAAGTCATAAGACACTTTGTGGGAGTCATAAGACAGTTTGTGGGAACTGGCTAGTCCAGTTCATCTGACATGTCTAAACCCATCCTGCATCCAGTGCCAGGAGAGAAGAGATGTGGTCCCTCTGCTCAAGGCTTCCCGACTCCCAAGATTCGGGCATGGGAAGAGTTGGTTGGAATTCAGTCTCTGCTTGGAGCTGACAGTTTGGGGACAGCATTGCCTCCTGACATCCAGGGAACTTCCTGGTAGCAGGAGGAACCAAAGACAGAGCCTGGCCTCTGGCTGTCACTCTCCCAAATGTATTTGGCCCTGGCCAGCTCCTAGAACTCATCCAGCCCTCAGAAGGTACCCCTTTAATGTGCTGGCTAGACAAGAAGAGAGCTTTGTTAGGAAAGCTATGTTGGCTTGGACAAAAGTATTTTAGGCATTATGAGGAACAGAGGGGTCTAACTCAGGAATCAGGCACAGATAGCATCAAGCAGCTCCTTTGCCCAATGAGCCATCTCCAAAGACCTTCCTGAGTCAAGGATGCAAAGCCTAAAGGGGTTTTTGTAAGGTGGGCTGTCACCTTAAAGAGTCTACGCGAGTCCTCAGGTACAAACTGTGGAGACAGGGAAGACAGTGGTGGACTGGCTAAGTCTTACTTCAAGCAAGTCGGGTCTCAGCCTTGCTTATTATGGGATGTGGACACCACTGCTCTGCTTCTGGGCCAGCATAGATGAACTCAGTTTCTAGTGTGCTTGTCTAGCTCCACCCCAAGTATCAGAACAGCACAGAAACCTGCTGGGTTGTATGTATGTATGTAAAACAGGGTTTCTCTGTATAGCTTTAGCTGTCTTAGAATTCACTCTGTAGGCCAGGCTGGCCTTGAACTCACAGAGATCTGCCTCCCAAGTGCTGGGATTAAAGGTGTGCACCACCATCGCCCAGCTACACCTCGTGTGCTATACTCCTGTAATTTCCAAATTCAGAACATAGAGGAAGGAAGATCAAACAGTTCAACGGCTACATTAACAAATTTAAGAGTAGCCTGAGAGACATCAGATTCTTTAAATTACACACACACCTACACCCACACCCCACATACCTTGGAGAGATGGCTCACCCATTAAAAACATTTGCTGTTCTTACAGAGGATGGGTTAAGGTCCCAATGACTGCATGATGAGTCACAACCACCTCTAACTCTACCTCCAGTTCTGGGATTCTGGACTCTGCACACATGTGCTGTACATATATACATAGGTGAAGGCAATATAATCATACACATATAATAATTAAATCTTAAAAAAAAAAGGTTAGGAGATTGCCCTTGGTTAAGTGTAATGGCTGACGTTACTGGGGACCCAGGTTCAATCTTCAGCTCACA
Organism: Lophiomys imhausi; assembly: GCA_907164525.1. Taxonomy (NCBI): domain Eukaryota; kingdom Metazoa; phylum Chordata; class Mammalia; order Rodentia; family Muridae; genus Lophiomys; species Lophiomys imhausi. Next base: position 997,382 of record CAJQZJ010001241.1, read on the forward strand.
ACTATGTTGCTCCAGTTCCAGGGGTCATAAGACCCTCTAATTGCCCCGATGGGAATCAGGCACACATGTGGTACACAGTCATACATGCAGGCAAAGCAGCCATACCCAGAAACTGAAAATAAACCTTATTTTATTTTTTTGGTTTTTAGAGACAGGGTTTCTCTGTGCATCCCTGGCTGTCCTGGACTCACTTTGTAAACCAGGCTGGTCTTGAACCGCCTGCCTCTGCCTTCTGAGTGCTGGGATTAAAGGCGTGCGCCACCATGCCAACTAAACCTTATTCTTTTTTTTTTTTTTGGAGACAGGGTTTCTCTGTATAACAACTCTGGCTGTCCTGGACTCGCTTTGTAGACCAGGCTGGCCTCGAACTCACAGAGATCCGACTGCCTCTGCCTCCCGAGTGCTGGGATTAAAGGCGAGCGCCACCACTGCCTGGCTAAACCTTATTCTTATTAGACAAAGATGGCTCAGTGATTAAGAGCACTTGCTACTCTCTGCAGAGGACCTTGGTTCAGGTCCAAGTGCCCACACAGTAGCTCACAACCATCTGTAACTCCAGTTCCAGGGGATCTGATGTCTTATTGTGGCCTCATGGGCACTGTAAACTTACGGTACACAGGCA
>CAJQZJ010001241.1:998013-1025823 GCA_907164525.1 Lophiomys imhausi
GTCTTATTGTGGCCTCATGGGCACTGTAAACTTACGGTACACAGGCATACTTGCGTCTTATTGTGGCCTCATGGGCACTGTAAACTTACAGTACACAGGCATACTTGCAAGCAAAACATTCATACACACAAATATAAATAGTGCTAGATGTGGTGGTGTACACCTTCAATCCTAACACTCAGGAGAGCTAACCATATCTCTTAAGTCTGAGGCCAACCTGGTCTACACACTGACAGGCTCTGAGACTCTTCCACCCTTCCCCCCTTCAAAAAACAAACAAAATAATAATAATAAAAAAATATATAGAGAGAGTTCTAAAACAAACACAAAAGGCAGGGAACAGGACACATCGTGAGTGGTCCAAGAAAGTGCATGGGCAACATTAAGACTGGACACCAAAAGTAACCAGGAGTAAAACCAATCCTAAGGGAAAGGTCAAACTGCTCCAAAAAATGACAGGTGATAGGGTAGCAGGTAAGGACATCAGAGCAGGAACACCCTCACCTGTCAAGCCGAGATGTACACTGTATCAGTAAACTGTCATGTGAAATGTCAGCTTACTGAGAAAGGTGGCTTTATTTTTTTGTTTGTTTGTTTGTTTTTTTCGAGACAGGGTTTCTCTTTGTAACAGCTCTGGCTGTCCTGGACTTCAGCTTTGTAGACCAGGCTGGCCTCAAACTCACAGAGATCCACCTGCCTCTGCCCCCCGAGTGCTGGGATTGAGAAGCTGGCTTTAAAGTGGGGTAGCCACCAGCCCATTTCAGATCCAGGCACACTCTCTCAAAGTGTTTTCTAAGGCTTTTTTGTCTGAGGATGTGTTGCTTCCAACTCTATGAGGGAGAAGAAAACAACAAAACAGCCCAATAGTAAAACTTGAAGGGCTAGGAAGTCACCTACTTCCAGATTGCTGATGTTCACCCCACAACATAAATGATATAAACATGCCACGGTGGGAAAAGAGCTACAAGCTCAGCTATGCGTGGAGGAAGCCTGCAGCTCCCTACTTGGTTACTACTGTTGCTGCAAACACCTGAGTTGATGTTATCTCTGCCAGTGTTATTTGTTCTTTACTCGGAAGCCTCCCCCACTTCAAGGAGACACTGCTCTGCTGAGGACTTGTGATGGGCTCCAGCTGACTTCAGTTAAGAGGGCTTCCTCAGTCAGCTTCTGCTGGATGTCATTAAGCCTCTGTATGGTGGAGGTTGGATTTCTGTCGAATCAGCCTGGCACCTGGCAGCACACGTGGTCCTGGGCATAAGGAGGAAAGCCCGGAAAACTGGAAACCGCTTTTGCCTTGGCATTGTTTCTCAACACTGCTAAGCTGCTGGACATTGCCACACTTCGAAAGACACTAGAAAGATAGTGGTCGAAGTTGGGCAGAGCCCAGTTGGAAAGCCAAAGCTCCCAGAGACTGAAAAAACAGCACCCTGCAGAAGGGTATGGCCAGGGACCACAAGAAACCTTGAGAAACCGTGAGAACTGCCAGGGACCTTGAGAGCAGTACCCCACTTAGGGACATGGTGGCAGAGTACCAAAAAAGGGTGCAAGAGACGGGGGTGAGGTGTGAAAAGGATCTGCACAAACTGTTAGTGCTGACAGAAAAGACCAGACTTCAAGCAGAGATGTGCTAACCACCCCTAGGCCGCACCAGCACCGAGACAGTAAGAATCCGGTGGGATCACAGCGGCCTGAGGCTTCATCCATCCATGGGCCGGCAGCTGCAGAATAAATGTGCAGGGCATGAGCACTCTGAGGTCTCAGTGAACCAACTGTGAAGAGACTGCAAAAACAGCCCCTGTCCCAAGAGGGTGTGGCAAGACCCAGACAAACAGAGGAGACCGCAGGAAGGCTGCAACACCACCCTCATTTAGCTTTAACAGTCTTGGCTGACTTAAGAGGCCTCAAGCCTAAGTTGAAGTGAAATGGTGGCCAGCGCAATAGCCAAGCTACCCGTGAAGGACTGCTAATGAATGCAGTGTTTCTGCAGGCAGCCTGCTGACCTGCTGTTGCCCTGAGGGTCTGGGTATCCTTTCTACAGTGTTAGGGTTGGCTGGTAAAGTTTATAAATGTTAATAAATATAGTTTATAATTTACATTTACACCTCTGTCTGATTTGACGATGTTTCCTTCCTACTGTCATTTGTCCTTTTGGGGGGAAGCCTCACAACAAAAAGCTGAGCAGCAGCAGGCCAAATTTGAACACTGGTCCAAATAGCTCATCTTTTTTTAAAGATTTATTTATTTGTTTGTTCATTTGTTTATTATGTATACAATATTTGGCCTGTATGTATGCCAGAAGAGGGCACCAGATCTCATTATAGATGGTTGTGAGCCACCATGTGGTTGCTGAGAATTGAACTCAGGACCTTTGGAAGAGCAGTCAGTGATCTTAACCTCTGAGCCATCTCTTCAGCCCCAAATGGCTCATCTTTATGCAGCAGAAGCAGGCTGCAATGGTCAGATGTGGTGTAACACACCCAAACCCAACATGTCTGGTTCCTTTTGTCGCTATGCCCCACAGAGTAACTAACAGTAAGCTCTAGAACGTGGCAGACACCTTGGTCCACAAGCTGGGCTCTAAACCACAATGGCTGACACACAGGTGACACTCAAAGTTCAGCAAAGTCACAAGTGTCCACTACAGATTTACATTATCCTACATATATTTATTGTACATATATTATTTATTAATATCTTTACCTTATAAAACACGTCAGGAACATATTGCTCACTGCTGGACTCCTTGGCATAGCCGAGCTCAGGGGCATCCTTACAAGGTAGAAGACACTCATCCCGCACTAGTGCCATGCACTGATTGGATACCTGGTACCCCTCAAAGTGAACCTGGTTGTCTGGACCACCTGTAAGATAAAAACCTTTTAAGAGAGTCTACCAAAGGACGATGAGAAGCATCCCAGGTCACCTATGGGTGACCTGCAGGGCAGCTGGGACATGAGGCCCTGGACACTGCTGCCTCCTCTACCCCGCACACGGGGCTGTTAGAGTGCATTGCTCGACCCCTATCTCCAGAGTTGTGTGTAGTGCTGTTAAAGCACACAGACTCAGTATGGAGCTCAAAAGTGTAAGGACAGACATTGTCCCAAATCCCACCAGCTTTAGCATCAGAGTGAAGAGGGTCAGGGACAACAGATTCCTTTGGAGGCAGGGAGGTTGGGGAGCCCAGGAGTGGGGTAACAAGACAGAAGCTATAAGGGGTTTAGAGTTGCAGAGTTCTTGTCTAGCATGATGAAGCCCTAGATTCAATCTCCAGCACAGACCAGGCATATTGGTGAATGCCTGTAATCCTAGCCCTTGGGAGATGGAGGCAGGAAGATCAGAAGTTCAAGGTCATCCTCTGCTACATAGCAAGTTCAAAACCAGCTTAGGCTTCATGACAATGTCTCAAAAAAACCCAAACAAAAATGACCAAAACCAAACGGCTCAGTCACACAAGTCTGAAGACTGGCCTGAGTTTGAGACCTATAACCACAGAAAAAAGAGAGAGCTGACTTCACCATGTAAACATCACGGAGCTCCTGCTGCATATGTGCCCCCTCCCCTCTCTCCAAAGAGAAAAAAAAAAAAAAAGAAAGCTGATCTTAACACAGAGATCATACATGCAGCACTCTCCAAATTACAGAAACCTACGTGGTCGTTTCTAGTCAGTGCCCAGGCATCTCAAAAAGTCAGACCCTGGACACTGCTCAGACCTATAGTAATGGACGCCCCAAGAGGGTCCTCACAGCCCTCCACACTAGTGCAGTCCTCTTTCCAAGCATAAAGGCCTAACCAAGGCAGCTGGAGAGACAGATCAGTGAGTAAAAGCACCTACTGTCTGCCTGAATTGGATCCCTAGAGTCACGTGACAGGAAAAGCAATGACTGCGGCAAGTTGTCCTCTAACCACGGCATGTGTGCTGTGGTACATGTATGTCCACAAATGCAAAGGCACGCACAAAATAAATACAGATCTAACAATATTACGTATTTGTGATATTCTAGTTCACAATAAAATGGGATTAAAAAAGAAAACATTAAATGAAGGACTAAAACAGCATAAATGGCTATTTCAGTCAGGGCCACCCAGCCAGTTACACTGGAGCCCTGAAATCAAGAGGGTGAGGATGGGACAAGTGTAGCTTGGGTAGGTGTAATCCCAGAGTCAGAGCTACACCAGGACAACGTCAACGTTTACTGCTCTTCTATAGCTCTGGAGATTTAAAGACAATCCTATGTCAGGCTGGCCGTGGTGGCACCCACCTTTAATCCCAGCACTCGGGATGCAAAGGCAGGCAGGTCTCTGTGAGTTCAAGGCCAGCCTGGTCTACAAAGTGAGTCCAGAACAGCTAGGACTATTACATAGAGAATAGTCTCAAAAACCCCCCAAAATAAATAAAATTTTAAAAAATCCTATCTCAGGCTGGAGAGGTGGCTCAGCGGTTAAGAGTACTGACTACTTGGTTCAAATCCCAGCACCCATATGGCGGCTCACAACTGCCTGTAACTCCAAGATCTGACCCCCTCACACAGACATACATGCAGGTAAAACACCAATGCACATAAAATAAAAATAAATTCTTTTTTTTTAAATATTTTATTTATTTGTTATGTATACAGTATTCTGTCTGCATGTATGCCTACAGTCCAGAAGAGGGCACCAGATCCAATTATAGATGGTTGTGAGCCACCATGTGGTTGCTGGGAATTGAACTTAGGACCTTTGGAAGAGCAGACAGTGCTCTTAACCGCTGAGCCACCTCTCAGGCCCAAATTCTTGTTTTTTTAAGTCCTATCTCTATTTCAGTTTGAAAAAGTTACAAATCAGGAAAGAGATTCAGTCCATCTGGTTTTCACATACATATCTGACCCTGACCTGGGAAACATAACCAGAAAAAGTGGAAGAAAACGGCCAACCTGGGCCCTAAGTGATTCATCATGGCACACAGAAGGCAACTATAGCTGGGAGCAAAGTGCTGAGAGAATCCAGTTTCCAATGTCGTGTTCAGAGCCTAGCACTTTCTTCTTGGCCCTCATGCAGAACACCGTGATGGGTCCTCGGCACACCCAGGAGAGCAGTGCAGCGTGTCTGACAGCACACACGGAGCACCACGCCTGACCCAGGTAACTGGCTCAAAATGCAGAGAGCAAAGCTGGAGGTAGGCAAGAAAGCCACCAAATACTCAAGGCACTGCAAACTGGAAGCTACTTTCAGATCAGTCATTTACATATGATAGGTCATTAGGGAACGAAAAACTTACTGAGAAGAGAATGGTATTTTAAACAATAAATACAAGATTGTTTAAAAAAGAAAAAAGCATCAGAAAGTAGGCATGGTGGTGCATGCTTCTAATTCTAGTACTTGTAAGTACTAGAGCACAGACAAGTTTTAAGAGTTTAAGGCTAGCCTGCATGACATGAGATTCCTCCCTTTCAACCCCTGTCCCCCAAAGGGCTCAGGATATAGCTCAGTAGATCCGGCAAGCTTGAGGCCCTGCATTCAACCTTCAACATCACAAAGAAGAGGGGAGAAAATATTGGTCCACACAGGTAGTGTCTGAAACTAACTTGAGCCACACACACACTCCTTTCCCAAGTGGAGAAGAAGCGTGCACACACCCACATGGTTTACTCATCTTTCAGGAATCTCAAAAAGGCTGACAAGGAGTCAGAGCAAGCTAACTTTCATTTCCTACACAAAGCACCTGCTGGGAATCCCACTCACCAATGGAGCACACGCAGGGGTCACAGTGACAAAAAAACTGAGCTGCTGTGAGCCTGAGATCTTTAGAAAGTCACTTTTACAGCCCAGGAGCCAAGCACGTGACCAATGATGAAGACCCCACATGTGGTGTGGCAACCACTTGAGCAAACCACTATTTATATCTGAGCCAGAAAAGCTGTGGCAAAGGCAAGGGACCAGACCTTGGGATGCAGAAGGTACCTGAGCTCAGCCTGCAGAAGGGCCAGCCAAGCACCAGGCACCAACTCCTAAGGATGTTATCTGTAAACGCGCAGGCTCACAAACTTCCTCTGTAATGATGTACATTCCCAGACCTCTACAGGACCCCACTTGCCCCTGGCCAGAAGACCCTCCACGCAGGAGAATGAGCACACATTGCTTAGAGATAGAAAACTGATGTTACAGCTGTGGTGACTAGACTTCGGATCAGGATCCGCAGCACTGCACAAAGCTACTCTTCAGCCAGTGCCCATCTAAAGAGCAAAATGATGAGAGACCACACACCCAAAGGGAGGTTCAACACCCAAGCAAAAGCAGGCTGACTACAGATCTTACTGTAAACAAGCTCAGTTATTACCTCATAGTTCCAGATCCTTTAAGAGTCAATTCTAGGCTGGGCGTGGTGGCGCACGCCTTTAATCCCAGCACTCGGGAGGCAGACGCAGGTGGATCTCTGTGAGTTCAAGGCCAGCTTGCTCTACAGAGTGAGTTCCAGGACAGCCAGGGGTGTTACACAGAGAAACCCTGTCTCGAAAAACAAACAAACAAACAAACAAAAAAGAGAGTTAACTCTATAGGCAAAAAATTTTATGGATGATCTGATTTCTAAACTCTCAACAACCAATGTGACTCAAAAATTGAAGGTGGCAGTGTCCAAGACATAAACTCTTTACAATTCAAAACTTTTGCCAGTTCTTTTGGTCCATTCGACAATCTCCCCATAGAAACAATAATTAAAAGGCTGGATAACTATGGAAGCCCAAAGGAGCCAAAACAGCCATTGTCAATGAAGGTGACAGTCCTGGATGTCTCTGAAGGTGTCTTTGGCTGTTTCAATGAGGGGAGCTGCCAGGTTTTGTGGGGTGTTGAAGATGCTAGGTATCCTGCTACATTCAGAGGTGTCACAAACAATAGCAACTGTTCTATATCCCACCCCTACATATTCATGTAGGCAAACCCCCTTATCTATTAGGATCTAAGATTAGAATCAGTGTTACTTTATAATCCACCACAAAAACATACATACATGACTATAATCTGAGGATTTCATGACCACAAAATTGTGAAGAAAGTAACAGCCTGACTTAAGACAGGTAAAGAGCACAAGGCACCTCAGGAGGCTATCACCCTAACAGTCAGGAGAGAGGTTGAGCCTGACTTAAGGCAGGTAAAGCACAAGGCATCTCAGGAGGCCCTCACCCTAACAGTCAGGAGAGAGGCTGTGTCAGATCTGTTGTCCAGCCTTATGTGTCCTGACCACACAGTAGCCTGACATCTGCCATTGTTTCAGTGCCCTCTGCTCTACCTGCCACAAGACAGGACTCTCTGGGGTCCTTAATTCTACCAACTACTACTACTCCATTCACTCCCTTTAGCCTTCAATCCCAGCAACAATTTTGGAAAATATGTTAGCAATCTGTATGTGCAATAATTAACATGCTTCCATTATCAGCATAACAGAACAAAGATACCACCAGTGTCTCTCCTCAAAGGATGTTCACTCCAAAAAAAAAAAAAAAAAAAAAGGGTACTTGTCAATCTAAAGAGGTCATAACTTGAGCGGAGCGTGGTGGCGCACGCCTTTAATCCAGCACTCGGGTGGCCAAGGCAAGCAGTTCTCTGTGAGTTCAAGGCCAGCCTGGTCTACAAAGCGAGTTTAAGAAAGTCAGGGATGGGCTGGAGAGGTGGCTCAGAGGTTAAGAGCACTTGGCTGTTCTTCCCAAGGTCCTGAGTTCAATTCCCAGCAACCACATAGTGGTTCACAGCCATTTACATTGAGATCTGCCCAGGCATATATGTAGAGCAAATACTGTATACATAATAAATAAAAATAAATGTTTTAAAAAAAAAGTCAGGGATACAAAGAGAGATACTGTCACATAAAAACAAACATAAACAAATCTAAGAGGTCATAACCTCTTAGGAAAGGCAAGCTTATTAGCATCTAGCAAGGTCTAAAATCCTGAGTCTCTTGAAACAGAACCCTAATAGCAACAGAGAGCTGATCTAGGTCCCTGCAGTGGGAATTGGTGGGGGATTGTAAGAACCAGAAAACCCGGCAGTGGTGGTGCACACCTTTAATCCCAGCACTTGGGAGGGAGAGGCAGGCGGATCTCAATGAGGTCAAGGCCAGCCTAATCTACAAAATGAGTCCAGGACAGCCAGGGCTCTGTTACACAAAGAAACCCCCAGCTTCTCTCTCTCTCTCAAAAAAAAAAAAAAAAAAAAAAATCTAGCTAGGTAGATCACATGCTTACAATCTGGTTCTTCGATTTCCAAATCTGTATGCCTTTCAATTCTATGGTCCTATGCCTGACCTTACGATAGCACCTTAGGGATGTAACAGAAGATCTAGTGCATGTTCACATAGGCTACAACCTACTATATATTTATAATGTATATGTCATGTATTATCTAACACATATCACTTCCAAAAGAAATCCCAAAATTTTTATGGAAAAAAATTTTTTAGAATGACAGTCCCATTCATAATGTCAAATGCACATGAATCATGATAATAGGAAGTCTCTCATCTTTTACTGTCATTTCTAGTTGCTGAAAAACGGGCACATAGCCAAAACCACAAATTTCCTTAGACTTTTGATGAGAATACTAGACCTGACGATAGCCATGAAGAAGCCCTGACTTGGCCTCAGTCCGATGGGTGATACTAAACTCAGAATTTTTATCATGGAATAAAAGGAAGTCTCTATATCCCCAGAAGTTCATTAAGAAGCTTATTATGTCAGGCAGTGGTGGCGCACATCTTTAATCCCAGCATTTGGGAGGCAGAGGCAGGCGGATCTCTATGAGTTTGAGACCAGCCTGGTCTACAGAGTGAGTTTCAGAACAGCCAGGGATACACAGAGAAACCTTGTCTCTAAAACACACACACACACACACACACACACACACACACGAAGAAGCTTATTGTAAAACATTGAGGAAAAAAAGCTACTGCAAAGAAGAACAGACATATTAATGGGCAGTAGTAGTTGTGGAGTTACTCTGCCCCATTTATACCTGTGGCCACTGCAGTAACAAACTTGGATCCAAAATGACCATCGGGAGACAGCCGGCAAATGTTGGGGTGCTTGTTTTGAAAGTCTCCTGCAGTGATGCATTCTTCTGAGCTCAGGAAATAGGTGTCCTAAGCCGAGAGAGGCGGCATATCAAATTTCACAGCATGGGTCAAGACAAGTTTCTATTTTTTCTGCTGGGCCAGCAAGATGACTCAGCAGGTAAAGATTCCTGAGTTCCATTCCCAATTCCCCCGTGGTGGAAGGAAAGAAACACAACTACAAGCTGTTTGCTGACCTCCACATGTGCGTGTGGCACAATAAATAAAGTTAAAAAAAAAAAAAAAAAAGAGAAAGAGCTTCTAATGCCAGCACTTGGGAAGCAAAGAGAAGTAGATCTCTTGTGAGTTTGAGGCCAACTTGGTGTATACAGTGAGTTCCAGGACAGCCAAAGCTACATACTGAAATCCTTGTCTCAAAAAAAAAAAAAAAAAAAATCACGCTGAGACAAATGCTTGCAATTGCTAGTCATTAGGGACTCATGTTAAAACCGACCAAACTAGGAGGGCAGAAGGCCCTGGGCGACCCACTCCCACAGGCCTCAAGTGAGATAGGTGGGCTCTGCTCTCCTACACAGATCCAACAGGCTGAGACGGAACTAAAACACTGTCAAGTGATTTGCAAGCTGTGCAGAGACTGAGAGGTCCAGGTCAGCACTACCTGAGTGAGGTTTCGGGCCAAGCCACACTACTGTCTCCATCTCACCTTATTCCGACTGTATCGGACTGTACCCTTTCGGGTGTCTTCTGAGACAAGGTCCGTGAATATCCATCCAACCTTAATGGAAAAGGAAAGCATCTTTTGAGTATCTCCATACAACAGATGGCTTCTGTCCGGGGAGCATAAAAGCATGCCCTTCAGACAACCCCTCTGGCTTCTGAGCCAGGTGAAGCTGACAGCACAGTTCCTCAGCTCTGCTGCCAGGCAGAGACTGGCACCTTCCTCTGGTGCTGCCATGACAAACACTCATCCATCAAACAGCCTCTGCTTTAGATCACTCAAGCTCGCATTTGTTAGAAGTCAGAACATCTTGTGACTGAGACCAACCAGATGTGGCAAGAAGGAGTTTATGCTCTGAAAAGGAAGACAGAAAAGAAGCACGCAATAAAGTTTCCTGGGGCAGGTCATCTACAAGAAAGAAACAGATCTCTGGAGAAAGGCACCTATGATGAAAGGAATGGTACAACAGAGGTTCCAGCTTGCCAGGCAGCACAAGGAGCAGTTGAGGGCCCAAGGTCTAAAGCTGGATCACTGTGGCTCCCGAAAGCCCAATCCTAGAATTCAGGTGTTGTGAATGTCCTATAGTGACACGGTCTGTATGCTCTATCAGCTAGGCTTACTTTGACCTCCAGAGTCAGAAGACAGTGAGAGTCTGACAGTCAGGAGGTAGAGGGCAACCAAAGAACCCACTTCCATCCTTGGGTAAATGACAGATGGTCACCGCCCTCTCCAACAGAGCCTGAGACTGTATTTTTCAAACCATAACACTGCTCAGATGAGCACAAACCAAAAAGCACTGTAACGCACAAAGGAAGTACAGAAGATCCATTTAATTGGCACAGTCCAAATCAGACTGAAGCAAGAGCAAGCAGAGAACTTGGGTTTTGATAAAGTAACTCAAGTGACTTCAGACTTTATATTATCATGATGTCATGAAACACAAGTCTGCAACACACACACACACACACACACACACACACACACACACACACACACGTCTCTAAACACTGGGTCAGTTTCTCTCCTGAACAAAAGAATTTTCAGAATTTACAATAAACTATGACCAACATTGAAATGCTGAGTCCAGAATCTGTAGGGTATTTTTGCCTCAAAAAGGTAAAACCATGCTGTGACTTTCTCAATCATGTTTTCCTGCCCACTTAGGGAGAAATAAGATGAAGCAATCCACACAGATCATTCCTCTCTGTCCAAATGAAGGACAAAACTTACAAGGCTACAATACTGAACTTTCACAAGCCAGGGATGGTAGCATACATCTGTAATCCTCATGGTGGGAAGCTGAGGCAGAAGGATTTAAGATTGAGTTATAAAACAAGAATGGGTCTTAAAAACAAAAAACCACGACCTAGCATTCCTATGACTCTTATCAAGACTGGGGGACAAACCACAGCAAGGCACCGAGAGGACTTTCTCCTCCTATCTAGTAATCGTCCCAAAGACCAACAAAACTGCAGGGTCAGTAACCTACATTATAGACAGGAAATCCAATACTGATGCAGGAAGGATACTACTATAAGTACCTAGGACAGAAAGTGAAGCAAGCCACATGAGCAGTGAAGACTCTTACAGCGTGTGCAACTGTTTTCAGGAACTATGTATGGCTAACAAGTTGAAAAATTATGTCTTCATACTTTATACTTGGTCTTTATAGATAAGAGTCTTGCTCTATGCACCAGGCTAGCCTTGAACTCTTTTTTCTTTTTTTTTTTTGGTTTTTCGAGACAGAGTTTCTCTGTGTATCCTTGGCTGTCCTGGACTCACTTTGTAGACCAGGCTGGCCTCGAACTCACAAAGATCCGCCTGCCTCTGCCTCCCAAGTGCTGGGATTAAAGGCGTGCGCCACCACCGCCCGGCGTAGCCTTGAACTCTTAATCATCCTGCCTCAGCCAGCAGAGTGTTGGGTAGTAGGGGATGACAGGGTCAACATATTTGTGCCATTAACACGAAGCTTCCCATTTATACTTCATAAAATGTTTTCACCTCACTCTAAGTGAGAGAACCATCAAATCTATTAGTAGCAATGAACACAACTGAGGAGATGAAGGGGTTGAGCCTACATTTGGTCTTGTCAGCTAGGGGTCTGGTCCAAGACCAGACTTAGCTACTCATTTGTTTGGATTTCCCCAGCATGGAACCCAGCTTTCCCCAAAGGCCACCTGGCTGGAAGAGACCTCATACCTTCCTCAGCCCAAGCTTGGCAGCAATCTCATCAACCACCTCAGCTTTCGGGTCCTCCAGAAGCTCCAGGCTGTTCTGTGTACCAATCTGTGAGGAGACATGGGGAGAAAACAGTTAGACAGACCTGGAAGAGTGGAGCCTCTACAACCTCCACTTCTACCAACCAGTTTCAAAGCTGCCCAAGATATCTACAACTGTAAACATAAATGGGCCCAAAGGAAGGCTGGCTCTGCTGTTTGCTGGAAAGGTGCCCTCACCTCGGGCCCAGAGCCGCTCTCAGAACTCCCATGGATATAGGGAATTCTGCTCTAAGACTCTAGCTGCAAGGTAACAGACATCCCAGAACTGTTTTGGTGCACTGTACCCTGCTGCTGTACAGATGACATTTGGTTCTGTAGCCAAGACACTGAACCAAAGGGACAATCTAACAACAGAACATGAACAGACACCTCAAACTTTAACCTGCTCACTAAAAGGTAGAACATTCAGCTTGAGCATGTGACAGGCTCTGGCTGTGACTGGTGCATGTGCAACTTCAAGTGATGACTGGGGCTGGCCCGACGGGTCAGCAAGCTGAGAGCCGCCCATACTGCCGGCCTGAGTTTATCCCAGAACTCTCACGGGAGAAAAAGATAACTCACTACCCAAGTTGTTTTCTGACTCCACTATGTAACATAAATAAATAAACATTAAAAATTTAGAGGAAGCCGGGCGGTGGTGGCGCACGCCTTTAATCCTAGCACTTGGGAGGCAGAGGCAGGCGGATCTTTGTGAGTTCGAGGCCAGCCTGGTCTACAAAGTGAGTCCAGGACAGCCAAGGATACACAGAGAAACCCTGTCTCGAAAAACCAAAAAAAAAAAAAAAAAAAATTTAGAGGAAAAAAATATTTTAGCTGGACGTGGTGGGGTGCACCTTTAATCCCAGCACTCAGGAGGCAGAAGCAGGTGGATCACTGTGAGTTCAAGGTCAGCCTGCTCTACAAAGCAAGTCCAGGACAACCAGGACTACAGAGAAACACTGTCTCGAAAAACCAAAAACAAAAAAAAAAAAAGTGGTGGGCTGGAGAGGTGGCTCAGAGGTTAAGAGCACTGGCTGTTCTTCCCAAGGTCCTGAGTTCAATTCCCAGCAACCACATGGTGGCTCACAGCCATCTACATTGAGATCTGCCCGGGCATATATGTAGAGCAAATACTGTATACATAATAAATAAATAAATAAATAAATTAAAAAAAAAAAAAAAAAAAGAAATCCTTTAAAAAAAAAAAAAAAAAGTGGTAATAGGTGCCCACTTCCTGAAGTGCACAAAGCTTACCTTACCAAAATCTTTACTCTCCACTTAAATGTAACCCCAATATCGTGAGTAAGTAACACTCCTAGTCAAATCGTTAAAAAGAAAGGGGGTCTCAAACTAAGGGGAGAGGCTTTAATGGAATACAACTTTGTAAATTATTAAAATTTTAACAAAATAGCAATGGATTTTATGTTTGCTGAATTTCATCAGGTAGAAAACACTGACACTTTGAGAACGTATGTCAAATATCAAGCTTGGGGCAAATATAAGATACTTGCCCAATAACAAGACAGCAAGGGCTGACTTGGTATGGGTACATAGTCTTAAGAGGTCAAGGATTTCAGCCTCTGAGACCCCCCAAGATGGGAATGCTGATACTGATGATAGCAGTCAGAATGCCATAAGGTTCTTTCCCCCAAAAACATGAATATGTATAGTTGTTTGGTTTTGGGGTGCAGGGGAAGGGAGATCTTTTGAGACAGCCTCTTGTAATGTGGCTGTATCTGGCCTCAAAACTACAACTGCCCCTTGCCCCTTCCTCCTCAGTGCTAGGATTACTGGTGCTGGCTGCTACAAACTGCCTTTTTTTAGACAGTGTCTCCCTTTTAATCTGGACTGGACTCATATGTAGCACAGGCTGGCCTTGAACTTCAATCTCCTGTCTTGGCCTCCTAAGTGCTTGGATCTAAGGAGTGAGTGTCCACACTGGGCTTCAATGCTTTTAATATAGCTCTGCTACACTATCTGTGACAGAGATCTACAAAACTGAGCTGAGGCTCTGTGCTTACAAAGCAGCAATTTGATCGGAGGGTATTCCATAACCCAAGGTCTGCATGAGTGGGTTTCTCCATAGGGTCTCAGTTATCATTAACCATTTCGTTTGTAAAGAAAACAACATAAAAGACTTGTACAACCTCACACAGTTCAATACAATGCCAAGATGTCAAAGCGTGGGCACATGTAGGAATCCTGTTAACCCAGGGGGTGACATGCACTACTGCAGAGGTCACACACTGTACTCCTGCTCATGTCTAAAGACCCTGAAATATGCCGGGCGGTGGTGGCGCACGCCTTTAATCCCAGCACTTGGGAGGCAGAGACAGGTGGATCTTTGCGAGTTCGAGGCCAGCCTGGTCTACAAAGTGAGTCCAGGACAGCCAGGGCTACACAGAGAAACCCTGTCTCGAAAAACCAAAAAGAAAAAAAAAAAAGACCCTGAAACATGTGCCCCAGATCACATGGGGCCCTGGGTCAAATGATCTAAAAAAGAAGCAAAGGGAGAGATGCAATCTGACGTCCAGAACACTAAGGTGAAAAAAGTGACTAGTGAGATTCGCCAAGTCTGGTAACCTGAGTCTGATCCCTAGAACCCACATGGTGGAAAGAGGGCTGACTCCAGCAAATTTTCCTCTGACACCCATTCATGTACTGTGGCATGCACAGACACACACATATAGACACAGAAAAAGACACAAATACACTTTAAAAGAAAAGAAAGAATTTGTCCCTATAGGTTTCCTTTTGAAAGTCAAACTTTTTAGGTTTTTTGATTCAAGGTCTCATGTAGCCTACGGCGGCCTCCAACTTGTTAGGTAGGTAAGGGTGATCTTGAACTTCTTTTATTTTTTGTTTTAGATAGGGTGCATGCTTGTGCATGTGTGTGTAGCCCTGGCTATCCTCTAACTAATTCTGTAGACCAGGCTGGCCTTGAACTCAGAGATCCACCTGCCTCTGCCACCCAAGTGCTGGAATTAAAGGTGTGCACCACCACTGCCCAGTGATTTAAACTTCTAGTCCTGCCTTCACCTCTCCAATGCTGGGATTACAGGCATATGCCACCAGACACAGATTATAAAGTGGTAGGGACTGAACTCTGAGCTTTGTGAGTGCTAGGCAAGTACCTACCAAATGAGTTCTATCCCAGTCCGAGGGACTGCAATCTTCCCCAATGGTTTCGGAAGTAATTATCACATGCACCTGTGTGTAGTGTGCAGCTGCCCAAGAATGGACGAGACACAAGACGTTGAGAAACACAGTGAGGAAGAGGCCATCTGGACAGGACACTCCACACACCTAATCAACAACCCCAGACCTTAATACACAGTAGGTCCTGCACCCACACACCTGAGGAGGCTCATAAATTGCAGCCACTTCAGCCCTGATGCCAAGGGGAATGTCCTTGTGCTCTGTGTACCGTCCATACAAGTACCCGAAATGTTGGTTTCCTGTCTTTCTCCAGAAGTCAAGGAAGCGGTCAGCAACAGTGTGATTCTCAAACATGATATTGTCCACATGTCTGTATTTCTGTAGAGTTAACAAAAGTAGGCTTAGTCGGGTGTGGTGGTGCACACCTTTAATCCCAACACTCGGGAGGCAGAGGCAGGTGGATCTCTATGAGTTTGAGGCCAGCCTGCACTACAAAGTGAGTCCAGGACAGCCAGGGTTATTACACAGAGAAACCATCTTGAAAAACAAAACAAACAAAAAAGTAGGCCTAAATGAAAGCATTTCAGTACAAACAATGTTATTCTTCAAGAACCATGAAAACATTATCTAGTTTGTATGTTTGTTTCCAGACAGGGTTTCTCTATGTAACAGCCCTGGCTGTCCTGGACTCACTCTGTAGACCAGACTGGTCTTGAACTCACAGAGACTCACCTGCCTCTGCTTCCTGAGTGCTGGGATTAAAGGCCTGCATCATCATGCCTGGCTGTTTTCTTTTTCTTTTTAAAAGAGTGGTGGAGTTGGGCCTCCTTAGTGAAATTGGTATGCAGTTCAGCTTAGCATCTGGTAGCACATAAGGATTGACCTGTTGTCCTTTGAGGTTGTTGAGATGAAAACACAAACTGCCCTGTTGAAGGGGAGTGGCTAGGAAACCTGGCAAGCCAGGAAGATGACATTGGTTACAGTGAGAAGCAATGGGGCTGTAGGACATCTTGAAAGATTTTATAGACCCTTGAGGCCGCCAAGGATTGTAAGATAATGTGATATACAAGCCAGAAAATTCCACGAAGCACTCTTTTCCTTCTGCCCTCACTGACTGACAAGTCACACTGAAGAAGGGAACAGCAAGGTAAGATATACTCAAGCCATTAGGCCATACTGGTCATAAACTGAGAGGCGGAGTCCAAGAGAGAAAGACCCTTTACCGTAATTCAGCCTATTAAGGCTGGCAGCAAAGTGGGCAAAGAAGGCACTTGGAGAAGCTTTAGGCCAAGAAGCCTATGGAAAAAGCCAGCCTCAGTTTGGTGGTCGGAACTGACTGACTTTATAAACCGGCCACAATTTGGTGGTTGAAATAAACTGGCCTTGCGAACTGGCAAAGTAAGGCCTGTAATAGGTAAGTTAGAATTAGAGGAGGATTCTTCAAGGGCAGGAAAATCAACCTGGTACTTGTGGGCACCTGGCATGGCAGCATATGGACTAAAAACAGGGTTTAGAGGTAGAAATTGGTTTCAGCTGCTAATAGCCTTCCGGAGTGGGAAGAGTACAGATTTGACAGAGGCCTGCGATGGGTGTCAGGTGGGGGCATGGCTACAAAGCCAAAGAAGTCTCGGGAATTGCCAATTTCCTTGAGAGAGTTCAAGAATCCACGGGACATTTCAGAAGACCACAAGATGACCCCCAATATAAACTTGGGATCTTCACATGACTCTCTTGCCACATGAATGAATGTGCTGGATACAAAGCAATGCAGGCTTTATACCTGGAGGCCATGATAAACTAGCCCAAGCAAAGAAAGGAACTCTAAGCGGTCAGCAGCAGGATCAAACTGCAGAAGGTTCGCTAACCAATGAGTGAAGCCTGAAGCCAGCTTGAGCGGATGAGAATGTTGGAATTGCTATTATAGACTTTAAATTCTGACCTGTGAAAAACGCAGACATGAGACTGTGGAACTGATCCCACAAACCTGCAGAGTTAGGCCAATAGGGAGCCGAACTAAGCTAAAGATAATTCTGCCATACTTGCCAGAGCTGTACTTTTTTGTTTTTGTTTGTTGGTTTGTTTTGGTTTTTCAAGACAGGGTTTATCTGTGTAGCCCTGGCTGTCCTGGACTCACTTTGTAGACCAGGCTGGCCTCGAACTCGCAAAGATCCACCTGCCTCTGCCTCCCAAGTGCTGGGATTAAAGGCGTGCACCACCACCGCCCAGCTCAGAGCTGTACTTTTAACCAAGATGCTCGAAGGAACCTTCACTAGAGAATTTTAATATCCTTTCAAAAAATTAAAGTGGGGTTGATTAAATATTTTTAGATATTTTAAGTGTTTATGGGTTTTAAGCTTTATAGGATATAGGTATTTTGTAGATATTTGTTAAGTATTAATAAATATAAGTGTTTTAAATAAAAATTTTCTGTTGCATTAAAGATTTATTTAGTTTTGTTTTTTATGTATAGGAGTGTTTTGTTTATATGTAGGTCTATATAGTACCTGCATGCAGAGTACCCCTTTGAGATCTGAAACTGTAGTTATAGACAGCTGGGAGTGGGGAACCAAACCTGGGACTTCTGCAAGAGTAGTAGCAAGTGCTCTTAACCACTGAGCCACATCTCTAGCTCTGATGGTTTTTATTTCAGCTTGGACTCACCCTTAGTTCTTTCAACAAGCTGCACAGTGTTAGAGCTTTAGTTCACAGATGTTGCCAGTGGTAGATCACTGACTTGCCTAGCATGTGCACTGGAACCAACCAGACAACAAAGTCCAAATTCAAGAACGTGCTCTGACCAGGCATGGTCACCCATACATTTCTAATCCTAGCACTCAGGACGCTGATGCAGAAAGAAGATTGCCTGGAGTTTGATGCCAACTGGAACTTAAGTCAATAGTTGGAGGCTGCCTCTAAAACACGAGGAAGGAAGGAGGGAGGGAGGAAGTTCTGCTCACAAGATCCACATCAGGAGGCTCAAAGCTCCCTGACTCCCTCTTCTGCCCTCTTCAGGTGCCTGCACTCAGGCACACAGCCAACACAGACACACAGATTACATGGGAAGCCCGGGCATGGTGGTGCACGTCTTTAATCCCAGGCAGATCTTTGAGTTCTAGGCCAGCTTGGTCTCCAGCGCAAGGTCCAGGATATCCAGGGCTACACAGAGAAACCCTGTCTCAAATACAAACCAAAAGCAAACCAAACCAAAGAAAATGGTAACTAAAAATATGAATGAATGAAACACCAGAGATTTTGCCACAAAGGAAGTGTGCCTTTGTCAACCATGAAAAACCGTCTCAAGGACACAAGCACCCTCACCTGTCTATTCAATGTGATAGCGCTGGGCTGGCATTTGGTGCAGATACCATTTGGCCATGGGAGATGCCCCTCACACCCTGACTTAATCTTGCAGCTGATGTTCTCCAGGGCAACAAACTTCCCCCTGAGAGAGAAAATAAATGACTCGGTTACACATAGCAATAGTGAGGAGTCCCGCAGGAGAGCTTACATCCACTGGACAGTGCTCCTGTGGGGTGAGAATGCAAGGCACCAAAACCTAGTGGAAGCTCAGAGTCCCCACTGTTTCTAGTAGAACATGAAGTTCTTAAGAACACTGTTGAAAACCTATTATCTAACTTGTAACACCAAGAGAAAATGCAGCGAATCAGTGACTGATGACATTATTAGTCCAATGTCTACTCATTTCTATAAATCCTTATTCTTAGGGAAAATCTGATTAGGATACAGAACAGTAATGTATTCATTGTATCTGCTAATGTAAAGCATCATCTTAGAATATCCATGAGGAAGTACTAGGCCTACCACTGAACTAGGGTAATTCTGTATAAGTGATATTGGTTTTCTCAATCACAGAATGGTCCATTAATTCCACTTTCTTGCTTGATAATAGTTGTTTTATTTTTTTAGTGTATGTGTGTGTCCATTCACACATAGAGGTCAGAGATCATTGCAACAGCTGGTTCTCTCCTTCCACCATGTGGGTAGCTCATCAAGGCTTGGCAGCAAGTATGCCTTTATCTGATGAATCACCTCACCAATGTCCTTTTTCTTTCTTGGCCCTCCCCCAACTTTCTTAAGACACAACTGATCAAAAAAATATATATATTAAGTTGTACAGTGTTATATTCTTTTTAAATAAAAATTTTATGTTTTGCTAGGTGTGGTGGCTCATGTCTTTAATCCCAGCACTAGGGAGGCAGAGGCAGGTGGATCTCTGTTTGAGGCCAGCCTGGTCTACAAAGTGAGTCCAGGACAGCCAGGGCTATTACAGAGAAACCCTGTCTTGAAAAACCAAAACTGGGACTTTTTGCTTGTTTAAAATAATTTATTTTTATTTTATGTACATTGGTGTTTTGCCTGTATGTATGTCTGTGTGAGGATATTAGATCCTGGAGTTACAGACAGTTGTGAGCTGCCATGTGGATGCTAGAAATCCTCTGGAAGAGCAGTCAGTCTCTTAACCGCTGAGCCATCTCTCTAGCCCCTAAAAAGAATGTTTTTGGTGTTGATGATGATTCAAAATACTTTCATGCTATAGATGGCTAACTTGTGATGGGTAAAGATTATCTTGCCTTGGCCTGGTGTAGGTGGCACATACCATTAATCCCAGCACTGGGGAGGCAGGAAGATCTCTAAGTTTGAGGCCAGCCTGGCCTACAGATGAGTTCTAAGATAGCCAGGGATACATAGAGAAATCCTGGATCAAAAAGCCCAAAATAAATAGATAAAGTCATTTTGGATGTAAGCAAGTTGTCAGAGAAACTACAACCAGGCAGGCATTTTAACAACAAAAGCTGCTGACTTGGACTCAGTGCCATCTCCTCTTCTCAGGGACCAACAGCTGTGAGTGTTGGCTACTTGTCTGAGCATTGTGGTTGCACAGCAGGACGTCTGCCAAAAGCCCCCCCCCTCCCGTCTGTCCAACAGGCAGCATCAAGATTGTACTGCTTTCTGCAGCGCCTTGCTTTCCTGACTGTGAACACAGCTGTCGGAATGCACAAAGACTGCGTACTAAGGTACAGTGGACACTTACTTGTCAGCCCCTCCAGTCAGCTTCCGGATGTAGGCATGAAAGGACATGTGCTTCACAGGAGGCTCCAAGTGGTTCAGATAGTCCTCATCAAATGGCTGTTAAACCATACACAGAAAATGAGTGGTCACAGGTTTGCTAGGGTACATGAGACTTCTGAACCTTACCGTGAAGGGGACCAGACCAGATAGCACAGAGACCATGAGGGAAGCTAAGCTGGATCTTCACTAGTTCAAAGTTGGAATCAAGTTTTTCTCTGTACTAGTTATGTTTTTTTCAAGATAAAATGAATTCCCATTAAACACAAAAGCTCTATGAAAAATTTGCAAAGTCACAAAAGGCCTGAGGATACAGCTTAGTGACAGAGTGCTTGCCTCTCATAAGCAAAGCCCTGAGTTTATCCTCAGTAACACACACACACAGAGAGAGAGAGAGAGAGAGAGAGAGAGAGAGAGAGAGAGAGAGAAATCAACATGAGACCTAAGACTCAGACACAGTAAATCAAAACCATGACAAGCAGGAACCAAGAGGCCCAGCTATGTGTCAGAGAAGAATTATCTAGGAAGCCAAATGTATATATCCCTTCATCACAGCAACACAAATGCCTCACCCATTCCACAATCCCCCTAGAAGGTCACTCCCATAAATAAGTCTTAGATTCTCTGTGCCATTTGTACTACTGGGAATATAAGGCCCAAGACAATAAATAGAAAATTTCTTTTAAGAGCAAAACAACCAAGTTTAGGGACAAGAAAGTGCTTAGACAGCTCTTTCAGCTGCAGCCAACCACACTGCCCACCAAAAGCTCCCTCTGCACAGACTCACCTCTAGTGGGACACAGTGCACACACTTCCCCAAGGGACCATGGCGGCATCTGGAGTGCACAGGGTAGAAGAAAAGCACAGGGACACAAGGATTAGTCTCTGTTGCTTCTTCCCAACATTTCTACTTGATACTGAAAATGTTTATCACTTCAGCAAAGTGCTTCCCTACAACTTAAGATTTACTGTTGATGGTACACAGGTGAATGTTTCCGATGTAACAGTTATTATTCATTCTGAGATGTATCAGAAAGAAACTACTAGATGGGGTAACATAAACCTGTAATCCCAGCATTCATGTGACAGAAGCAGGAAGACTGAAGGCAAATTTAAGGGCAGACTGGCTGACAGGGCTCCACAGGGAGAACCTGTCTCAAAAGAGAACAAGAAAGGGGTAAAGGGGTAAAGAGGAAAAGAAGAATGGGGTGGGGAGGAGAAGTGGAAAAGGGAGGGAAAATGAAGAAAAAGGAAAGTGAAAAACCTGAAATGTTAACCCATGGTTTCATGAATATTAACTGCTTAAGCAGCTAAATGTAAAACAGCAGTGCTTACCAAACACACAAGGTGTGTTCAATCTACAGCATGAAAAATAAGATGTTTCAAAGTCACATTAAATAGAAATGTATAGAAAAGGCTGGGCAGTGGTGGCACAGGCCTTTAATCTCATCACTGAGTAGGCAGAGGCAGCCGGATCTCGAGTTCAAGCCAGCCTAGTCTATACATTTCCAGGACAGCCAGGGCGACACACAGAAACCCTATCTAAACAAAACAAAACAAAAAACAAAAAGAAAGAAAAGAGGTAGATTCTGTGCTCCTTCATCACTAAGAGGCAGGCTTACATCTGAAGAGCAGAATTAATGTATGTGTGGCACACTCTAAAAGGTAGCTAATGGAACCATGAAAGCCCAGGTTATGGTGAGGCCCTGGGAAGAAACACAAATAGAAGGTGTCTCAAAGGCTCCAGCCACTGCAGCTGAGCAGCATTTATGGCTATTCCATCTACATAAGAGTTGCTGACATAGCATGGAGAATTCCAGTATCTCAGTGTCAGCACCTCAGTGCATTACAGGGTGATACACTGTTTAAGACCTGCTGCAGAGACAAACGGCCTCTACTCACATCATTTCATGTCTCTGAGTGTAAAGCCACATGTTTCTAACTGGTTTCCCTATTTTATTTTTTAATTTTAATTTTATTTTATGTGTATGAGTATTTTGCCTGGTGCTCTCACAGGCCAGACATGTTATCCACCACACAGATGCTGAGAATCAAACCTGGATCCTCTGCAAAAACACCAAGCACTCTTAACTGATGGGCCATCTCTCTAGTCCCTAACTGGTTTCTTTAAAAAGGATTGCAAACAATTCTAAAATTAAGGAATGCACACATACACTAGCATTTTACATAACCTGGTAAAAGGTGAATATTCAAAGAAGATCTGCACATCAGATATTCACTAGAGGGAATACACTGGTATCCAGTGTCCAGGACATTCAACTGGGAGTCACTCCATTGCTCCTGAGGTCAGAGCCAGCCCTTACACTGGTAAATGCTCATCAGCCCCTTCTCCTCCTACCTCTGCTGGCAGGAGGAGACCTGTATCCCAAGAGACATCTAAATAGACCCTACCTGTCCCGAGACACCTTTTGCTATCTTAGTATGCACATATTCCTAAACATTTTGTGTGGAATCTATTTTAAAGTTTCAACTACTAGTTGGGCATGATGGCGCACGCCTTTAATCCCAGCACTCGGGAGTCAGAGGCAGGCAGATGTCTGAGTTCAAGGCCAGCCTGGTCTACAAAGCCAGTCCAGGACAGCCAGGGAACCCTGTCTGGATGGGGTGGGAGGTTCAACTACTAAAAAATTGCCAAGATAACATGCAGTAAAATAATGTGAAAATAGATGGCCAAACTCAGATTTTTCACCTTTAACATATATTTACTAACATGGAACATGCTTTAAGTATTTCTTTTTTGAGACAGGATCTCATGAGCTAGTCTGAGCTATGTAAACCAGGCTGACCTTGAACTTGCTAACAGTCCTCCTGCTTTTGCTCCTAAATGCTAAGCTTACTAAAGCTACCACATCCAGCTCTGACATATTTTCTTTAATAATCCATTAAGAGCCTCACAGGCAGGAGCCCTATGGAGCACTTACAGCTGTGGGTCTCGGCTTCTATAAATCTTCCCGTCCTGCTTGCTGAGGTACTGATCGATCTCATCTTCAAGCACATTAGGAGCACCAAAGGCCTTTACTCCTAGTGAGGTCGATGTTTCCATTTCAGATGATGGTCCAGCAAGGCTCGAGGGGAACAGGAACAAGAGATCGCCATGCCTGCTCAGAGGACAGAAGGTCATATGCCACCCTCCCCTCCAGAACCAAACCTCACAGTGTGGTGTGAAGATGTAGACCCTGACAGCTTCAGAAGACAAATGCTACCATTTAAAGGTCTACATAGGGAAGTTTCTGATTTTAAGAGAACAGAATCTGTTGTTTCTTGGCATTCTACGCATCAGTGCAGATTTTCTGAAATGTAACTTCTCTAACCAATTTATTTTAAAAGCTATGAGACACACCTAGACAACTCACTGGACATGTTAACACAGACTGTGCTCGCCTGGGCCTGGATGGCAGCCCTCCTGCCCCTTCTCTGCATGCCTTTCAGCCCTTAGCCCCAAATTCGGCTCTCTACCCACAGCCATCTGTCTAGCTCCTGCATTCTCAGGCCATGCTCGGCTCTCTTTCTATGAGGTGAACACTGACAAATTTGCAGACACGGATTGACTTAGAGGATATGTCTTCATCTTCAGGCCACATTCAACAACCTCCCAGGCATGATCCTGACTGTCCGGGTTGGTGGTATTTTTGGCTTTTGTTGTTGTTGCTGTTTTGGTTTGTTTGTTTGGTCAGACTGGCTGTATGCAAGCCTGTGGGCATTTTATTTTCTTTTCATTTTTTTTTTTTTTTTGGGTTTTTCGAGACAGGGTTTCTCTGTATAACAGCTCGGGCTGTCCTGGACTCGCTTTTGTAGACCAGGCTGGCCTCGAACTCACAGAGATCCGCCTGCCTCTGCCTCCCAAGTGCTGGGATTAAAGGCGTGTGCCACCACCACCAGGCTTTCTTTTCATTTTTAATCTGAGGCCAGGTGCCTCTTTTTTTTATTTTATTTTATGTACACTGGTGTTTTGCCTGCATATAGGTCCAAATGAAGGTGTCAGATCCCCTGGAAGAGGAGTTACAGACAGTTGTGACCTGCCATGTGGGTGCTGTGAACTGAACCTGGGTCCTCTGGAAGAGCAGCCAATGCTCTTAACCACTGAACCTCTCCAGCCTCCTGTGGGCATTTTATTATCAACTGATATGGAAGGGTCCAGCCCACTGTTGGTGGTCCATCCCTGGCCAGCTGCTCCTAGGGTGTTTTAAACTGCAGGCTGAGCAAGCCATGAACAATGAGCACCCCTCATTGGCTTCGGCTTCAGCTCCTGCCTTGCTCTACCTCAATGGACTGTGACCCAGGATATAGAAGCCAAAAGCCCTTTCCTCCTCCCCAAGCTGCTTTTGGCTGTGGTGTTTTATCACAGCAATAAAAACCGTAACTAAGATAGTGACTTACACCTCACTATGTATCCTAGACTGGCCTCAAACTCAAACCCTCCTGCCACTACTCACTGAGTACTAAGATTACAGACGTGTTACCACATTTGCTGTAACTTTCCCAGGGAGGAAGCTTTAAAGTGCTAAGAGGCAAGTGTGCTGGTTTCTGCCCCTGTGAAGAACGCAAATGCCAACACTTTCACTCTGACAGGGTAGAATCCCAGGCACAGCCTTCTTCTGTCTGAAGACTGCAGAAGGTCAGCTTGCTGTGCTCTAACTTCACCTGACTTGTGGCTAAGGAATGTCTCCTCTGCAAAGCTCTTCAGAGCATGCAGGTCATGCATGACCAGAGGTGGCTTGTGGCACTAGATCAACTCCAGCCTTTGAGGACAAGAGGTGACAGAACACTGGGAAACATCCAGCTGCCGTCAACAGCAGCACAGACCCCACGAGACGCACAGCCTCACAAGAGTGCCGCTGCAGCTCTTAAGAGCAAGAGCCGCTCTCGCCTCCTCCTCCCTCCACAATTCATAGACAATAACCCGCCAAACCAGAACCAGACCTGCTGCTTCTAGCAGTGGATGAGCTATTCCTAAAACCCTGTAGCTGTGAAATACTCAGCTCAGACACTGATCAAGAGTATCCAAGGGTCCAAGGCTAGCATGAAGTCAGTAAAAACAGGGCCAACACAGCACTGTCCTTTGGCCAAGGTCAGGCTCAACAACCTGAGGCTCAGAGACTACAGTGTTCACTGGGCAGAGGGTGATGAGGCCTCCCTACTCACTGAAGACTGCTGAGTCTGAAACTCCCACATAAAACCACATGATTAGCCGGGCGGTGGTGGCGCACGCCTTTAATCCCAGCACTTGGGAGGCAGAGGCAGGCGGATCTTTGCGAGTTCGAGGCCAGCCTGGTCTACAAAGCGAGTCCAGGACAGCCAGAGCTGTTAAACAGAGAAACCCTGTCTCGAAAAACCAAAAAAAAAAAAAAAAAAAAAAAAACCACATGATTAACCAAGCGTGGTGCTGCACACCTGTGATCCCAGCACTTGGGAAGGTGAAAACGCAATAGGTCAGCCATAGCTAGACATCAAGTTCAAGGCCAGCTTGCATAACAATCCCCTTTGTCTTAAAAAACAAACAAGCAAATGAAAAACCCCAGATGACTAAGGGAAGTCTGAACAACTGAGAGAATCCAGGAACTCAAAATGGGAACCAAGAAGAAATCAGTTTGCTTCCACCAGATGCACACTGCAGGGAAAAGTCACCTCCAAGACTGACTAGGCACCTTCATAGGGAGAGGACCCTGGGCTGCTTTGGGGATCTGAAAGACTAAAACCAGAAAGGAACACAGCTCTACAGCACCCCCTTGTGCTTACACAAGCAAATGCCACTAAAATCAACTCAGACAAAAGTCTTAGAAGCCACACTTCCTCACACCTCCCCCAGTAAAAACCAAAAATTACATGGAAAATAAATTCACACAAACAAGAGTAGACAGAAACAAGCACTGAGAGAGAGAGAGAAAGAGAGAAAGAGAGAGAAAGAGAAAGAGAGAGACAGGCCTAGGATTCAAATGCTAGAATTACAAGATACAAAACATAAACTCCAGAGAATGGAACAGAAACCTTCTAGGAAAAAGCTAAGTGTGGCACCATGAAGGTCTAGACATCAACAGCCCAGAATGAATCAAATATCACGGAATCAAATAATGTTTTGGCTAGGCCTAGTGGTTCAGGTCTAAAAATCAGTTACTCAGGAGACAAAAGACAAGTCCAAAGCTAGCCTGGGCAATACAGAAAGACTGTGTCAAAATAAATTTTAAATGGGAGCAGAGACCTGGAGACACAACTCAATGGTAAAGCCCTTGCCTGGTATTCATAATAATACTGTAAATACCAGTACTTAAAAAAATAGTAGGTTGGTTTTGTTTTTTTTTTTTTTTTTTGGTTTTTCGAGACAGGGTTTCTTTGTGTAACAGCTCTGGCTGTCCTGGACTCACTTTGTGGACCAGGCTGGCCTCGAACTCACAGAGATCCGCCTGCCTCTACCTCCCAAGTGCTGGGATTAAAGGCATGCGCCACCACCGCCCGGCTTTTTTTTGACTTCTTGAGACAAGTGTTTCTCTGTGCATCCCTGGCTGTCCTGGACTCACTCTGTAGACCAGGCAAGTCTTGAACTCACACAGATCCGCCTGCCTCTGCCTCCCAAGTGCTGGGAATAAAGGCGTGCACCACCACATTCCACAATTGCAGACAGCTGTGAACTGTCATGTGAGTGCTGGGATTTGAACTTGGGTCCTTTGGAAGAAGTCAGTGCTCTTAACCACTGAGCCATCTCTGCAGCCCCAAAACAGGATATTTACAAGTGAAAGTGATGCAGTGGTGTACACCTGTAGCCTAAAGCAGGAGAATTCCAAGTCAATAACACAGTATGAAAAGTGAAAACATGCTCAATATTCCTAAGCAAGAGGGCGACACCCAGTGGTCATGTGACCAATAAAGTCTCCACATTCAACATGGAGAGCATGGAATTCAGAGCAAGGAAAGCAGCTGAATGCAACCCACAAGGTGGAAGGAAGGGACAGTCTCAAACTCACAATCCTCCTGCCCCTGTCTCCCAAGATCCTGTGTGTCAGTAAACTCAATTCAGAATTTTTTTTTTCTTTCTTTTTAAGTTTTTGAGACAAGGTCTCACCATGTAGCTCTGGCAGTCCTCGAACTCACAGAAATCCGCCTACCTTTGCCTCCCCAGTGCTGGGATTAAAGGTGCTCACCATCACACCTGGCTAAATCATATCTTAAAAGAGCCAAGTACAGACGGAGGTGTGCACCTCAAATTCCAGAATGTCCATGAATAAACTGGCAGGTTAGAAAAAGGAAAAGCGCCGGGCGGTGGTGGCACACGCCTTTAATCCCAGCACTTGGGAGGCAGAGGCAGGCGGATCTTTGTGAGTTCAAGGCCAGCCTGGTCTACAAAGTGAGTCCAGGACAGCCAAGGATACACAGAGAAACCCTGTCTTGAAAAACAAAAAAACAAAAAACAAAAAAACAAAAAACAAAAAAAAAAAAAAGAAAAAGGAAAAGCGAATGCACAAGCACAGGTACTATGGAGGCCACCCACCATAGTCGGGCACCCTCAGGAGAGCACAGGTACTATGGAGGCCACC
>CAJQZJ010001241.1:1029127-1079862 GCA_907164525.1 Lophiomys imhausi
TCCAACAAAAAGCAATACCACTCTTAAAGGCACAAGTAAAGAAAAGACAAGTTTCAGTTAATTCTCCAGCTGTCATTGCAGGGCAGTTGCTGACTGTTACAGTGTGCTCTCCAGTCACAGAGACCATGTGAGAAAGCAGCTCTCCACAACCCAATGAGAGATACTTCATACCTTGATGGCACTTGGATCTTGGACCTCTAGTCCCTAAAACAGTAAGGAAATAAATTGCTAATGTATAAGAAAATATTACATCTATCATTAAAGACACAGTCTAGAGCCAATCACAGTAGCATAGACTTATAATCCCAGCACACAGGAGGCAGGGGTTTCAGGACAGCCTGGACAGTGAAGAGAGGTCCAGGCCAACCAGGATAACATAGTTAAGATCCTGTCTCAAAATAACAACACATCCAATCTACAATATTCTTGAGAGATATGTTCCTGATGCCTTCTGTTCTCTCATTGTAACCGTAACAGCCCAGTCCACATGGTTTCTCTGAAAATTGTTCTCTCAGCAACTGCTTTCCCTTTCTTCAACACAAGGCTTTGATTTGTAGCCCTGGTTGGTCTCAAATTTGCAATCAACCTGCTTCCAATTGGAAATTCTGGGTACACCCAATTAAATTAAACTTCCTTTCTTTATCTACTTATGAGAACAGTTTGTTTTAAAAGTTAGGTGTTGCCCAGTGTGGTGGCACACACCTTTAATCCCAGCACTCGGGATGCAGAGGCAGGTGGATCTCTGTGAGTTCAAGGCCAGCCTGGTCTACAAAGTGAGTCCAGGGCAGCAAGGGCTACACAGAGAAACCCTGTCTCAAAAACACAAAAAACAAACAAACAAACAAACAAAAAAAAAAAACAGTCAGGTGGGTGCAGTGGCACACACCCGTGATCTCAGGCTTCAGGAGGAAGGGTGCAGAACAGTGAGTTCAAGGCTAATTTAAGTGGCATAGGAAAACTGTCTCAAGAAAACATGAAAAACAAAAACTAGACTTATAGCTTGGCAGCTGAACATCTGTCAAGTACATGTAAAGACTTAAATCCGATCCCCCACACAATACCAATACCAAAACCAAAGACCAGTCTGCAGACATGTCTCAGCAGGTAAAGCTCCTACTGCTCTTCTAGAGACCTGAGTTTAATTGCAAGCACCTGTATCAGGCAACCCACAACTCCCCCCCCACACAAATTTATATCAAAAAAAGTCACAGCTATTGTTTTTAATGTTCACTGTATCTTATCATATGCAGGCATTCTACATCCATGTGAGAAAGGCATTGTTACAAGGATGGCAAAGCCCAGTGAGGTGAAGAAACTTCCCAAAGCTCAGGCAGGGAAGGAGTGGCAGCACAAATTCAAACTTCCATGACATTCATGAGAAATGACTAGATTCTGGGAGCTGGTGAGATGGCTCAGTGGATGAAGGTGCTTACTGACAAGCCCAACTACCTGAGTTTATCCCCAGGACCCAAAGTAGAAACGAACTTCCCCAAGTTGTCCTCTGACCTCAACACTACTGGAGAGCATGTGCACACGAACACACATATACAAATGAAATGTAATATATTTTTGTTATTGTTTTGAGACAGAGTCTTACTATGTATCTCCAATTGTCCTAGATCTCGCTATGTAAACCAGGCTGGCCTTGAACTCACAAAGAACCACTTGTCTCTGCCTCCCGAGTGCTGGGATTAAAGATATGTGCCACTAAGCCTGGCTATAAAAAAATTTTTACACGGCTAGAGAGATGGCTCAGAGGTTAAGAGCGTTGCATGCTCTTCCAGAGGTCCTGAGTTCAATTCCCAGCAACCACATGGTGGCTCATAACCATCTATAATTAGATCTGGTGCCCTCTTCTGGCCTGTAGGCATACATGCAGACAGAACATAATAGATAGATAGATGGATAAACAGATAAATAAATCTTTTTTAAAGAAAACAAACAAACAAAAAAAAAACCCCTGATTTTCAAAATGCAAACACCCTTCCTCAGGGCTGAGGATGCAGCCCAGTGATAAAGGTGACTACCATGTTCAAGACTTGAGGCTCCACTTCCAGCTTCATAAAAATCTCAAGGCCAGTCTGATCGACCTATCCAGCACGACCTTAGGCCAAAATAAGTAAAAACGTGTGTAACCAACCGAACCCTCCAAAGCTCAAAGAAAACATGAGTTCAGCCACCCTGCTGCAAGTGGCCACAGGTAACAATAATGAAAGGCACAGGCTGGTTACAATAAATTTCATCACTACATATCCCTATTCCCCACACAACCTAATCTGTGAACTTAAAAGTAACAGAATTGGCAGAATAGCCTACAATCTATTAAATAGTCTAGTAAACAGGTGTACAGACAAATGCCTGCAGACTGAGCCACACATGCAGGTAAAACTCTCACATAAAATAAATACATCTTAAAAAAAAAAAGAAGAAGCGGGTGTGGTGGCACACGCCTTTAATCCCAGCACTCGGGAGGCAGATCACTGTGAGTTCAAGGGCAGCCTGGTCTACAAAGTGAGTCCAGTACAGCCAGGACTACACAGAGAAACCCTGTCTCAAATCCCCCTCCTCAAAAATACTGTTCACTGATACAGGTGCCCAGTTTAGAGAGGGTGAACAACTTGCTTATAAAAAGCCGTGCAGCAAACATTCTCAGCTCTGCGGGTTACAGTCACTGTCACCGTTACCCACCTGTGCATTTGCAGCATGAAAGCAGCCAAAAACTACTACATGACCGAGTCCCAGTAACACCATAAACACATGGAGTCAGGGCCCTTTGCAAAGCCTCTCTTGATACACATAAGTGAAAATGGGCCACCATATGTTACCTGTCTTCTTAGTAAGCAGGGCTGACATGACATGATCTCTTCCTAAACAGCTATGTTCTTAGTCCTCCGGTCCAGACACGCCATGACCCTACTTCAGATTTGGGCCCAAGACTATAACCTCCTCCTAACACCATTCCAGAATTCCACAGTCAAACCTCTGAATAGTAACCGAAGGCCTAGTATGACTGTTGTACACTGGCCAAGCAACACAATCCCCTGCATGTGAACCTGTTAACAGGGCCATAATTAGTAGTATCCAGAGGTCAGAGGAAATCCAGGCAGCCTCAGGTGGGACTCTGGATCTAGTTCCTCCAACTGCCTGTCTTTCACTGGCTGGACACTTACTTGATTTTTAGCAAATGGAGGGATTTGCTGGACGATGCTGTTATCTCTCCAGTCTTGTTTCTATTGATGTAAACTGAGAAGCCGTTGTTTTGGAAGCCAAACTCCTTTGCAACCTACAAGCCCCAAACAACAGAAATGTAATGAAATATCTGAGCATCGCACACCACAGGCTGCCAAGACACTAGAGGAACACTTGGTGAAGTTAGGAAGTGCTCATCAGATGAGAAAAACTGTACTGATCACACGAGTGCCAACTCAAATAAGCGGGCTACATGCACAAAAGGTCTTGTGTAAACGTGTGGCAAGTTAATTGCTCCTTTTGAAATGATAGTAAAAACCCAATTCCAATCATAAAGTGTAACCACAGAGAAAAAATGGATTGCAGATGATGCTACCAATTAAGAAAAGTCACCTGTGTGTCAGGCATGGTGGCCTTTAATCCCAGCACTCAAGAGGCAGAAGCAGGCAGATCTCTGTGAGTTCGAGGGTACCCTGGTCTACAAAACAAGTCCAGAACTGCCAGGGCTACAAAGAGAAAACCTGTCTCTAAAAAACAAACAAACAAAAAACAAAAGAAAAAAAAGTCAGCTGCAGCTAGCAAGATGTGTTAGCAGGTGAACCACCCGCTGTCTAACGGAGGGCCACCCACATGGTAGGAGGAGGGAAGTGACTGTTCAGTCTCCTCTGACCTCCACATATGTGCCATGGCATGCATGCCACTGCCATCCATCCCATAAGTAAGTAAGAGTAAAAAATTTTTAAATGTTTTTAAAAAGGAATGCCAGCTGGGCAGTGGCACACTTCTGTGACTCAAGCACTGGGAAGTTGGGAACGGGACTATGGAGCTCAAGGCTAGCCTCAGCTACACAACAAGTTCTGCGCTATATGCATGAGGCCCTGATGACATGACATAAAACCATGAAAGGGAGAGGAAAAAGGAAAGACAGACAAGCCAGTGGGTACATCAACTTCCCTGTGCTGCTGGCAGCAACTAACCATTTAGTGCAACAGACATTAAGCATCCTACATGCGGGCTGGAGAGATGGCTCAGCCGTTAAGAGCACTGCCTAGTGCTCTTCCAAAGGTCCTGAGTTCAATTCCCAGCAACCACATGGTGGCTCACAACCATCCACAATGTGATCTGGTGCCCTCTTCTGGAATGCAGGTGTACATGCAGATAGAGCACACATATGCATAAAATAAATAAAATAAATGTTTAAAAAAACAAAACAAAAAAAAAATCCTACATGCAGAGCTCTAGGGGTTCTGGGCTCTGAAAACCCAGCAGTGAGACCTTGAAATGAAGGGTCTCAAATGAACCAATCACTAGCATTTCTTGAGTCCTTGACTCTTCTTCTTTCTTTTCTGGCTGGGGTAGAAGCGACAGTGACACAAGATCTCGGATAGCTCAGGCTAGCTTCAAACTTGGAATGCAGCTGAGGCTGGCCTTGAACCTCCACTTCCCAAGTGTGGGTCTGTGATATATTTTCAACATAAACAATCTCACCACACATGCTAACATCATGTTTATTTACACAGCACAAAGCCACATATAAAAAAGGCTATTGAGCATACACTATCCTGCCCAAATGATATCCACAGGGCTCAAGATCTGCTTCCAAGCAAGTTTATAAGGGTATTCGGAGGCTAGACATTTATTGGCATTTCATTTATTGCTAAAAAAAAAAAAAAACAAAACCACACACACACAGTATAGTCTCACTTAGATATCTAAAGAAGTGGAATTCATAAAAGAGAAAACAGAATGGGGCTACCAGGGCTGCAATGAGAAAAGAGAAGCTAATGTTCCAGTAGGACAGACTTCAGACATGCACAATGAAAATGTTCTAAAGACATGTTTCACAGTGATGCAAGTATACAAGAAACTTGATATGAGATGAAAATAAATACGTAACAGAATAAAAAAAAAAAAAACACCACCTACCACCATAGATGTAAATCTGTATTTGATAACAGAGAACCACATCTGTAACACACTATCTAGTAAAAAATAAATTACTGGGTGGGAGAGGGAGGAGAGGTGGGAGGGTGTAACCAGGAGGGGTGGAAAAGAGGGCACTGTGATGGAGATGTAACTTGAAGTAATAAAAATAAGTAAATAATAGCCGGGCAGTGGTGGCGCACGCCTTTAATCCCAGCACTTGGGAGGCAGAGGCAGGCGGATCTTTGCGAGTTCGAGGCCAGCCTGGTCTACAAAGTGAGTCCAGGACAGCCAGGGCTACACAGAGAAACCCTGTCTCGAAAAACCAAAAAAAAAAAAAAAAAAGTAAATAAATTACAAGTAGTCATATAATGCCATCTTGAACATGGATGTACCTGCAAACAGCATGGTCTTGTTGCCCCAGTCTGGGTCCAAACTGATACAATGTGCCTAGGCTTATGTAAACTTGTCACTCCCAATGACATAACTTGTTACCCCACCAAACAAGCCAATTAATGAATGACCAAAAGAGGAAAAAGTTGGATGCTGAGCTCTGCTTTTTAAAATGCAAGAGCAATCTGGGTGTAGGGAGTCAGAGGAGGACCCTTTCGGAGGACCTCAAAGAGGCACTGCCTCAGCAGGGCTAGACCCGTGACTAGAGAGCTGTTCAGATCCTAGCCCTTTAATTTCACTGAAACTTCCCTTTCTTACATACACATGAGAATAATACCATTTAAATTACTTCCAAGTAACTTTTAAAAAAGCAACCAAGCGGGGCTGGAGAGATGGCTTAGCGGTTAAGAGCACTGACTGCTCTTCCAGAGGACCTGGGTTCAAATCCCAGCACCCACACAGCAGCTCACAGCTTTCTGTACTTGCCGGGCGTGGTGGCACATGCCTTTAATCCCAGCACTAGGAAGGCAGAGGTAGGCAGATCTCTGAGTTCGAGGCTAGCCTGGTCTACAGAGTGAGTTCCAGGATAGCCAGGGCTACACAGAGAAACCCTGTCTCAAAAAACCAAAAAAATATTGCCTTCCGTGGTTATTAAAGCATGGTTTTTTAAAAAATGTTATAGGCAGCCGGGTGGTGGTGGCGCACGCCTTTAATCCCAGCACTTGGGAGGCAGAGGCAGGCGGATCTTTGTGAGTTCGAGGCCAGCCTGGTCTACAAAGCGAGTCCAGGACAGCCAGAGATATTCAGAGAAACCCTGTCTCGAAAAAAAACAACAACAAAAAAAAAATGTTATAGGCAAGTAACATTTGAAATAACTCACCAAAACAAAACTTCAAGAATAACACTTGGGAGCTGGAGAGATGGCTCAGAGGTTAAGAGGACTGGCTGTTGTTCCAAAGGTCCTGAGTTCAATTCCCAGCAACCACATGGTGGCTCACAGCCATCTACATTGGGATCTGCTGCTAGGGCATATATGTAGAGCAAATACTATATACATAATAAATAAATAAATAAGAATAACACTTGGTCATAAAATGTGACCAATAGCAAAGAGAGTTGTGAATGACATAATTTCCACATTAACAAGGATGAAAAAGAAGAGGGCCACAATTTCTTGGCCTTTGCTACAAAGTATAAAACAAAAAAGTTATTCTCTCTACCCAAGACTTCTCATCCACTTTCGGTCTGACTTGAACTCTCTCCAGTACTCCCTGAACATATAAAGTCATAAATATGTGGCTTTAGCCAGGCGTGGTGGCACACGTCTTTAATCCCAGCACTCGGGAGGTAGAGGCAGGTGGATCTTTGTGAGTTCAAGGCCAGCCTGGTCTACACAGAGAAACCCTGTCTCAAAAAAAAAAAAAAAAAAGTGGCTTTAATTTCCCTAAAAAAGAACTAGGGAGGGGAGGAGTAGCCTGAAAAATAGCTCAGTGGTTTATTAAGAGCACTGGTTGCTCATCTAAAGGACCAAGGTTCAATTCCAAGCACCCAGGTGGCACTTCACAACCATCTGTAACTCAGTTCCAAGGGGATCTGACCCCCCTCGTCTGGCCTCCACAGGTGTGAGACATGTATGTGGTGTACATATGCTAACCTCTGAACTGAACAATGACAACATTGCCAGGATTGCCCACTGTTCTGTCCAGTAAGCAGTCAGGCAGGCAAATGTCTGCCGACGGGGC
Organism: Lophiomys imhausi; assembly: GCA_907164525.1. NCBI lineage: Eukaryota > Metazoa > Chordata > Mammalia > Rodentia > Muridae > Lophiomys > Lophiomys imhausi. The sequence continues at coordinate 1,036,375 of CAJQZJ010001241.1, forward strand.
AACACACCCAGGCAGAACACCCATATGCATTAAATCAATACTTCTTTCCAAACAGGTCGGAGGAGGGCAGGGCTGGAGACACAGGGCAGCTGTTAAGGTCACTTCCCTGCTGTTGCAGAGCACCTGGAATCAGCTACCAACACCAACATGGTGGCTCATGGCCACCTGTAACTTCACTTCCAGGAGAATCCAACACCCTCTTCTGGCCTCCAGGCACACTGCATGTATGTGGTGCGCAGCACAGATTTTATATATATATACACATCCAAGAAAAAATTCTCATACACACAAAATAAATAAATCAGGAGGCTAAGGTACACAAACCTATCTAAATTCAAGCCAGCATATGAGGCCAGCCTGGTCTACATAGCAAGTTCCAGGCCAGTCAGCAGTACAAATGTAGTGAGACACTGTCTGAAAATAAATAATTGGGCTGGTCATGGTGATGCACACCTTTAATCCCAGCACTTGGGAGGCAGAGGCAGGCAGATCTCTGTGAGTTCGAGGCCAGCCTGGTCTATAGAATGACTTCCAGGACAGCCAGGGCTATATAGAGACCGTATTTCAAAACAAAACACAAAATAAACAAATAGATCATTCTAAATATGTTTTTTACAACTCCCCTTTGACAAAACTGAAATTTTTTTCTCCAAATGTTTATCTGAAACATGGTCCTTGCTCCACGTGTGCATGGGAAAGGATCTCGTTCCATGGATCCAGTTAGTCTGCAGTTCACTACATGGCCTAGGCAGGCCATAAACCTCTCTCAGCTCAGCCTCCTGCAGCAAGATTCTAAATTTTCATTCTCAAAAAATTACTCTTGCAAGATACATCTATCTACCTGTGGTCTAGAATAGATCACCTGTGACAAACATCAGATCCAGTGTTCAGCATGGTGGCTCATGGTTTTAATCCCTGTAGTATTCAGGAAGCTGAGGCAGGAGAACTGTTTAGAGCAAAAGGCCAGCTTATAGAATGATATTTTTTGACTACCTTTCTGTCTTTGCCTGTCCCCTCCCCACCCCTCGACACAATGATCCAGCGGCTATCCAGTATAATCATACAGAGAAAAAGCCATACATGAGCCGGGCGGTGGTGGCGCACGCCTTTAATCCCAGCACTTGGGAGGCAGAGGCAGGCGGATCTTTGTGAGTTCGAGGCCAGCCTGGTCTACAAAGCGAGTCCAGGACAGCCAGAGATATTCAGAGAAACCCTGTCTCGAAAAACCAAAAAAAAAAAAAAAAAAAAAAGCCATACAAATGACAACTTGGTGGTGGGAGTGAAAAAGAAAACAAGAAAGGCACAGACAGGAACACTGGAAAGAACAAGGCCCCAAAAGATAAATGTCACAGGTACCTTTTTCAAAAATGTCGCAGCTGTCTCTCTCTTTGTAGCTGAGATCCTCTTCACTCCATCTGGGGACTGCACACGGATTATCTGTTGTGAATCAAGCAAGAAGATTACTGTGCCTAGTGAGGGATCGACTTTATAAGACGTATACTTAAGTCTTTTGGCATCTCCACTCTTCAAACTGAAAGTAAAAGTCTTCCCCACTCCCTCTAGTGTGTGTGTTGTATGCAGTGTGCACTCACTTGTACGTGCCCACATGTGTCAAGAAGTCCACCTAGGGCAGGCACGGTGGGCACGCCTTTTACCCCAGTGCTGGGGGGGGGGGCAGAGGCGGGCGGGTCTCTGTGAGCCCAAGGTTAGCCAGGACTAGCCAAAGAAACCCTGTCTCCACATAGGTCGCCCTCCCCCTCTGCTGTCCAGGTCACCCTCTCCCTCTGCTGTCCACCTTGTTCTGCGGGGCAGTGGCATCCACTGAGCCTGGAGCCCACCGCTTCAGGCCACTGGCTGGCCAGCAAGCAGCTGGGCTCCACCCATCTCCACCTTCTGCAGTGCTGAGGTCGCACATGTACACCTGTGTCCAGCTTTCTTCTGGGTGCTGGGATCCCGACTCAGGTCCTCACACTTGTATACCAACAAGCCCTTTACCCGCTGAGCCATCTTCCCATTCCCCTTTCAATCCCCAACTCCATCTTGTCTGAAAGGGAAACAAGAGGTGAGGTGCATCAGCACATGCAAGATGGTCTACAATACCATTCTGATCCAAACACTTTATAATTTCATGTGGAATGTACAACGTTCAAGGCTAAACATGGTGGGAGCATCTTTAATCCCAAGCACTCCAGAGATGGAGGCAGGAGCATCAGAAGAAGCCAGACTGAGCTACATGAGACCATCTTAGGGTAAGGCTTATTTATATTTTACCTGTATAGTATTGGGCCTGCGTGTATGTCTGTTCATCACAAGCATGTACTGCCCTTCATGGGCAGAAGAGGACATCACATGAAATCATTTTAAACAACAGAAGGACTGGAAAGATGGCTCAGTCCTTAAGACCAGTAGCTATTCCTACAGAAGACTGGGTTCAATTCCCAGCACCTCCCTGGCAGCTCTCAATGATCTGTAACTCCAGTTCTAGGGATGCAATATCCACTTCTGCTCCACAGGACCCTGTATGCCTCTGGGGCACATAACTTCACACAAGTACACATACACACACATAAAAAATAAAAGATAAATTAATTTAAAAGTAAAATAAAGGACCGCAATACCATGGTAAACTCTAATAGAGTTTGGTTTTTTAAGGCAGGGTTTAAACAAATGAATTTCTATGACAAGGCAAAGGTAAAAATTTTGGCTGGCTTTCAAGACTGCTAGACACGGGCCTACTTTTTATAGTTCTCAGGCCTTCTGAGAACATGCCATCATTATGCTGGCCACTGGTGCCAGGCCCTGCTTTAATGAGGAAGGATGAACTGGCATGCCCTGTAAATAGGCAACTGTGGCCCAGCCACATGAGGGCTGACAGAGAAGACACAAAATATCTCAGAAAATGCCTCTGTTCCAGTTTCTTCTCCAGCAATCACCAATGGTGCACTACATAGAAAATGTTTTGTTTAAAGATTTCTACTAACACAATGCAGAACTCCATAATAGCTTACAGTCAACTGAATCTTGTCCACTTTCATTAAACTAAGAAAATGTGCACACCTTTAATCCCAGCACTTGGGAAGCAGAGCCAGGTGGATCTCTGTGAGTTCAAGGCCAGCCTGGTCTACAGAGTCCAGGACAGACAGAACTAAGCAGAGAAACCCTGTCTCAAAAAAACAAAAGAATGCAGGTTCTTCTAAATTACCATGACTGTGTCTCTCAATTTTTAGGAACTTTCACTAGGCTTTGTCTGGTGTGTCCAACATTTTGCTCTGGATAATCCCTGTGAACATCTTGATTAAAGGGCATGAAGTTGTGTGAACACTAGCTTGCTTCCTCACCACACTGTCTCATTTCCTCACCCTGCTCACTCATGGCATGACGTGCAAATATAAGTGAATTCTGATTTGCAGCATTCTAACTTGGCATCTGATGCCTAGAAAGACATTTGTATAACAATGTTAGGAAACTATTTGTACATATTTCATTCTGTAATCTGTCTTCAACACTGAGACATGTCAAAAGTGTCTTCTGTGAAAGGCTCTACAAATGTTCCTTCATCCAATCACTCAGGAATGGGAGTCTGTCAACCTTGCGCTATGAGAAAGTAGCAAGAAAAATCCTTTCGTTGGGATGACTTTGGATTGGTTGTATGTACCATGCATACCAGACAGGCTTCAAACCCTCTATCCTCCTTGCCCAGGTTCCTAAATCCTGGGATTACAGGACTATGCCACAATGCCTAGCTTACCAAAGAAAAATTCTAAAGTGCAAGTCACTCTGCCTAATCTTCTACAAAATGGTACAGGAGTCTGGGTTTAACAAGGAACAAACTTGTACTGAGAAAAGGTTGTGGATTAACCTCTGACACAGACTACAAAAGAAAACATATAGAACAGACAGAGATTAGGCTACATGGAGAACACAGATTCTTAGTATGGTAGATGTACAGTTATTTGGGACGCTAAGGAGGATGGTTTGAGCACTGGAATAGAAGACAGCATGGGTAACATATCTTAGTCTAGGTCACAGACTAAGAAAAAAATTAACAGAAATTTTCTCAGAGGAACTGTTGAATTTTTAACATCCCTACAGAAATTCTTTAAGACCTCCCTTTGAATTGAAAACAAACAGGGCTGGAGAAAGGGCTCAGCAGGTAAAAGCACTTAGTGCTCCTACAGAGGATCCTACATCAGTTCCAAGCATCCACACTGAGCTGCTCACAATCACCTGTAACTTCAGCTCCAGGGGATCCAAAACTTTTAGTTTCTACCAACAACCACACTCATGTGCACATACCCAGAAATGGACACACATACACATAATTTTTTTCTAAACAGGGCTGGTGAGATGGCTTATCCATCAAGAGCACTCACTGCTTGCTGTGTGCTTGCCGAGGACCTCTGCTCAGTTCCCAGCACCCACATGGCAGCTCACAACCATCTGCAACTCCAGTTCCTGGGAATCCAATGCCCTATTCTGGCCTCCTGAAGATCCAGGCATCCAAGTGGTACACATATATGCAAGCAAAACACCCATACACATAAAATAAGTAGATAAATCTTAAAAGTAAAACTTCTGAAATCAACTTCAAAAGAGTATATTAATTCCTCACAACCTGAGAAAGTCAATTTAAGATCTACTGGTGCTCATGAGAACCTTAGAATACCTGAACAAATCGTTTGCCTCAGTAGAGATCATTACAGTAACTGGAAAGTTTTAAAAGCAGTCCTAACTGCTGATGCCTCACCTATTTCTAGGCAAGTGATCTATGATGGTAAATTTTAGTTTTAAAACAAAGTCAGACTTTCTGAGGTTTCTCTGCACCATCTACACATCTCCCGGATGGGAAGAAAATACAGAGAGAACAGAGGACCCCTAGATGGAACTGTGGGAGAGAGAAGCTGCTCTCAGAGAAAAGCCTTAAGTCTTAACCTGCCAGAAATGGTAGCCTTTGTCTGCAATCCCGGTACTGAGGTACCTATGGCAGGAGGATGTCAAGGGCAAGGAAGGCCTCGGATGAATTAGTAAGACTGTCTCAAAAACATAACAAAGCCGGGGGCTGGAGAGATGGCTCAGCGGTTAAGAGCACTGCCTAGTGCTCTTCCAAAGGTCCTGAGTTCAATTCCCAGCAACCACATGGTGGCTTACAACCATCCACAATGTGATCTGGTGCCCTCTTCTGGAATGCAGGTGTACATGCAGATAGAGCACTCATATGCATAAAATAAATAAAATAAATCTTAAAAAAAAAAACATAACAAAGCCCCTCATGAGACGTATTTCCCTGAAAACCCACGGAATCCCGAAAGAAGTGATGTTCCCTAGAATGCAGGGAACCACTGCAGAGCTATCCCAGGCCTAGGGCACCCAAATGGTTCCGATTGCCCAGAAATCTCCAATATTCCTGAATGTTGACCGCAGTTCTTCCGCCAGACCAGCCTGTTACATCATTCCCCAAACCCCGCCACATTCCCTTTGGAGAGAAACTCCCACAGGTTAACCAACAGCTATCTGCCCAGGTCTGTCCTCTTGTTTTACTGACATATTTCATGGAGATGGAAGTGACAATCTCAACTGTCAGGCTAAAGTAAAATCAACCTTCTTCATTACAGTCATTTTAAACAGGCAGTGAAGTTGTGTGTGTCCAAGAGGAGCCAGTCCCACCAGGTTGCCGTCTGCCCCCTTCGCCTTCCTCTGTGGGAAAAGGGTTCCCCTAATGATGATGCCTTTCTCCCGAGGACTCTTTCGGAGTGAAACCATGACGAGGCACCGCCGGGATGGGGGAGGAGAAAGCCCTAAGGACAGGAGAGAAGGACGTAACCGGCTTCGGGGCCTGGGAGGAGGCCACGGTCCCTCGGAGCAACCTGCGGCAGCAGGGAAGAGAGAGGCCGCTCCTCCCGGCCCGCTCGGCCTCTTTCCCGCCAGCCTCCCCGGGCTCGGCTAGAGCAGATAACCTCCATAAACCCAGGACGACTGAGGAGCCGCCGGCGCCGAGCACCGGCCCGCCCAGGACGCCCGCAAATCTGCTGCCTCATCCCGGCGCCCCGCTCCCTCCCGGCCGCCGCACTCACGATGCTCTCGGCCATGGCGGCCGCTCCTGTCTCCGGGCTCGGGCCCCGGAATGCCGCCGCCTGTCTCCCCAAAGGCCTCGCAGCCCCGGCCTCGGCCTCAGCCCCGGACCCGGCCTCCCGCCGCCGTCGCCACCGCCGCTCCAGCTTCGCCTCCCGGCTCCGCCAGCGCCGACGTCTAGTGTTTCGCTCAACGCACTCCGCCGGGCGAAGACAGAGGCGAAACAAGGTTCCGGCCCCGCCAACGGCCGCGCGCAAGCGCAAGCGGCGCCGCGCTCGCTCGGCCCCGCCCCTCCTGGCGCGTGTCCCCGCCCGGCCTCCTTCGCCAGGCCGTGGACCCGGAGTTCGTTCGGAAGACTTGGTCCTCCTGAGCGTTCGAGCAATAAGGAAAAGCCCCCAGAAGAGACGAGCATGGAGCTCTCTCTCCCTCAAAAAAATAAGCGTTAAGGGAGTTCTGTGCCGTCTTCACAATCTTCCACCAATGAGCTGGTGGCTCTTTTGCTCTAAATTTTCTAACTTCTTGCATATGATTTGATACGGGAGAAGTTATAGAAATCTCTCGAATGGCTAAAAGCCATCGATTTTTTTCCTTTGTTTTTTTTTGTTGTTGTTGAGGTTTTTGAGACGGGAATCGCACTAAATATAGCCTTGGCTGTCCTGGAACTCACTATGTAGACCAGGCTGGCTTGGAACTCACAGAGATGTGCCTCCTCTGTGCTGGGGTTTAAAGGCATGTACCCACTCCTGCCACCAATTTTTACTTAATAGTTTAGTTTCTGAGTGTACGTAATCTCTTTTTATATTTTAGACTTTATTTTTAATATATACCCAGCCCCTTTGTTTTGTTTGTTTGAGAGAGGGTTTCTCTGTGTATCCCTGACTGTCCTGGAGTCCTTTTGTAGAGAAGACTGGCCTAAAACTCAGAGATCCGTCTGTCTCTGCCTCCAAGAATGCTAAAATTAAACACGTGAGCCACCACTGTCTGACTAGACTTTTTTTTAATTTTTAATGTAGTTTATATGTATGAGAATTTTGCTTGCATGTGTTTTGGTCTTCCACAGGGGTGCCTGGTGCCTGAGAAAGTCAGAAGAGGTAGTGGATCCCTTGGAACTGAAGTTTCAGATGATTGAGACCCACCATGTGGGTGCTGGGAAGCAAAACCAACTTCTCTGGAACAGCACCAAATGCTCTAAACTGTTGAGTCATCTCTCCAACCCTGACCTTGAACTTTCGGTCTTCCTGTCTCTACTCCTAGTCTAGCACTACAGGAGTGTGCCCTCACACCCAGTTAATGGGTGCTGGGGTAGAACCTAGCGCTTCATTCATCATGAGAAAGCCGTCCACATCCACGCCCCATTTTCAGTCTGAGTCTCACACAAGCTCAGGCTGGTTTCAAGTCTGAAATCCTCGCAGCTCTGCTTCCTGAGTACCGGGATTATAGGTGTGCGCGGCCACACCTGGTTCCCTCCTAACTCCACTGAATCTTTGATGCCGATGATGGTGCTGATAACACACTGTCCATCAAAAGCTGGAACTCAGGATGACTGGGGTTGAAACAGGGTCGAAACATGTGGCTGGTACAGCAGGACCTTTCTCTTGCCCTAAACATGTCTACAGAAGGGCTTCTTGGTGTCTCTGAAGGTCCCATGGGCTTACAGTGATACTGACAAACACACCTACATCTCACACACATCCCAGTCAGAAGCAAGGAGACCCTTGGACATGTCCAAGACCACACAGAGTTGGTGGTTGGTGTGACCCAGTGTTGGCAGCCTTGGGGAATACCTTCTGTCTCCATGACAAGTTGCATAGCTAAGTCCTTTAGACACAAGGACCAGATGTGATCATAACAAAACTCTGCTTCTGAGAAGGGAGGGGACATCTGGAACATGAACACTGATTTGTTCTTGCCCTGGATAAATTACAAGAATACATTGGCATTGTGTTGCCTGTGGGGCTTCTGGGGCTGCTATTGAGAACCAGTTTTCAGAGATCTGATCCTTTGAGGATGCTGACAGAACAGCAGCAGAGCCTACCAGGCTGAGACCAAAATAGGACTCAAGAGTAATGGCCATGAGTCATGGGTATCCCCAGAGCCAAGGCCAAGAATCAGGGTCTAAGAAGAAAGACCAGCCGGGCGTGGTGGCACACGCCTTTAATCCCAGCACTTGGGAGGCAGAGGCAGGCGGATCTCTGTGAGTTCGAGGCCAGCCTGGTCTACAAAGCAAGTCCAGGACAGCCAGGGCTGTTACACAGAGAAACCCTGTCTCGAAAAAACCAAAAAAAAAAAAAAAAAAAAAAAAAGAAGAAAGACCAGATGCATCTACAGAAGCAGGGGACTGCCTTAAGCCCTAAAATGTGACTCCTCACATGATGCCACTGTGATCAATGTGTGGGTGGAGCTTGCAGCCCTGGATTGTAAGGTTCACAGAGAAGTCAACCGACACTGTTACACCAGGACTGTAACCTATTCAGAGAGGCTCTGGCCACCTGTCCCCGTGGCTTTCTCAATTCACATGGAGGATGGATGTGGGAGAAAGCAGCCCCTTGCTGTCTCAGGTGAGCCAGCATCTAATGGTCTAGCTCAGGTTGGAGATGTTTCTTGGTCTCTGGGAGCCCCTGGCCCAGGTTATAGTTTACCTGGCTCCCGGCCCTACCCCTAGTCTAGTTGTGTGCTAGGATTTGTCATTAAACAGATGCCAATGGGTTGCACTCTCAGACTGGGGTGGGGCTTCACTAATCAGATGGCTCCCCTTACTGGTGGCTAGCTAGCTACACTTGGGAGCTAGCCTCTCAGGGGTCTCCTGTAGGTCTGAAGGAAACACTGACTCAGGAGTGGGTAAGGGAAAATGTCCTTTGAGGCTGAATGTGGACTCCCTGGCCTCAGACACTCTTAATGCTGCCAAGTGGGTCCAGGCAGGCTGTCCTTTTGTTCTGACAGACTCCAGCTGACAAGCATCCTGCTTGTATTCTGCTCCAAATTCAAGGAAAAAGAGCCACCCATGCAGTCGGACAAGCATGGACAGAAGGGATAGCTTCTTCCTGGTGGGAATGGGATGAAACGGGACCCTTGCCTAGACACCTGGTTGTAGTCACTCCCGAGTCCAGGTATTGGTAGAAAAGCCAGGTCGTGAGTGGGGCTGCCCCACCTTCCTATAGAGGGTCTCAAATGTGTCATGTCGCACATTGTCAGCCTGCTCGGTTGAGCCTCCTGCTGGAAGACAAGTTTTCCTTGCCTACTCTAGATTGCCGCTCTAGTCTACTGGATGCCTCTCTCCCTGCCCAGGAAGCTAGGCAGGCAGCACCCAGACACTCCCCTCTGTACCCTCTCCACTAGGTCCAGCATAGTCTCCATACTTGGCCTAGATTCAGTTGGTGGGTCCAAGATGATGCAGAGGAATCAAGGTTGATTTCGAAGAGGAAGGTCACAGGGTCAGCTTCTCTAACCCAGGCAGCCTGCACTTCTGGCTTGGGTGTGAAAGTCCCTTCTGGGATTGCAGTAAGTCACTGCTGGGGCAGTACAGACTGATTCAGAAAAGAGGCAATTCCAAACGCAGGGGAAGCTGACATGCCTGCCATGATTCTGCCGTGTGGGAAGAACAGGAATCCTGCCCCATGAATATCAAGTCTGAGCAAGACCATAGTTGGTCCCTCTTTCACAAGGGTGTGGAAGAAAGGGAGTAGATACATCTTCTAAGGGCTGACCTGCCCAGTCTTTACCATAGACCTTCCAGGGTGCTGCCATTACACTATCTTAATGGAGGTTGGCCTCACACATCTACACTGGAAGGCAGTGAATTAGGACCCTCACTGCCCTTCTGCTCCCTGCCCAAGCAGGACGAGGCCACAAGTTCCCACGCCCCTCGCTGTCCAATTCTTCAAGTCTTTACTTCTTCCCAAAAGGTTCCTCTAAGCCCACCCCATCCTCTTAGCCCCCCTCTGATGAGGCCTCACTCCTTGCTGGATGTCACAGAGTCTGAGTAGCTAATGTATCACCAAGGTACCCTCTAAGTTTCCTTTCCTTCTGCAGGACACTTCTGGCCAGGAGCAGCCCCTCAACAGGAACAGTCCACCTTCTGCAAACATCCCAGGTCCAGCTCTCAGGAAAGATCATATAGAGGCCTGGGGCTGCAGATGTTATCCTGGGGCAAAGCACCAGGCCTGGAGGGAAAGCCAGGCCTCCTCCCTCCCCCTCTCCACAGGGAGCAGCTGTGTCAAGTATCTGATTTCCCTCTCTAACTTCCTCTTTTCCCTGTTGGCCCTGCTGGTCCTGGCTGCAGGCCTCTGGGGCCTGGCTGTTAAAAGGTCTCTGGGGAGCGGCTGGGGTGGGCCCCTGCCAACAGACCCCATGCTGGTGCTGGTGCTGGGAGGCCTGGTGGTCAGTGTGGTGAGCCTGTCTGGATGCCTGGGTGCTCTCTGTGAGAACAGCTGCCTACTGCGCTGCCACTGTGGGGCTGTCCTCTCCTGCCTGGCACTGGAAGCCCTGGCAGGGGCTCTAGTGGTGACCCTCTGGGGCCCACTGCAGGATGGCCTGAAGTATACCCTTCATGTGGCCATCATGCACTACTGGGATGACCGAGACCTGCACTTCCTCCTTGACCAAGTCCAGCTGGGGCTGCAATGCTGTGGAGCAGTATCCTACCAGGACTGGCAACAGAACCCGTGAGTGTCCCCCACGGCCCACATGGGTAAGAGAAGGGTCGATCTAGAGTCCTCACGCAACCATTTGAGCATACATGCAACCATATGTACATGTTCTTGTGTGCACAACCACATGCCTTGCGCTCCTGCTTCCACATGCCTGTACACAAGTGTACTCGTGTACATGCAAATACACTCATATATATAAACACCCTCTCATACTGAGGCACAGATACATCACATACACACACAGACATAAATGCAAATATATGCACTTACTCACGAGGTGTGGGCACTTGCCTATACCTAGGCCATGGGTCTTGAGCCTGAATGAGCCCAACTTTTGGTCAATTGTAGGACCCAGACTCAGGTTCTCCATGCTGTGTCTCCAGGTAGGGGTCGTAATAAAGAGGCCAAGCCAATAGACACCAGAAAAGTAATTTTTTAAAAATCTCAGAACGTTTCAGTGTCAAAAAACAAACCCTTAGATTAGCTCAGGTCATCTGTCTGACTCCACAAGTCTATATGCACGTGTGTTCATGTGAGTGTGATTAAACTTCCAGTTTAGACAGTGTTTTATGTTCTGCCCGAGGGCTCCTGTTTTGTCCACTTCTTCTAGTGCACAGACACCCTGAGCAGCCCCTGTCCTCACTGTGACATCCAGGATAAACATTATACTCCCTCCCTGAAGCCTCTGAAGCCAGTTGATATGGAGGGATGGAGACAGAGTAGGCTCTAAAGATTGAAATTGGTTCCTAACATAGTTGCAACATATTGTGCCTGCCGTACTCCTGGCACCCGGCAAAGCACCCCCAGGTCACAGGGAAAACTGGCCTGGTCACAGAGAATTCGCCCTGTCAGTGGTCATCAGGGCCAGTGACCTGGGAAAAGCTGCATTTGAGGCCCATCAGCCACCAAGGGGCTTCTCATATCTCTGAGCCTTTTGCTGCAGCCCATTCCAGAAGGTTCTATGGGAGCTCAGTCTACTTCCTCTCTGACTCCGCCTGCTCAAATAATCTCAGTGTGGATGGGGCAAGGTCTTCTTACCTCCTCTCCTTCAACCACCTCACTAAATATTTCTTTGGGTGTCAAATTCCTTTCCTGCCAACCCAGATACCCTACCCCACTCCACCCCCACCCTGGTCTGCTAGTACAAAGGAATGTAACCACAATGACACAGAAATTGGTGTGTGTGTGTGTGTGTGTGTGTGTGTGTGTGTGTGTGCCTGTGTGTATGCATTCATGTGTGGCTGTGTGTTTGCATATGTGTGCATGTGCCCTTTCATATGTGGGGGTGTGTGTGTGTGTGCGCGCCTGTGTGTATGCATTCATGTGTGGGTGTGTGTTTGCATATGTGTGCATATGCCCCTTCACATGTGGGTGCATGTGTGTGGGGGTGGTCTATGAGAGTTTGAAGGCAGGCCTTCTCTCTGGAACTAAACCTTGTGTGCCCTGCAGGTACTTTAACTGCAGCTCTCCCGGGGTGCAAGCCTGTGGCCTGCCTGCCTCCTGCTGCATCAACCCCCAGGAAGCGGGAGCTTTAGTGAGCACTCAGTGTGGCCTCGGGGTATTGCACGTGGACCAGAATGCAGCTGGACACGTAGTTCAGCTGCAGGGCTGCTGGCCTGTGCTTCAAGAATGGCTTCAAGGGAGCATGCGGGCGATCGGCGGCTGTGCCATCACTGTTGTCATGATCCAAGGGGCTGAGCTCCTGCTGGCTGCCTGCCTGCTAAGGGCTCTAGCTGTCCAAAAGGCAGCAGAGGACACAGAACCCAGCCGGCCCTCCGTGAGCTGCTAGCACTACCCTCCCCGCTGAACAGAGCTGAGAAGACTGATGCAGGCCAAGTTCCAGGCCTTTCCTCACCTTCCAGGGATGTGCCAGAGTAACTCCCCATGGGACCGACCCCTGGGCTTCCACTCATGGCCTCCTTGCTGCATCTGTCCGTCCTGTCAGTCCCCAAGGCCCAGCTAGACAAACCCTGTTCTGCCCTGATTTCACAAGTTCACTCCAGATTTCTCAGGACACATCTAAGCCCATGGCTGTCTTTTGCAAAGGCCTGTGTCTGAGCACAACTGCTTCGCACTAGGTGGCAGGATGAGCAAGGGCTGGAGGTTCCCTGCTGCCACCCTCAGCCACCAAGCCTGATCTGTTGTTTCACACTGACTGGTCTAGCTCCTCATTGTATCACTACTGGCTTCTCACGGGACTCCTCCTGCTTTCTGGTCTTTTGTTAGGAATTGCCCAGGCCACAACCCGAAGAGCGCTTTCTTGGTAGGAGAAAGGCTTTGCTTATTGGTGTGTGCATTCATATTTGTACAGTAAAGATCTCACAATGACTGGGACTGTTTTTCAAATCAAGATGAAGACAATTCCTAGTTTCCCAGTGAGGGCTGACTGCAGACAGGGGGCAGCCTAGCTCTAACTCATCTGTAGAGTTAGCATGGTCAATCTGTGGCTGCCTTTGTCTTTTTCTTCTCTGTTCTATTCTTGATGTTGTTTTTTTGATTTTTGTCTTTAGATAGAGTCTTGTGTATTGCCAGATGGGCGTGAACTCCTTATGTAGCTGAAGATGACCTTCTGTGTCTTCCCCTCCTGCCTCCAGCTCTCCAGTGCTGAGATTACAAGTGTGTACCACCATGCTCTGCACGGAGGGTGCTTCTGAAAGCCATTTTCTGGTCATACCCAAAGAGTAATCATACATTTACCCTAAGTATTGTGGATGCTTTGGGGTGAGTTTTCCCATATGCCTTACTCCTATGTGTGAAGTCCTCAGGTTACTGGGGTGCACAGCAAGTAGGATGGACTGGCAGGACTCTGGGGTCACTCACTGGATGCCTGTTGCTTAGGTTTCTAGTTTTTGTCCTTTCCCACCTTCTTAAAGAGCATGCTTCACTGACCATGACCACCAAAAGTGAGGCTCAAGGCCAGGATCATATATGTCCAGGACCTCTAGGCCAAGCCTCTGTGGAGAACGTGATCAATGGGAATTTTCTATTTCTCTTCCTGGCCAGTCTCTCCTACCTCCACCTGCACTGGCTTTTTCTTCATGGTGCTGATAAAGCAACCCTGCCATACGTGCAGCTCTCTACCAGTGCACTTCAGATAAGCAAGCACATGTTAATTTTATTCTGAAATGGGGACAAGGGACATGAGCATGTTGGGAAGGTTGGTATGATGTGTGGAGTAAAGTTAGACTCTCTCAGCACCCCACCCAGGACAGTGTCCCACCCCAAGACACCCATCTGGAAATGCTGAAAGACAGAGGAATTTTCTTACCCACTGAAAACAGTTCACGGAAATATTACTGGGGAATCTGTTCCTGAATTCTAGCCACAAGAAGGACAGGAGGTGGGGCCAGATCAACCTCCCCGCCCCTTACTGCTGACCAGTAACTTCAGGTCAACAGGATGTCCTGTGGGAGGCTGGAGGCTCTTGGTAGCTGGTGTCAGGGCCTGAGGTTGTCCCACTTAGAGGCCAGGGGCAACCTGGCTAGGGACTTGGGCTTAGGTGTGCAGGGATCCTGGACAGGGCTCACAGAGGGTGGTAGGGTGGAGCAAGTCTTCAGCAGTCCTCTTCTACAGGGCTCACATAGTGGGGATCTGACTAAATGATGCCATACTGGGCCAGTTCATGCAGCTCTAGGTGGTTGAAGGCCTCCCAAGGGCAGATGACAGTGATATCTGTAGGAAAAATGTAGTTAAAAAGAGGCCTGGGCAGGCGTGGTGGTGCATGCCTTTAATCCCAGCACTCATAAGGCAGAGGCAGGCGGATCTCTGTGAGTTCAAGGCCAGCCTGGTCTACAAAGTGAGTCCAGGACAGTCAAGGATACACAGAGAAACCCTGTCTCAAAAAACCTAGAGAGACAGAGAGAGAGAGAGAGAGAGAGAGAGAGAGAGAGACCTATGGCTTTGGGGCCATTCCATTCCCTGATGCCTTGCTTTTCACTCCCCAAATAAAAGGCATGTTGGCGCAGGATGAGAGTCTAATCTCTGGCTGCAAATCTTCCTCCCAGGCAAGAAGCACCAGCTGTGTCTTCTGGGTCCCGCCTCCAGGAGGGAGGAATGTTCCAGGCCCAAATGGGGGCTCAAGGGACCTTCGCCAAAGTTGAAAGGAGAAGCAAAGGATCCCTGTGACCCCTGTGATCCCCCATGACCCCTGTGACCCCCCGTGACCCCTGTGATCCCCCGTGACCCCTGTGATCCCCCGTGACCCCTGTGATCCCCTGTGACCCCTGTGATCCCCCGTGACCCCTGTGATCCCCCGTGACCCCTGTGATCCCCTGTGCCTAGGGCTACCCCATAAGAGCAGCTCCTCTCAGTGGGATCTGAGCTGGATGTTGGGAGGGAAGTAGGGGACAGAATGGGAGGCAGGTTATGCAATAAAGAGAGGAACCTGGGACCTGTGGGACAATGTCTGAGGGAAGTAGGGGACTTAGTAGGGCTGTCCAAATGCAACAGCCCTGAGTTGTCATACCTGTTCCTAGGCCTTCCATTCCAGGGATGTCATCCCCAAACCTGCAATGAAAGAGTGGTCAAGGATGTGTCTCTAGGTCTAGATCTAGCCACCCCAGTAACCAGACAGGTTTCCTCCCCTACGTGTGCTACTGGCCAGGATCTGAGGGCCAGTGTGTTTCCCAAAGACTTAAGAGCTGAGGATCACGGAAGGAAGAATGAACCCAGGGGCACATGGGCAGGCACCACAAGGTTGCCTGGGTGGGTATAGGTTGTGGGTCTCTGCAGGAATGTGACATGGAACATGTGAGTGGGTGTGAGGGTGCTCTGTATGTCTCAATGTGCCAGCTATGATTTGTCCCTGAAAGGCACACATGCTGGAAACTAGTCCCAAATGCAACAGTATTGCGAGTGGTGGATCTTTAAGAGGAAGGCCAAGTAGAGAGTGACTGGGTCATGAGGAAACATTACTATGGACTATTGCCAGTCTCACAGGACAGAGTTATGACTCCACAGATGAGGAGGGAGAGACTGGCTCCTCTCTGCTGTCTAGTTCCCTGTGTCTTCCTATGATCTGTACCTTTTTTCAGCACTCCTGCCATGATACCATCCTCTGGGTTGTAATATACCCACAGGGTCTTTACCAGAGGCTAAAGGGTTGAGACCACACCTCCTGGAACTTTCAATCTCCAAAACTGTGGACACAATCTTTTCTGCATGAAGCATTCATCTCCCAGTATTTTGTCATAGCAACAGACAAATGGCTAAGGCAGTTTCCAGGTGTTCACATGTAGGGTCTGTGTGGGCACAGGTGAATGTGGTGGGGGGTGCACATGGGTTCCGGGGGAGATTCAGGCCATCTGCTTTCCAGATCTGCCTGGCTGCAGCCCTTTGGTCCCCCCAGCACTCCTGGGGCCCCAGCCTCCACCCTGTCCTCCCACACTCCCTGTGAGAGGCTCCCCTCCACTGCGCTGCTTACCCCTGGACACCTTTCTTGGGAGGCTTGCTCTTGAATTGCCTGGTTTGCCGCTGCTTAAACTTAGGTGGTCCTTTCCTAGGGGTAACCGGTCCTCCTATAACCCGTGTGGCTGAACGAATCTCGGCCTTGGGTGGCTCCAGGTTCATGGTGAGGCTGGCCGAGACACCGCAGTGACCCTGAGTTTCTGGACTCTCTCAGGCTGGGCTGGGCTCCTCATGCAGGCCAGTGCAGACCAGACAGATCCCCCTTAGTTCCCTTGTTCCCACCTTTCAACCTTGGGAGCAGAGGGATGACACCCAGGAGCCAACCTGAGACAGCTGTCTCCACTCCAGAGAAGCACCTCCCAGCTCCACCTAGGCTTCCCAACATTGTCCTTCTGCCTGGTCCCATCTTCCACTGCTATCCACCACACACAACTCATGCAGCTCCCTTGCACCAGTCCTATACTCCTAATCCACATCCAATGTACTTTTTGACCCCTTCACGTGTCCCAAACTTGGATGTTTTACTACATCCCCTTGCAGGTAGCCACCAAACACCATTGTGCCTGCACCCTCCCTCCTTCCCATCCACTGGATCTGATCCAGCCATCCCACTCTGAACAACCATCCTCTGAGGACTCCTGGGACTAGAACAAAAGATATCCACTCCTGACCCTGAAAGTGACCCTGGAAGCCTCATGCTTTCTCTTCCAGGTGATCAGCCCCAGGTTGCTTTCACAGTTCCAGGTCCCTTCTCAGCAAGGCCACCTCTGACTCAACCTCATGTCATTATGCAGTCCCAGATCCTAATCTGTTTAGTTACCTTTTTTTTTTCTTTTTTTTTTTTTGAGACAGGGATTCTCTGTGTAGCCCTGGTTGTCCTGGAACTTGCTCTATAGACCAGTCTGGTTTCAAATTTGGAGATTCACCTGCTTCTGCTTCCTGAGTGCTGATATTAAAAGGCCTGCACCACCCGTCAGCTAAATTCCTCATTTATTTGCATGCCCCTTTAAGTATATTTGCTCATGTTTATGTACTTGTTGTCTTGGGCTTGTTATCTATCCCTTGGTGCTGAAAAATAACGCTTCACAAATGGAACACAGAGATGTCCTAGGGGAGGGCCCTTCTTTGAGCCGGCCAATTTCATGGGCCCATTTCAGAGGGCCAAGGCAGAAGGAGGTCTCAGGGAGGGCAGTTACACTGGGATTCTTCTCCTGGGCATAGACTGTCGAGGCTCACTAGATTGGGGTGCATTATGGGGTAGGCATCACCTCAGGGTGCTGGCATGCCTGAACTGGCCAATGCTGCCCTGTATCAGGCCACAACCTAGAAGACAACATACAGGGCTGGTCCCTCCTCCTCTACCGAAGAGCTCTAAGCCCCAGTGACCTTGGCCATGGACAGCACAGCTTTCTGTCATCCTATTAGCCCCTGAAGGAGACTCCTAATCTCCTAGGGTTTCTAGAAAGCTACATAAACCTCACATGCTCCTGAAGGCTCTAAGGCCATACAGGTGACCGAACAGGAGGTGTTGCCCCGACACTTAGGTGTCCCAAGGGACTACCTTTTGGAGTCCCCTTTTTTTCCCTCGGTCCTATGGGGTGTAACTCTGAGTCCAGTTTTTTTTTTTTTTTTTTTTTTTGGTTTTTCGAGACAGGGTTTCTCTGAATATCTCTGGCTGTCCTGGACTCGCTTTTTGTAGACCAGGATGGCCTCGAACTCACAAAGATCCGCCTGCCTCTGCCTCCCAAGTGCTGGGATTAAAGGCGTGCGCCACCACCGCCCGGCCTGAGTCCAGTTTTAAGCCACTGTCGGTGGTTTGCTGGAACATCAGAGCTGAGACTAATCAACAGACAAGGATAAGTGTTGTGGGCAACATGGGCCTCAATCTTGGGCTCCCCACTATTATCCTTCCTAGGTTCAGCCTCTGTGCCTGAAGCCATCACCAGCCTAGGAATCAGTACTAAGGAGCTTAGGAGACCAAGCTGCTCATTCCCTGGGGTACCCATCCCTTACTTCCCAGTGTTAAAATACCTCTCTAGCCAAAGGCCATGAACCCCTTTGAGCAGCTGTTCCCTTGACAGAGTTCCAATGATCAGTGCTGTCTCCATGGAAACCATGTCTGAGATACCTAGCCCGGACTAGCCTAAAGCTGGTGCCATTCAGTTTATGATCAGGTTGCTGACACTGGTGACAGGGGCCCTACCATTTGGCACTGTGGAGAAGGAGAGGGGGTGATTGGTAGGATGCCCCTGCCAAAGAACAGGGGAATGGGGCAGGGTCCTAAAGACCCAAGAGCTCAGCAGAGGTGGTAAAAGCCCATTGGCTTCCCCAACCCAGGGTGAAAGAACAGGTGCCTAGCTATCAGAAAGGGCAACAGGATGGGTCACTACTTACCAAGCTCTGGACAGATCTCAGAGAGCCACGGGTGCCAGCTGTCTGGACTGGATCAGCAGACACTGGCCTAGGAATTTATCCTTTTCCTGGTGATCGGATTATGACTGTCTTCTCTGATGCAACACTAATCAGATTTTGGGGCCTTGAGAGAGCTGCAACTGATTGGGATGCTGGGGGTGGGCAGAAGGGGTTCAGGTGCACTCATGGGCCTGAAAGAAGGACACCCAGTTCCAGTAGGTAACCAAGAAGGGGAGGGGAAGTATGATCTTCACTAATTGTGGGGCCATGCCTCCAGAAACAACAGGGCCATTGTCCAGGCAGCTCTGGCTTGTAGGGCTCACCCTCACTTTCTGTCCCACCCACCCAGGAATTTGTCTGTGGGCCTTGATGCTCCCTGTGGCACTCCTATCTATTTTGTTCCCTAGCCTTTCAGCCCTGCCTCTTGCATTTCAAGGTCTTTGCATCTGCTACTCTGTGTAATCCATTTCCTGGGCCTGGGTCCTCTAGCTTCCTCCTCAGGGCCTGTAGGACTCTGCCCCAGTGTCTTAGGATCAGCCTTCAGGCGAGGATGGGATGCCTATTTCACATCTCACCTTTTTTCCCCTCATACTCATTTGTATGAAGTTTGGATATAATTGTTTTTTTGTTTGTTTTTATTTGCACTGGTGTTTTGACTGCAGGTATGCCTGTGTAAGATCCCCGGGAACTGGCACTCCAGACAGTTGTGAGCTCCCGTGTGTGTAACCGATCTTTTTAATTATTGTTTGACACTTATTTTTTACTATATTCACTTATAACAAATACCAACAATTTCTTAACTATTAACCCTATAAATTCTTACAATCCCTTTAACCTAACCACTAATCATATTGACAATTATTTTCCTAACCTTTTTGAAGGATACAGTCTCTGGGGCAGGTCCTCAGTCGTCAGGAACACAGTCTTTGTTGTAGATTCTTTAACGCACTTAGCAGTCCTTTTTCTGGAATATCTCAGATGTAGATTTGTCAGGGTAAGTTGGTTATGGCAGTCTCACCTTAAATGAGGCTTGATGCTTTCTTCTTTTTGGAAGACCCCAGCCCCTTCACATCAGCAACTCTGCCAGTCTACCTCAGAGTCCTTAAAGCCAGGCACAGTTTCCTTTAGGCCACTGTTCGGACAGGTCAAACCCCTCTAGGCAAAAGCTGAGCCACAGGGTTTAGTCCTTGACCTTTTGGTGTCTTGCTCAGGCTTTCTTTGCTCACCAGCTTCTTTTTGCCTCAGGGAGATCTGGCCATCAAATGATGGCCAGCACTTTTTTCAGCAGGATTCTCGGAGCTCTCTAGCATCAGGGGCCTTTTCTTTTTTATGGGGCTCCATGCACTGTCCTTAAATAGGAGGAACTCTGTTTCAGCTTAATTTGGGCTCCGCCCACTTAGCAGCTGAAAACAATGTCAGGCCAGATACTTTGTTTCTTTAAGTTCATTAAGTCTTTCCTGTTTTTCTGACAACCTTGTTTTTCAGTCCATTGAGTATTTCCTGTTTTCCTGACTTCAACCTTGTTTTTTCAGTCCATTAATTCTCCTGTTTGTTTCCTGTTTTCACCTGACTTCATCCTTGTTTTTCCACAAGTTGATAAGCTAATCACTCACAGCCAAGTTGATCTTCATGCCCCAAATTAAGAGACTGTTATCAGATACCCCTAGATATTTTCTAAATCTAATTTAATTATTCTAACTCCCTACACATGTGGGTGCTGGGAATTGAACCAGGGTCCCCTGGAAGAGCAGCCAGTGTTCTCAAACACTGAGCCATCTCTCCAGACCCTTGTTTCTTTTTTAAACACATGGTCTTATATAGTCCCAGGCAAGCTTCAAGCAGTTATGTAGCCTAGGATGGTCTTGAACTCTGTCTACCTCTGTTTCCCAAGTACTGGGATTACAGGCCAATACAGCCATCCCTAGAAGATGCTTGTGTTAGCCTTTGTCTTCTACACTGAAGTGGTATGGGAGGCATGTTATACTGCTAGCGTCTGGCCCACCATGGGGCATTTCACGGATATGGTGATAAAACTGTGGAGTTTAAATTGATCCAGGCAAGATAAGATACAGGCCAGTACGGCAGAGTCAGAGAACTTGGGTGCTACATACCCAGGAGCAGACCTGGGCCCACTGCAGAGGGCTGGCCACTGGTTTTTCTTTAGGGGAATCTCATACTGTATGACCATACTGGCCTTTGCCACAATTATCAAATGCTGGATATGCTGAGTTTTGTAGGAAGCACTGGTGTTAACATTTCCTTTGGGGGCATGCAGTGTCTGTCCAAGATACCAGCCTGAACTGTGTTCTGTCATCCAATAGCAAAGTGCCCCTATTTTCTGATCTTTGCTTTGTTGTCACAGATCTGTGTAAAACACCAAACATGGGGAAAGCCCTAGTTCTCAGCTCAAACCCAGAAGAAAGTCACGTTCTAATCCTAGTTTTTCCTTTAAGCAAGGTAGGTGGGCACTAATACATTTATGCTCAGTCCTTGCTAGTACCTGGCAGCTCATTCTGGAGCTTGATGCCCCGACTGCCTTGGTTATTCCAGAAGCTCTCATGGAAGAAAGAACATTTCCTTCCAGAACCCAGAAAGAGACAGGGAGCAGTTAGGCTGCTCCCTGGAATCGTCTACCTTGGAGCTCCAGAGCACCAGAGAGGTGAGCCAGAGACTCGGGATAGAAATGCTGAGGGAGACTGCAGAGGCAATTCTTGGCTGACTGAAAAGATGGCTCTACATTGGTGGCTGAAATAGACTGACTTTGTAGATAGATGACCATGGCTTCATGGTACGGGTGGACTGGCCTTGTGAACTGGCAATGCTCAACAGACTTTGAACTTGAACGTTATAAACCAGCCATCCTGTACACCAAGAGTATTAATATCCTTTTAAGAAACTTAAAATACATTTCCTTATTTATGTTCATAGCAGCGTTATTTGTTTTTTTTTTTTTTTTTTTTTTTGGTTTTTCGAGACAGGGTTTCTCTGTGTATCCTTGGCTGTCCTGGACTCACTTTGTAGACCAGGCTGGCCTTGAACTCACAAAGATCCGCCTGCCTCTGCCTCCCAAGTGCTGGGATTAAAGGCGTGCGCCACCACCGCCCGGCTAGCAGCGTTATTTGTAATAGCTAGAAAGTGGAAACAATCCAGATGTCCCTCAACCAAAGAATGGATAAAAAAAACTGTGGTACATCTACACAATGGAATACTACTCAGTTATCAGAAACAACGAAATCATGCAATTTGCAGCCAAATGGATGGAACTAGAGAAGCTCATCTGAGTGAGCTAACCCAGACCCACAAGGATGCACATGACATCTATTCACTTATAATCAGATTTTAGCCATATAGTACAGGATAACTATACTACAACCAATGCACCAAGAGAACATGAACATAAACTTTGTTACCTGTCAATGAGACACTTTGCCCTAGTGGTACTGCCTTGTAGGCCCCCAGTGTATGAGAGGCTCTTGGCCCTCATATGACTGCTAAACTGGGGCGGGGGGACTGATATGTAGGGACACTCCACTCCAGAGGAGTGGGATGGAAGGGTTAGGGGGTAGAGGATGGGAGGGCGGGGCTGGGAAGGGGTGGAAAGAGGGCACTTTGTTGGAGATGTAACCTGAAGTAACAAACATAAAAAAGAAACTTAAAATAGTGTTAAGTGTTTGTTTTTTATAGGTATTAGAGTGTTTTAGGTCTTAAGATATTCTTAGATTATAGATTTTAGAATTAAGGTTTAGATTATAGGGTTTAGGTATTTTATAGGTGATTGTTAAATATTAATATAGGTGTGATAAATAAAATATTCTGTTATAGGTGGTGCCCAAAAGCAGTTAGGCATTATGGGTGGTTTGGTTTTGAAAGCAGTAGAGAAAAATTCAGGTTTTGAGGGCTGGAGAGGTGGCTCAGAGGTTAAGAGCACTGGCTGTTCTTCCCAAGGTCCTGAGTTCAATTCCCAGCAACCACATGGTGGCTCACAGCCATGTACATTGAGATCTGCCCAGGCATATATGTAGAGCAAATACTGTATACATAATAAATAAATGAATAAATGTTTTTTAAAAAAATTCAGGTTTTGAAGGTATGACAGAGATTATCAACATAATGGCAATTATTGCCGAATATTTTCAATCAGGATGGATGTGTTATGTTGCCTTTCTTTTTCTCCATCATTGGTTTATCAAAAAGGTTAACCATACCATGGCTTTGTAATTACAAAGCTTACAAGTGCAGGTTGAGGAAGTTAATCTATCAGGGTTGGTAAATAAAATTGAAAATTTGACACAGGATGAAACAGAGAAGCAAAAAGGGTCACAACAAACATGGCGACCTTGCCCTGCTCCACGAACCTTTGCTTCTTTCTATATATGCATGGCCACTGCCTGTAGCACCAGAAGCTGATAACAGCGGTAATGTGGAGCCAAGTGCACCCCAAGAGGAGCTGCATGATACTACACAGGCACCATTAGCTTTTCCAGCAGTGATTTATCAAAATAGGCCTGGTGTTAATGAAGGTCAACCCAATCATGAATTGACATGGTATCCAATAAACATGTTGGATTTAAAGCGATTCAAGGAGTCTATTCTGTCTTATGGCTTATATTTATCCTTTGTTAAGCAAATGCTTAATAACTGGACAATGCAAAATAGAGTTATTCCCCAAGATTGGAAGGGACTAGTATCAGCTGTGCTGGAAGGTAGCCAGCAATTACAATGGTTATTATGGTGGAGACATGAAGCCATTAAATTAGAACAACAAAATATAGCAAGGGGAATAAATGTCACAACCAATCAAATACTTGGTGAGGGTTGATATGCTGATTTAAGAGAACAAATTCATATGGATGATATTGCAATTAAACAATGCCATAATACAGCTGTAAGAGCCTGGGATAAGATTGCAGAAAAAGGAAAAAGATGTATCTCATATACTAAGGTTATACAAGGTTCTGGAGAAATTTTCACAGATTTTTTTTTTTTTTTTTTACAGAGGTTGACTTCAGCTGTGGAGAGAGCTATACCAAACCCTGATGTTAGACAAGAGTTAATAAATACTTTGGCTTTTGAAAATGCTAATGCTGAATGTCAAAGAATAATCAGACCATTAAAGACTCGAGGAGCCCCAAAAGATGAATGGATAAGAGAAACAACTGGTATTAGTCCTCAAGAGTATCAGACTAATATCATTGGACAAGCCATTGCTAGGGGTTTTAATTTATTCTTTAAACGTGGTGAATTTGGTCATTTCCAAAAAGATTTTACAGTTACAACTTCCAGAGCTCAAACTGGTTTCAGAGCTAAAAATGACATGTATCTTGACTCTACAGAATGTGGTCATAACAAGGAACAAATGGTTTCTAATAACAATGGAAGGTCAAGGCCTCCAGGATTTTGTAGTTGTTGTGGTAAACACTGGTCCTGAGACTGTAAATCCAAAACAGATGTCAGAGGTAACCCCTTGCAGGGAAACAAGGGGAGAGGCCTATCGGATCAGGCCCCTCCAAAAAATGTGAACCATCATCCATCAGCCAACCAGACGGAAATAAACAGACAGGAAGAACAAAATTAACTATTGCTGATCTTTTACATACTACTGAAGGCAGTGCAGCTTTAGATTTGACCACAGATGAACGAATCTATTACATTATCCAAAACAGATGAACGTTATATATTAACCACTGGTGTTTATGGCCCTTACCATCAGGGACAATAAGATTAATCTTTGGAAAAAATGGATTAACTTGTCAAGGATGTTTTGTTCATCCAGGTGTTATAGATGGAGACTTCAAGGAAGAAATTAAAATTATGGTATCTATATGGAAAGAAATGACAATTAATGCAGGGGACAAAATTGCCCAGCTGTTGCTGTTTCTTTACATCAAGGGTAAGGCTTCTCCAATAGACATAATGGGAGCATTTAGGAATACTGAAAAATATGTATTTTGGCAAACAATAGTAAATGATAAGAGACCAAAATTAAAAATACAAAAGGATGGTATTGAAATAGGATTGCTTGACACAGGAGCGGATGTCACTATCCTCTCACAGGAATCTTGGAATCCAAAATGGCCACTTCAAATGGTCCAACACAGTTAATCCAGCACACACTTTGTTATATGTTTGATAACTTACCATTCCTATAAACTGTGTATGGACCAAAAGGGCAAACAAGAGAAACTTAGACCTTATGTGGCTGACATACCCATAAATGTATGGGGAAGGGATCTTTTGCAACAATGGGATACTCAAATTAGTATTCCTGCAATCCCAGAGATAACAATTGATGGCATTATAGATACTTTTGAGGAAGATATTGAAATAAATACTAAAGGGCAATTGCAAACTATGTCTAGTGTCTAAATACAGGACACCCCAGGTATTGAGTTTCCAAATTTATACTAGGGGCCACTGCTGAAATTTCAACAGCCCTACCCTTGAAATGGCTACCCAATAAACCTGTGTGGCAAAAGCAGTGGCCCATAACAAAGGAAAAATTACAGGCATTAGAACAAGTAATACAAGAACAGCTGGAGGCTCATCATATAGAAGAGTCTAAAAGCCCATGGAATTCTCCTGTTTGTGGTTAAAAAGAAATTGGGACCGGGCAGTGGTGGTGCATGCCTTTAATCCCAGCACTTGGGAGGCAGAGGCAGGCAGATTTCTGTGAGTTCGAGGCCAGCCTGGTCTACAAAGCGAGTCCAGGGCAGTCAGGGCTGTTTGTTACCCAGAGAAACTCTGTCTTCAAAAACCAAAAAAAAAAAAAAAAAAAAAAAAAAAGAAATTGGGTAAATGGAGAATGGTAACAGATTTAAGAGCTGTGAATAGGGTAATTCAACCAATGGGTTCTTTATAGCCTGGTATACCACAGCGCCCAGATGATGATTCTCATTTACCACAGATTGGAACCAGAGCTTATTGTCACCAGGCACACTGTGGCTTGGAGTAGCTCCTGTCACAAGATGTTCAGGGAGATGGATTTTTTTTTTGTTTGTTTTTGTTTTTTTCGAGACAGGGTTTCTCTGTGTAACAGCCTGGCTGTCCTGGACTCATTTTGTAGATCCGCCTGCCTCTGCCTCCCGAGTGCTGGGATTAAAGGCATGCGCCACCACACCTGGCTTGGGAGATGGGGTTTAATTCATCTTCAGCAGTGAGGAAAGTTGTGGTGGCTCAGAGGGACACACAGCCAGCCTCCTTGTGCTTTCTTTGACAAGACAACACAGGCAGAGGGACAACACAAAGGCTCCTGGATGGTTGTCTGAGAGGATTTATTCATTCTGAGGTGAATTTGTTACACAATAATTCCTATCACTGGCAGATATGTGGACTTTTCCAGACAAGAATAGAAGTGGTCCTGCTGCTCCTTAACAGTAGCATCTGTCCATGGCAGGGAATCCCAGGTAAACTGGTTCAGGCTCCATGCTGTGTGCGGAGCCGAATCTCCATTCTGAGGAAGGCCTTGAGGTTCTCATCAGTCACATGTTCCTCTAGAATGGCTACGGCCTGCTCTCCACCATCCTGGTAGCGCCTCAGCAGAGCTTCCGCATAATCTACCCACACACAGTTAGGACAACCACTCATGCAGCAGTTTGTGGGGGGCTGGAGCTCAGGTGGCAGAGAGTGTGGGGACCCTATGAGGCTCCCCTCGGGCAGGGAGGCCTTTGGCTCCCTGTCATCCTCTGCACCCGCTTGGACACCTTCTTCCCTGTGGTCCATTCCCAGCTTTCTGTAGCTGGCACTGACTTGCACTGAAGCATGGTGTCTGTGAAGAACCCTGTATCTTCCTCGGGGAACACTCTGGCAGCAGCCCCAGATGGAAAACTGGTGCGTCCCCTGCGAACACGGCATAATCAGAACGACTCTCCAGGAAGCTGGTAAAGCATTGTTCCCAGCTCTGGGGGAGGTTCAGCCTTCCTAGCATTGGAATGGTGGCTTAACATCCTTCTCAGCCTCACTTCCTGCAGAACCATAGCCACGCTATTGTATTTCACTTCTGTATACTGTTTTCCTACCTGTGAAATGGACATACTGGTTGGTATGAGAAGATACTTGTTAAGGGTTGATTCAGTGCCAGGCACCGGGCCTGCGCTCCAAACGATTGCACGAGATCAGACAAATAGATAGACGACTGATCCTGGATAGGACAAGAAGGCCATAGCGCCGGTGGACCCTCATCAGCCAGCTATAGCTAAGCACTTCTCTGACCACGCTGACTATCGCATCATCCTCAGCCCCGTGTCGTCCTCCCATCACTTCACAAGGGACATCGGGTTGCCCTATTTTCCGTCTCTAACACCTCAAAGGTCCTCGGGTCCCCTTCCTTGCTATTCACTTGTGACCCTGGTCACTACCTGTGACTATTGCAATGTACTTGCCCACTAACTCGTCTGAAGCCCCGACCCGAAGAAAGCTCTCAGTGAGCGCGCTGACCGTGACTCCTCCAAGCGCTGGCCGGCCTCCCAGACCTGGGATACCCCGGGTGCGCGAAAGGCTTCCCACAACCCAGCTGGGGCCCTGGGGCCCACTCGGTCCGCGGGAACCTGTCCAGCAACAGAGCGCAGCTTTCACCCGGCCTCCCCAGGACAAGCTCTGCAGCAGCATTCCCTCCGCTGCAGCAGATGCCGGAGCCAATGAGCTACGGACGGGGCGCAGGAAGCGGAAGTGATGCTCATTGGGCGGGGCTTGCAAGAGGGCGGAAATGGGTTCTTGCTGCCGAGGTCCTAGGGAACTTATGGCGGGACGTGGGCGCGCAGCCCGTACAACCGCGGGGATACGCGGTCTCGGAGACTTGGGACGGCTGCAGGCGCGGCGGCAGCAGCGGGTGCAGGAACATCAGCGCTCGGCCTCACGGCCGGGACAGCGCAGGTGGGTACTATCCCCGGGAGAGGACCCAATGGGGGGATTTTCCACATACCTCAGCCCAGGCCCACGCTCAGCCACGCGTTGAATGAACAGAGGTGACTGTCTCAAGTTTCTCCTGAGCCAAGTTCCGAGTATGAGGCCAGGGCTGCCAGCCTCCCTGGGCTTTCGGAGCGCCTTTTGCCTCAACATGCTGAGAAAAGTGCAATCAAGGCAGTCTGGGTCGAGGGTTAGGAGAGGACCGTCAATTCGTGGCCCCTGCGCCGTTTCTTTTCGGGCTTAATCCTTGCTCTGTTTCTGCTTATGTTGTATTTGGGAAGGCTCACACTCCTGGGTTATCTTTCCAGCAAAGAAAAGAAGAAAGTGAATTGCAA
This sequence comes from Lophiomys imhausi, assembly GCA_907164525.1. Taxonomy (NCBI): domain Eukaryota; kingdom Metazoa; phylum Chordata; class Mammalia; order Rodentia; family Muridae; genus Lophiomys; species Lophiomys imhausi. The sequence goes on from CAJQZJ010001241.1 coordinate 1,064,147, forward strand.
GCCCAAGAACCAGGATGAGCAAGAAATCCCTTTCCGGCTCCGAGAGATTATGCGGAGCCGACAGGAGATGAAAAAGCCGCTAAGTAACAAGAAGAGAAAAAAGGAGGGTGCGTGCAGCCTTTGCTAGGTGCCACAGAGCTTTGTCTGATCCCGTCCAGTTGCCCAAATACTGAAAGGCGTTTGAGGCGGGGGAAATACACCAGGACCCAGTACTGGGAGTGCAGGGTGTGGAAGGGTCACTGAGGGAAGGACCGCACAGGGCTGATCTTACAGCAATGCTCTTTTACAATTTATATAAAAGTGCTTGGACTTTTGAAGTTTTGTTTTTAATGATGTACATGCAAGTGGGGTGTGTGTGTGCATGCAATTGCTGTTGTAGGCCAGGAGAGGGCTTTGGATCACCTGGAGCAGGAGTTAGAGGCCTTTGCTGCCCAATATGGTTGCTGGGGAGCCAAACTGAGGGCCTTGAGTGAGTACACGGTCTTTTTTTTTTTTTTTTTTTTTTTTTTTTGTGGTTTGAGACAGGGTTTCTCTGTGTATCAGCCCTGGCTATCATGGACTCAGTTTGGACTCAGTTTGTAGAACAGGCTGGCCTTGAACTAACAGAGATCCGCCTGCCTCTGCCTCTCAAGTGCTGGGATTAAAAGTGTGTGCCACCACATGTGCCTTTAAAAACAAGGTGTGCCACCATGTTTTTTTGATAGGGTGTTTCTAGGTAGCCTGGCTGGCCGCAAACTCAAATTCAGTTTACCTCCATCTTCTGAGTGCTGGGGTTCCAGGTGTATGCCAGCCACTCTTGTTTCTTCATTCACCCGTGGATGTCTTTGACAGGAGCCAGGAGGTCATGACATCACATCTTGGGCTGTCCTAAACTGAATATTTTAGATCTCTCTGCATATCGTTAAGCCTGGTCTTCCCTTCTTGTGGCTGTAGGAGGGAACTGGTCAGGGGCTGCTTGCTCATCACCAACCACTGGCCCTCAGTTTCCTGTACACCTACTCTGAGTGTCCTTTGTCCTCAGCCCAGGTGGTTTTCAAGAAGACATTGGAGAAGGAAGCAAAGGGAGAGGAGCCAGACATTGTTGTTCCCAAGTTCAAACAAAGGAAGGGGGAGTCTAACGTGGCCTACATCCAACGTATGGAGCAGGAGGCCCAGCATGTGTTGTTTCTTAGCAAGAACCAGGCCACTCGGCAGCCAGAGGTACAGGCAGCTCCCAAGAAGAAGTCTGAGCGGAAGAAAGCGTGAGTTGAGCCTGGAGACCCCTGGGTGCAGGGGTGTGGGTTGTCGTGATTGTATTCTGTGGTGACAGTGTTTGCCATTCAGCCTTGTCTGTGCAGTCTGATGACTTGGGAGAATCATGAGAAGGAGTTAAAGCTCTGATCATAGCAGCTTCTGGACATGGGAAGCTGGAGCCTGGTACTCCTCAAAGAACTTGTTTCCCTTTTGTTTTGATTTTTTCCTGTGGAAACACTAGAGGGTCTAAGAACTGGACAGGAAGGGGCAATTGTCTGACTTGGGCCCGGTGCTACAGGAAAATGGAAAAAGATAAACTTGGTGTCTGTAACAGAAGAACCTGCTGAGTGCTGAGACATCCCCAAGGAAATCACCCTTGTGGAACGACCCATGTGAGGCTGACGTGCAGCCACCTGCGCTGTATTGGGGTTGCTCTAGTGTTCCTCTTAGCCTGAAAGCGATTCGCGGTTGTGTTGTCTGTGCAAGTTCTGTACCTTCTTTGCCTGCTGTCCTTGACTATAAAGGGAAGGTAATGTCACTGTTGTGATGTTCAAATGTGCCCCTGTGTCATCCACAGGGATGGCATCCAGCCAGTGCAAGCCCACCACAAGCTTGGGTTCCCCCTCCCTACTCAGTCACCTCCTGCTCAGGTCACCCCTGGTTTGTGCACAGGTAGAGTTGGTTTCCTCAAAAACAAAACAGAGAGAGATACTAATCACAACTCTCAGGAAGAATTAGCCTGGGCTTTCACTGATATGGAAGAGAAATTGCAGCCATGCATGGTAGTGGCTCATGCCTATAATTCTAGGATCCAGGAAGCTGAGGTTGGAGGCCTGCTGTGAGTTCAGGCCAGACAGGGTCTCAAACAAAAGAATGACCAAGAGAAACTACATTGGTTATTGCCCCTCTTCACTACTACCAGAAACATGCATCTTCATTCTTTCAAAGATGTGGTGAGATGGCTTCCTGTCCACCTCTTTCTCATAGCAGTCACATGAGCCAAAGCCCAGCCCAAAGCTACTGTGGTCTCCAAATGCTCAGAGTGTGGTGTGCCACCCATATGGTACTACTTGAAGTCCTTTGACCCAACCTCACACTGACGCTCAGTATGGAGTGTATTATCCCAGGTAGATGGGACTCAACAGTGTGGCCATGTTCACTGTAAGGTACTTACCACATCCTTGCCATCCTTTTGATTGACAACTCAAAATGTCTAGACCTTTTGTTCACTGGGGCTGAGAACTCCTGCGTGGGGACCCTTTGTGAACCTGTTGGATGCAGATGCAGAGCATGGGCTTGTACCCCAGCTCCCATCTTGCAACTCATGAAGGCAGCTGCCCTCTGTTGACCCATGTGCTTTTTCCCAGGTTCCAGAAGCGGCGACTTGAAAAGGCCCAGAAGAAAAGGGAGGCAAGAGCGGTGGACAGACTGGAGCAGGAGTTGCTAAAAGGTAGCTCTCCCCACAATAGGCCCAGAAGCTGTGGCCTCAGGCTGGGCTGCTCTCCCAGTGCACCTCCTTGGTGGCACCTGTGGACTCTCCCAGGCTCACTAGTACTAGTAGGCCAGTGGATGAGTGAGTTCTGCAGCCCTCAAAAAAGGGGGGGGGGGGGGGGAGTCATAAGTGACACGGGCTTTTGTCCACTGTCCTTCCAGATACTGTGAAGTTTGGAGAAGTTGTGCTGCAGCCCCCAGAGCTGACAGTCCAGCCTCGAAGGAGCGCAAGCAGAGATGCAGTATGTGGGGGCCAGGGAATGCAGGGAGTGGGTCAGGAAGGTCATCCTCAGTACTGCTGGGGAACAAAAGTGTCCAGGCCCAGGACCTTCTTAAGAGGCTGTTAGCTGCTGGAGCAGCTAAAACCCTTTGCCATCTTTCCTAGCTAAGCTTATCTACAGCTTTCTCTGTCTTCCTCAGCCTGGCAAGAAATCACTGATGCTGAAGATGCTTTGGGGCCCTAGTGGTATGTCCTTGACTCCAGCCACCTCACTGGGCCGACAGCGGATCCTTGGGGAAGAGCGGGAACGGGCTGTGCAGGCTTACAGAGCCTTGAAGAAGCTGCAGCGACAGGAAGTGACACCCGTGCAGCCACCTGGCGGCTCTTCCCAGGGGGAGCTCCAGGCTTGTCTGTGATGCAGAGACCCAGGGGTTCAATCCCCTGGAAACTGGCCTTTAAGCTGCTAGAGCTGGGTAAGGGAGAGACAGCAGACGCTTGCTTGTCCCTGGATAGGGGCCTGAGCGTAAGGTGCTTTTCTTTTCCCTTTAAGGAATGTGCTTTTAAGAGTGACCACCGAGCCGGGCGGTGGTGGCGCATGCCTTTAATCCCAGCACTTGGGAGGCAGAGGCAGGCGGATCTCTGTGAGTTCAAGGCCAACTTGGTCTACAAAGCGAGTCCAGGACAGCCAGAGATATACAGAGAAACCCTGTATCTTAAAAACCAAAAAAAAAAAAAAAAAGAGTGACCACCAAGCCGGGCGTTGGTGGCACACACCTTTAATCCCAGCTCTTGGGAAGGCAGAGGTAGGCGGATCTCTGTGAGTTCGAGGCCAGCCTGGTCTACAAAGTGAGTCTAGGACAGCCAGAGCTGTTATACAGAGAAACCCTGTCTCGAAAAACCAAAAAAAAAAAAAAAAGAGTGACCACCAGTGAATCCCATCTCATACAGGGCAAGTTCCCCCAATGCTTGCCTGAGACACAGCTTGGTAGGGCTGGTGTTTTCTGAGTCTAGCTTTATTTTAAAACAAGTCTCAGCTGAGACAATCCAGCACTGCTGTAGAAAGGACTCAAGGACTCAATCCCTTAATCCAGCTAATTACTGAAGCTGCTGCTGTAGGTCAGCCTGTTGTTTTAAGAGCCCCCATTGGCTCAGTGCAACCAGTGCAAGGCAGGAACAGGGCAAAGCAGGTTAGCAGAACAGTGCAAGTGGAGCTGGCAGTCAGCATCCTGTTTACCTGCAGGGGTCTGTACAAGTGACCAGAACCTGCAGCCCAGGTTGGTTTGGATAGACATGGGGTGTCAGTATTGACTAAGTGCTTTGAGCTGTACACATGAAAAGCAGGTTTCCATGGTAGGCAGGGTGGAGTATTTATACCAAGAGGGTAGAGGCAGAAGAACTGGGAGTTCAAATCCAGTGTTGACAGCAACTGTGAAACCAGCCTGAACTACACAAGAGTCTCAAAAACCTTATCTAGACATCAAAAGAGCTAAGCGTGGACACTGCTGAGGAAGCCCACAGTCCTCCGGCAGACCTACGGAGCTTCCCTCAGCAAAGCTGGTCCTGGAGCCCAAGTGGACTGCTTTCAGTCCATCTTCCAAATGTGCATTTTCCATGGTGAAGTTTATTAAAGTTGTGTTCTCTTTAAAGTCTGGCTTGTTGCTCTCTGACACACTCATTCACAGCCCCAGTCAGTAACTGGCTACAGGCTTCTCTCAGCAGATTTGAGCCCAAATTGGGTAAAGATTATTTCACTGATGCACTGGCCACGCCATCAAGTGTTCTCCCTCAAGCTGTTCTAAGTCCCAGCAGAATGTCACCACATCCTGTGTGCCATCTGCCCCTCGTCCACCTGTGAGGACTCATACTCCTGTGCATGTCTTGGAGCACTAAAAGCTTACTTGTGGTGGAAGTTGGATCTCTTGGTGGAATTGGTGGGCACTTTGGGTTGGCATCTGGTGGTGGCACATGGGAAAAAGCTTGGAATCCCTTTGTCTGCTGGGATGGACAAAACCAGGTTGTGGCTGGACAATATGCCCTGCAGTTATCATGAGAGGCAATGAGACTGGACATTGCCAGAAATCTTGTGGACCCTGGAGACTGCCAAGTATTGAAAGATAATGCAATATATAAGCCGGAGAATTCCACATTGGTCTCTCTCTCCCTCCTGCCCTCACTGATAAGTCAGGCTGAAGAAGAGCACAGCAAGGTGCGCCATTAACAGAATTCAGACTGCTATATTCCAAGTCAAAGGCCTGACATAACTGCTGAGAGTTCCTTGAAGGTGTCTGTCTTGGGGCCCCAGAGCGCTGGAAAAGTGAGTGAGGCAAACTGAGTTCAGAAGCCACGTGGAGAAGCTTTTGGCTTTGAGATTTGCCGGAGTCCGACCGTGGAGGCAAGTCTTAGCTGAATTAAAAAGCTGCCCTCAGTTGGCGGTTGGAAGAGACTGATTTTATAAACCGGTCACCATTTGATGGTGGAAATAGATTGGCCTTACGAACTGGCAAAGTTAAGGTCCAACAAACACTATCTTTGAAAGGGACTGCTTTCCAGGTCTGCTGTAAACCAAGCCATCATGCAAAGACCTATGCTAAGAATATTAATATCCTTTTAAAAAAGTTAAACGTATTAGTTAAGTGTTTTTAGGTATTTTTAGATTATAGGTTTTAGGTTATAAGGTTTCAGTATTTTATAGATGTTAAGTATTAATATAAGTATTTATAAATAAGAATATTTTGTTACACTTACTGAACAAAGGAATCAATAGAAACTCTTGTTTCTGGTTAGGTCACTGAAATCCCCCCCCCCATATTTTTGTTCTCTGAGGCCATGTCTCACTGTGTAGCCCAGAACTCACAGCAATCCTCCTGCCTCTGCCTCCCAAATGCTGGGGTTAAAGGAATGCTCCACCATACCTGCCCCGCTTCCCCTATCTTTTTGAGAAAAGCTCAACTCCTTAATTCAAAATGACCCTTCCTCTTGGTCTCCTGAGTAGCTCAGGCCACAGGCATGTACCAGTGCATCCTGCCTGGCTTTTGTTTCTCATCTGAGACATAGTTCTTACTCATATTAACTATATTTTTTCTGGGGAACATGGTCAGGATGTCAGAAACTCAGAAGGGCAGAGCTTGTACTATGAAAAGGATCTGGGCTCAGTGGAGCTGTGTAGTCCAAAGCCCTCAGACATACATAGGTCAGGAGTTCCCTGGTGGGAGTCCCAGCAGCACTTATGGCAAGGCCACATCCCGCCACCTGCAGAGTGTCTTCTCAGTCCTGGGAACATTCCTCAGAGACAGTGGTGTCTACAGCGTGACTACATAGAGCCTTGTCACTTAGGGATGCACTGGGTAGTCTGCCCCTATCAGAACAGATGTCATTCTTTGTCTCCTAGGCAACTGGGTGGTCTGGTCAGCTATAATTCTCCACCTTGTAGTCAACTGCTGCATCTGTGTTGCTCTTGCAGCCAGAGCAGTACGGTTGCCAAGCCAGTGCCCTTCCTGGCACTGATTTCTGCTGTGGTGATGTTCTGCTTGGCACAAGCGATGATGTCTGGAAGCCTGGTTAATGACTTTATTTCCTCCATGGACATGTAACAGGGCAGGTCACTGCGGTGAAAGGAGCACTTCATCAAAGTGGTGCCGACCACAAACTGACTCCCCACTGTGGAGTCCAAGCTCTCGTCCACACTCAAGTAGAGCGACTCCTTGGGACACCCTGCCCTTTACCCTCCCCAGCCCCAGACATACATTTTATTGAAGAGTATCAGAACCGAGGCTTTTGCAAGTTCTTCTGCAGAAAGGAGATCCAAGAGCTGCATGCAGGATGCAGAGAGCTGAGTAGGGTTAGAGGCATCCATCATGAACTAGGGAAAAGGAAAACACACTACAGAGGACAGTCCTGACCAGCGCTTCACATGGCCATTACACAACACAATGACTTGGGAAGAACACAGGCAGCTTTTTTGTTTGTTTGTTTTTTGTTTTTCAAGACAGGGTTTCTCTGTGTATCCTTGGCTGTCCTGGACTCACTTTGTAGACCAGGTTGGCCTTGAACTCAGAGATCCACCTGCCTCTGCCTTCCTAGTGCTGGGATTAAAGGCGTGCGCCACCACGACCGGCCATTATAGACAGCTGTGAACTGCCATATGGTGCTGGGATTTGGAACCCCGCCCCCCCAGGTCTTTTGGAAGAACAGCCAGTACTCTTAACCACAGAGCCATCTCTCCAGCCCCAGACAACCTTTTAAAATGAACATTCCTTTTTGATGGTGGAGATTGGACCTAGGCAAGCACTGCTGAGCTGGTGTCCAGCCCCAGAGTAGCTTTTAAGCCACAGGTTTTGGAAATAGGCAGCAAAAGGGAGTTGTATGAGGATGACTTGGTGTCTCTGGTGTCTTTAAGTATGTGATGGCCACTCCTCTATCAGTTCTGCATCCCAGAATTTGGAGCCCCTTCTAGGGATGAGACCGACTAGATGGATGTAGAAATGTTGGGCAGGCATATCCAGGTATCAAGGCGTGGAACACAGTGCCTTCAGCAAGTCCACCTGGGGTCTGAGCTCCGCTGAGGATATCAGACCAATGCCTAAGAGCAAGCAATGTAGCCCAAGTCCTGTTTCCTTCAGCATAGTCATCAAAGACAACACACCCCATCCCATACAAAGCAGGGTCCGGTATTTGATGGTTCAGGGAGACAAACTGCCCCCATAAGAACCTTGAAGTATTGACCCACCAGGAGCGAATGGCAGTTTCCATAGTAACTGGACCAGATGGGGCTCATGCAACCCCCGAGCTCTCGGATGGTGATCTTCCTGTGGGCTACGATGTCAGTGAGGTTGGTGCCTACCTGTGGGAAAAACCACAATGCACAGAGACCAGTGCAAGCGGTGTGTCTTTGTGGACCCCGGAATGGCAGCTCCGCGATGGGGGAGCTAAACCTTGACAGCCAGTGACAACCCCACAAGCCCTTCGGCAGAGCTCGCAACCAAGAAAAGCAGCTCTCTGGGAGTCCAGGTCAACGTCTACTACAGAGATGGGCCGTGAGGGTGACAGCGAAATGAGTCTCTTGGGAGGGGAGAGAAAAGTGCATGCGGGAAGGCGGGCTTCGGGTTCCCTGCAACTCTACTGTCCAGTGTGTGTGGGGGGGGTTCTTTCTCGAAGGCAGTGACCAACCCACTGACCACTGGCACCGCGGCTTCCACTAGGAGAGGCCTGAGGCGCTTTGCAAGTCACAAAGGTAACCCTCGTTGGTCAGACCTGAGAAAGGGGGAGACCTACCGTGGGCCGCGTAGGTGGAGGTTCTCCCAGGTCGCCCTTGCCATCTTTCGAGCTCAGCTGTACGGGTGGTCAAGGGTGTGTAAGTGAGGCAGAAGGCGGGGTTCCCGTGCTGTGCAACCCCGGTGTACCCCCCACCCTGCCTGTGGGGTCCTCCTGCCCACACGCGCGGAAGGATATTCTGCAGGCGTTTCACCAGTAGGGTCTTTCCAACTCCCGGAGCCCCGAGCAGGAGACACATCCCTGGTCTGGTCCGGGCTCTCGTCTGTACGAGCTGCGCTTCCTTGAGGCCCGCCACCGCTTAGCTTTTATTGGATAGACCCCTTGTCCAAACTGTTCATTGGTTAGTTGCCCGGCCCAATGGACGCTCCTAGTCAATGAGCAAGCGCAAGGCCTTACCTCGGAGCTGGTCTCGGGGCGGCGCGGAGACATTGCGCGTGCGCGAGCAGAAAAAGAAAGGCGGAAGCGGAAGTTGGGGGGCGCGTCGGCTCCGAAAGAGGGAGCGCCCGCGGCGTCGGTCCGGAGTGGGGTCGGCATGGGGCGAGGCAGCGGCACCTTCGAGCGTCTCCTAGGTAACGCGTCCGCCCGCCAGCCCGGCGTCAGCTCTCTCGCGCACCCGCCAAGCGCTATCTCCTTAGGTCTCAGGGGAGCGGGCGGGCCACCCTGACCAGCGGCGGGCCTCCCGGGAGCGTTGCACCGTTCCCGGCCTCGGGTGTGGCCACCCGTGCTTTTCGCCGCTTCCCTGGGGTCCAGTGAGGAATATTCTTTGGGAGTCCGCGATGGACCCTTCTATCTCCGGATCCGACGGCCCTGAACCGATTGAGCCAAAGTCCTGAGTCATGAAGTGTATGACTCAGATCTTAGCTTCATGCGGGTCCTTGGACCCTAATAGCAGCCTGAAGGGTGAAATCGACACTTGCCTTCCTTAAACCTTTCGAGCCCCTTGGGGAATGCTTCCTAGGACCCCAGCCAGCCCCACCCTGTCTCTCCCTTGGGCTCTGGAGCTGCCTTAGGGTTTTGGAAGACATTTTTTCTCATTGCTGAAAGTGTTTATTGATCCTGTCTAAGCCTCCTGGAGAGTATAAATTTTAGAGAAACTGGGTTTGACATGCATGCCTCATTCCCTCCATAAAAATGTTCTGTGTCCAGGAAGAAGCGCCAGGATGCCATCATAATCTGCTCATCTACTTCTTTCTGAACTAAAGTTTTCAAAGGGAATCTTAGATGAAACATTTTCCTTACTTTCATTCCAGGGAGGTTCAGCACTTCAGGTGTGGATCCAGTAACTTGTTGAATCAGTAACCAAGGTGGCCTATCTTGGGATAGCTCATTTTTGTAAAATAGAGGTGGTAAGGATGTGGAGAGGTGTTGGCTAGGGAATGCTTGGAGGATAGTTTTACACCCTCCACTTGAAGTGGAGAAGTCATGGTCCCTCATCTCCCTAGAGCTTGCCCAGCTAAGAGCCAATGTAAAGGACAAAACTTGGAAATGATGAGACTCTGAGGGTCAGGTGACTCTATTGAGAAGCAGCAGTGCATGGTTTTTCAAAGTGCTTAGGGACACCTGTGACTTGGGGCATTCCCTTTCCTCTCTCTTTGAAGGGGATATAGGTAATGCCTATCTCGTGAGGTTTGTGGGAATTGAGTGAATTCAGAGCTTGAAGTGACAGCTGATATGTGACAAGCACAGCAGCCATTGTTCTTTGTAATTTTCACCTTATTTGCTACTTGAATGGGAGGATGCCATTTCCATCATTATCAATGTACTTCAAGAGGATTTTCTGTTTGAAAATTCAACTGTTTTAAAATTTTAAATTCAACTGCTTAAAAATACAGAAATATCTGAGTTGGGAGCTACCTAGGAAACACAGCACAATGGGACCCTCCAATGACATCTCTTTCCTTTAGACAAAGCCACCAGCCAGCTTCTATTGGAGACAGACTGGGAGTCCATTCTACAGATTTGCGACCTGATCCGTCAGGGGGACACACAGTAAGTGAGGAGGGCCAATGTTGATGACTTTTGGTTCCCACTTCTCTTACAAGATTAAATTGACCACATGAATTTTTTACGTAGACAATTGCCTGGTGCACATCCCCGGTGTTTTGATATCTTGGGACAATTAAAGCTGTACAGTTTGGAGATTCTTAAGTTTTGTTCATATTTCCCTGGAGGTCTGAAGGACTGAGATGGTGGGTGGAGAGCTGGGCACATACTTCAATTGGTAGAGTATTTCCCCTGGCATGTATTAAACTTTGGGTTTCATCCCCAACACAGCATAATGCAGGTGTTGATGGCACTGCTTGTAATCCCAGTGCTTGGGAGACGAAGACAGAGGGAAAGGAAGTCCAAGGTCTTCCTTAACTATATACTGAGTTTAAGACCAGTGAAATCGGGGCTGGAGAGATGGCTCAGCGGTTAAGAGCACTTCTGCTAGCTGCTCTTCTGGAGGTCCTGAGTTCAATTCCCAGCAACCACATGGTGGCTCACAACCATCTATAATGAGATCTGGTACCCTCTTCTGGCATGCAGGTGTACATGCAGTTAGAACTCTATATACATAATAAATAAATAAATCTTAAAAAAAAAAAAAGACCAGTGAAACCCTGTCAAAAGATAAACAAAGATGGTAGACAGCATGTCTCACCTTACTGGGTTGTTTCCCCTCCTTTTCTCTTCTGTTGCTAATCTTTTTTTTTTTCCTTTCAGAGCAAAATATGCTGTAAATTCCATCAAGAAGAAGGTCAATGATAAGAACCCACATGTGGCTTTGTATGCTCTGGAGGTAACTAGAACTCTGTTGGGTTGTGTTTTAGTCTCCAGACTCAAAAATCCTCACCCTTCTAGTGTCAAGCCCTCGGGCCTGATTTCCTGGGCATATAGCAGCCAGCGGAACCCCATTAGCACTAAGTAGAGCTATGAGCATTGCCACTGAGCCTGATCCCTTAAGGGAATGGGGGAGATAGCAAGAGTGCTGCTGTCATAGCTGTAATCCATATATATATACGCCCCTGAAGGACAGGATGGCAGTAACCTCTGCCCACGAGACATTATCAGAACCTGTCTTTGAGCTGCTGCTTAGGGTTTCTAACAAGTTGGGTGGGATCACAGGCCTGTCTTCCAGTAGGAGGGCCCTTCCCAGAACACAAGCTAGGCGTTTCTCTTCCTTGGGGTTTTCAGGTAATGGAGTCTGTGGTAAAGAACTGTGGCCAGACAGTTCACGATGAAGTGGCCAACAAACAGACCATGGAAGAGCTGAAGGAGCTGCTGAAGGTGGGTATTCTGGGAGTCGTGAGAGAAGGTGGATTCGGGTGTAGTGCTGACTTTTCTAAGTGTCCGTGGGCCACCTACACCAAGAGGAGCCATGGGTGTGTTAGAGGAGTGAGAGTGAGTGTTCTTATACTGTCGGTCTAGCTTAGGCCCTGGGAGAGACACCTCCAGGCTCATGTGTTGTGTCTGCAGAATGAAAAAGACACTTCTTTTTGGACTGGGAAAGCCTTCCAAGAAGTGGGGCATGGGGCTGAATCTTTAAAGGGCAGCAGGTTACTTGCCTATGGGCAGAGATGGTCATGGAGTATATATGGACGTGGAGCTTGGAGAAGAGGTTCAGAGCAGCACATTCAAGAATGAGAAAGATCTGAGCAGTGAAGGTGCAGAAGTTCAAGTTTAGGAGTCTGTAACAGCGTCAAGAGGGCAAAATGATATAGAAAGGAGCTGCCCCCGGGAGGGTGGAATTCACACTGTTCAGCAGAGGAGGAAAAGCTCTCTGGATCCGTGTGAGATTGTCCCAAGACCACCTGAAGGGTTGTGATATGGGTGGTGATGCACCTGGCTTGGGCTAGGTGATGCTGTCCCCTTTTCATGTCTCTCAGTGTCAGGGTTTGGTCTCACAGGAAGCCCCATCTTCTACTGCGGCTAAGAATCTGTCTCAGGCTCTGGGCTGTTAGCTGGGCCCTTCTCACGTGGGGCCTAAATCAGACTTTGGCCAGTATGTTGCAAGGTCCTAGCTGGCATTGGGAGCCCTCCCTGCTCTTGTTCTGGCGAACTGTTCTGCTGCACTGCAGACGTACTCCACTGGTTTGTGCGTCTAGTAGAGGAAACACTTAGAGGGAAACCGGCTCCCAGAGTAAGAGCCGTTGTATCTCCTCGAAGCTGTTTAATCCCATGTCATACATAACATAAGGTGTCATGGCCTCTCTGAGAGAGTGTCAGGCATGAAGCTGGACTGTGGCTCACAGGGCCTGAGGCCTCTGTGGAGGAACATCTGAGAGGATATCTCCCTGCCTCTCTCAGACCATGGCTTGACAGAGGCTCTGTAGTATCTGTATCTCAGACCAAAGGCAATGCTTTATGGCCCTGCCTGCCTAGTGCCTCTTGGAGCCTTTAGTAATGGGTATGGACTCCAGAGAACTGTTACTGGCCAGGGTCCTCTGGAGAGATGAAAGAGGGCGTGATTATGGAACATGAAGCAGTGTAGCTTTTGGGGGTCTGCGATTTCTTTCAGGATTAAAAATTGTGACCCTGAGCAAGTGTGTTAACACCCTGGAGAGTCGCTCCTGAGATTAGATTGCTACCCGACCACCACCCAGGGACTCTCCCTGGCCTTTGTAGCAATTGTCTCTGCTCAGGGCAATTGATCTCACTAGATGGCTCTTCCCACTGAGACCTCACACACCTTGAGTCTCCCTCCCCACTTTGTTCCTGCTCCACAGAGGCAAGTGGAAGTTAATGTTCGGAACAAGATCTTGTACCTGATCCAGGCCTGGGCACATGCCTTCCGGAACGAGCCCAAATACAAGGTGGTCCAGGACACATACCAGATCATGAAGGTAGAAGGTGAGTTAGAACAGCCCCAGGCTGCTAACATGATCACTAGGAGCCATGGGGTTGTGCTAGCATTTAAGCTAGGTAGTCCCAGTGATGCAGAGCAAGGGAGGGCGGACTGGTCCGCCCTGAGTGAGTGGCAGCAGGAGTAAGGAGGCAGTGCTCTCCAAACCTTGGAGAGCCCCATGGAGAGAGGTCAGGCTCTGACAAGGTCCTGCTTTCCACACCTCCACTGTACAAGGAGGAGGTAGACTATATTTTCAGACAGTAAACAGTGATGTCTACAGATGAGCACATTTCAGGGTGATAGGCTTCCGGAGGGCAATGCAGGGGGAACAGTCAGGGAAGACCTCGAAAGTCAGCACCGTGGACTCGAGGTGTTCTCAACACAAGGAGCAACCTTAGGGCCTTGGCACCTTTTATTAGTTCGTTTTGTTTTGATGTGTGTGAATACTTTGCCTGCAGTATATGTCTGTGGACCATGTGCATGCCTGGTCCCCCTAAAGGTCAGAAGAGGGCACTGGATCTCCTGACAAGAGTTACAGACAGTTGTGAGCCACCACTTGTGTACTGAGAATCAATCTGGGGTCCATTGGAAGGAGCAGCCAATGACTAACCACTGGGCTCTCTGTCCACCTCGGCTTTGGCACTTTCTGCAGAGAGTTCAGACCCTGAGGTCAGAGTACACTGGACCTGCTGGAGGGACAGAGGAGAGAAGGACCAGAATGCTGTTGTCTGTGTGTGTGGGAAGTCACTGGCAGGTTTTAGGCCAGGCCATGGAGGCAGAAGTTCTTTCTTTTGTTTTGCTTTTTTTTTTGTTTTTTCGAGACAGGGTTTCTCTGTGTAGCCCTGGCTGTCCGGGACTCACTTTGTAGAGCAGGCTGGCCTCAAACTCACAGAGATCCTCCTGCCTCTGCCTCCCAAGTGCTGGGATTAAAGGCTTTTGCCGCCATGCCTGGTAATTACAGACTACTATGAACTGCCATGTGGGTGCTGGGATTTGAACCTGGGTCCTTTGGAAGAACAGCCAGTGCTCTTAACTGCTGAACCATCTCTCCAGCCCCTAAAAGGTCTTTTCTTATGGTACCTGTCTCCATTCCTTGATGTAGCAGCTCTAGAGAGCTGGTGGGGTTAAAAGAGAGTGGATAGTGGATTAGGATATTGTGCGATCCTTGGGTTGGGCATGGAACTCAGAGAACTCTGAGTATCCTCTCCTAATCCTATCAGTTTTGTCTGATGAAGCAGATATCAGGGGTTAGGAAGTGGCTGACCAAGGAAGAACCCAGTAGTGACTATCACCTTCTCTTCTCAGGACATGTCTTCCCGGAATTCAAGGAAAGTGATGCCATGTTTGCTGCTGAAAGAGTAAGTCCTGGTCAGCCATGAACTCCAGGACATTCTGTGTATGTAACAAGACTCTGATTCAAAAGAAAGAAAAAGAGAAGATTTGGGGACTTAGCTCATTGTAGTGTTGCCCGCATAAGTTCCGGCGTTCACTGCTTAGCAAAGCAAAGCAAACGAAACGAAAAAAGCAGCTGTTACCACAGGTCAAGTTTCAAAAGCGGTTATGGTTTCTATGGGCTGTTGCTTGTAGGTCCTTGTGGCTAAAGGTACGATTCAGAGGTAGAGCACTTACTTGGCATGTACAAGGCTCTGAGTTTTATTTGTGGCACTTAAAAAATAAAAGAAGAAGGGCCAGGCATGGTGGTGCACACTTTTAATCCCACCACTCGTGAGGCACTGGCATCACAGATCCACAAAACTGGCAAGTAGGGTTATACCTTGATATGAAGTCTGTTAGGAGGTTTCTCTATGAAGCAACTTAGCTGTGGGCCATATGGTTTGGACCACTGACTTGGGTACGCTTGGCACAGGTACTCTGGTCACATTGGGACCTTCTCTGGGACATGGGGTAAATTATGCCAACCCTGAGCACTTGGGAGGGAGGATGTCATGTGATCATGACTGTTGTTCCCCAGGCTCCTGACTGGGTGGATGCTGAGGAATGCCACCGGTGCAGAGTACAGTTTGGGGTGGTGACCCGCAAGGTGAGTGTACCCTAGCCACTTGGGGTTCAGTTCCATGATCCTGCCATCTTCACAAAACTCACGCTCCTTTTGTGTGGTCCTGTCTCTTCTACTCCAACCTGATGGTTTTAGAAGCCGATCCAGCTCAGAACTGTGTGGCAGGCACTTGGGGCAGGAGCTTGGTGTTTGGCCTCTATGTTAGTCAGTACCCGCCTTCATCTCACCTTGGGGATCTGAACATCCCAAGCTTAGGCTGAGGTCTGAGGCAAGACCTCTAGTCTTTCTCCAGGGTTGGGTAAAAAACTTTTTGTAAGGGGCTTAGTTTGTTTCGCCTCTGTCCCTGTGGCTACCATATCACTTCCCACCTGACAGTTGTGAATGTGGGGCCTGCAGGGTCTGAGCCACCACACTAGGACTCACTGTACATTCAGGAGCCCTCGTCTGTTCAGAATCAGCACCTGTTTTCTGTTGTGTTTTTTTTTCCTTTTTTTTTTTTTTTTTTTTGGTTATTTTGAGACAGGGTTTCTCTGAATATCCTTGGCTGTCCTGGACTCGCTTTGTAGACCAGGCTGGCCTCGAACTCACAAAGATCCGCCTGCCTCTGCCTCCCAAGTGCTGGGATTAAAGGCGTGCGCCACCACCGCCCGGCCTGT
>CAJQZJ010001241.1:1097667-1113260 GCA_907164525.1 Lophiomys imhausi
GTGGGGGGGTAAAAGATACAAGGAGTGTGAGGGGGTAAAAGCAGATACAAGGAGTGTGAGACTTGTTTGTTCGGGCGTCATCCTGTGGAGAAGTTGAAGCAGATCTGGGTGACATCAAGGTCTGATGCAAGTGGTTGATCTGTCTTCTGTGGCTTTGTGGGAGTAAAGCTGAGGTTCTGCCTGCAGGTCCTGGTGGGGCAGCCTCACCCCATCCTTTCTCACTAGATCTCTTTGTTTTCTACATCCTAAGGCGCCCGAGGGAGAAGACATCCCCAAACAGAAAGAACGAACACACTTCACCGTGCGCCTGACGGAAGTGAAGCCTGTGGACAAAGTGAAATTGATCAGGGAGATCAAGAGCTATGTCCAGGGCATAAACCTGGTCCAGGTGGGCCGGCCCTCCGCACCTTCCCCTGTAATGCTGCTGAAGTCACCTTTCTTGTTGGGCTTGTTCGTGACAACTCTAGGTACCCTGACTTTCTGACTGCTGTCTCTTTTAGGCCAAGAAGCTCGTGGAGTCCCTGCCCCAGGAAATCAAAGCAAACGTCGCCAAAGCTGAGGCTGAAAAGATCAAAGCTGCCTTGGAAGCAGTGGGTGGCACTGTAGTTCTGGAGTGACAGCCGGTTATGGTTGTGAGGACTTGTGGACTGAAGTTCCTGGGATCTGGGCAAAGGCCTGCTCACCCTTGCTTCACTCCCAGCTGGTGCGCTGGGAGCAGCAGCCATTGATGCTCGTGACCGAGTTCCCCTGGGAGAGGGACAGGATGGAACTACTGTGCTGGGGATTGGCAGACAGCCTTTGCAGAGCTCTCATGAGATTCCCTTGGGAACTTACCAAGTGAATGCACCCCTTTGGTGGCTACTGAGAAAATATACCATTCAGGCTGGGTGTGTGTGGTGTGTGTGTGCCCATGGCTGGTAGTATAAAGGGTCACCTAGAGGTGTGTGTATGACCTGGATCTTCCCCAGGGTGTTTGCCCCTGCTCTTCCTGTTGGTGATGCTAAAGAGTCTCCAGCCATCCACCACTTCCCATTGTTGGGGACCTGTCCGCTGGTACCCAATAGCAGGTTGTATCCACACAAACAGCACAGTATGGAGCTAAAGTTTGACGAGGGCGTGTATTCTGAGGTTTGGATGTGGAGTTTCCATTTAGTTACTTGGAGGGGTTTTTGTTTGTTTGAGACGTGGTTTCTCTTTGTATCCCTGGCTGTCCTGGAACTTGTTCTGTAGGCTAGGGTGGCCTTGAACTCAGAAAACCCTGCCTCTGCCTCCTGAGTTCTGGGATTTAAGGCTTCTGCCACCACTGCCCAGCATATACTTGAAGTTTTAAAAGTAACAAAATATAAAACCACCAAGACAGTTCAGCATAGCCTCAACTGGGGTGGGTAGTAACAGAACTATTGACCCTAATATCCAAGGCAAGAGGGTTGTCCACAGGATATAAGCACACTTGAAAGATGAGAGTTGTGAGACTGGTGAGGTTGGGGCTAGGTGGCAGAAGGGTCTTGTGCTTGAAGGGTTCAAAAGACCCTGACCAAGCCCCCAAGGTGGGGTGTGGGGTAGCTATTTTTGTTCCTAGAACCCTGAGCAGAGCCTGGGAGAGGAACAGGAGTTTGTTCAGCCCAGTTTGACCAGAGCCCAGATCCTCAGTAATGTCTGGACAGAGGTTCCCCACTGGCCTTGGCTCACCTGTTGGAAGAACTTTTGCAGTTCTCCTGAGAGACCAGAAGAGAGCAGTGTGGCCTTGTGAGGACTGCTGGAGCTCTGGCAGCCCCACCCAGCCATGGGCCAGGCCACTCCACCTTCCCTGACTCAACTGCTGGACTCCACCATGGGGATTGCCAATGGCCACATTGTTCTGCTTAATGATTCTCCAGCAGCTCTTCAGGGCTGCCTCCACAAAGGTGGCTACCAGGAGGCCTCGGTATTACTTGCCAGGTCCTGCTAATATCTAGGACAGGTGGTGAGTGAGTTCAAGAACCCCAGGTTGGGCCAGTCCTGTGTGGCCTGAAAAGTTTACCTCTGCTCTAAGTGTCAGTTGTCTCAGCCAGGCTACATCTGTCAATGGGTAGAGTGACACCAGGCCCATGCTTTCTGACCATGCACCTAAAAGTGTGAAAGCAGCTATGGGCCCTAGAAGCTGGGTGTGGATTGGTGGGGAAGCACTCACCTGGTGTGCATAAGCTCAGAGCCCCTTCCCAAGCACTGCAAAGTAAATATATTGGGCCCCTTGATGTTTCTGGCCACCCTGGCCTTTCCGTCCCTGTTATAGATCACTTGTGGGTCATAGACAACTGCATGTATATGAGCTGAGGGAGTGCCTTCCCAAGAATTCGAGGCCATCCTGAACTACGGAGTAGGCACCATCTCAAAGACAAAACTTTCGTCCTTAGCTCCTGGCCTGGATTTCCCAGTTGGAAATGTCCTTGCTCTGACTCCCACGGACTGAGGTCTTCTGGCCAGTATTAGTTTCCACCCTTTTCAGTGAAGGCAGATCACATAGGTACATGTTTGTAGCCTGGTCACCTCCCTTCTGATAAAATGATTGGACTGCTGTTGAATTTTGCACCAAATGAAATTAGTTATGGACATGGCTTTGTCTCTGTGCTGTGTTGGACAAGGCCATTCCACCCTTCTGAACTTTTTGTGAAGATTAGGCCCACTTCTAATCCTTGTTACTGTAGCTCAGGGCTCTTACATACAGCTTTGAAGGTGCTTAGGTGTTTTATATACAAAAGCAAAGTCTTCTGAGCATCAACCAGGTTTCCTATAGCTTATGATCTCTTTGCTGTGCCTGGTGGTTTCTGTCTAGTGCTAATCAGTTTCTAGGTAGGGCTGATGTGTATGGACGAGATCACGGGCTGCTTCTGGCCGCGCATACCAACTGCGCAGTCAGCTATTCATTTCCCCAGCCCAGAGTGGCTGACATAGGGTTATCATAGATGTTGGCACCTGGAGACCTGCCTAGCCCAAGGTGTAGGTGTCTGTACCTGCTTTGGGAGAGAAATGGATTCAGTGTGGGAAGTGACCAGACCCCCCCTTGTTACAGGCTGCTTCCTCCAGAGTACGGTGCCCGGAGATCGTGGATCACGTGACCATGGTGCATGACAAAGCATCTCAGCATGGGTAGTCCCCCTGGAGTTCAGGAAGACAGACGTTCTAACTCACTGCTACAAAGTTGGGCATTGGGTGGCAGGGCTGGTTACTCATTTGGATGTTCAGCAGCAGGGTCAGTCCGGGTCTGGAGCTGTTCGCCGGATATATCTTTTTGTCTCGCATCGGATAGAGATCAAGCCAGAGCTGCAGAAAGCAGCTTTCTTCTCTCTTCCTTCCTTTCCTTTTTTTTTTTTTTTTTTGAGACAGGGTTTCTCTGTGTATCTCTGGCTGTCCTGGACTCACTTTGTAGACCATGCTAGCCTTGAGTTCACAAATATCTGCCTGCCTCTGCCTCCCAATTGCTGAGATTAAAGGCGTGCACAACCATGTCAGGCAATTACAGGCAGTTGTGAAACTGCCATTGGATGCTGGGATTTGAGCCCAAGTCCTTTCGAAGAGCAGCCAATGCCCTTAATGGTTAAGCCATCGCTCCAGGGCCGCCTCCCTTTAAAAATTGTTTTTATGTGCATTGGTGTTTTTTGTTTTTTTGTTTTTGGTTTTTTCGAGACAGGGTTTCTCTGTTTATCCTTGGCTGTCCTGGACTCACTTTGTAGACCAGGCTGGCCTCGAACTCACAGTGATCCGCCTGCCTCTGCCTCCCAAGTGCTGGGATTAAAGGCGTGCGCTACCACCGCCCGGCCAACATTGGTGTTTTGTATGCATTCATATCTGTCTGAGGGTATCAGATCCCCTGGAACTGTAGTCACAGACAGCTGTGAGCCATCATGTGGGCCATGTGAATTGAACCTGGGTTCACCAGAAGGGCCGTCAGTTCCCTTAACCACTAAGCCATCTCTCTAGCCCCTGATACTTGCAGCCTTGGGATTCGGGATTCCCCTTTCCAAGCAGGTGCACCCTTGGGCTAGGAGCACATATGGATTTCTTTGCCTGTTTTGGGAGATGGAGATAGGCTTCTTCTGAGACCAGGCAGATTGTAGCTGCCTCCTAGGAGCCTGAGCCAGCAATCATGAAGGATTCACAGCCCAGAACCTTCTCCATGGTGGTTACCTAAGGGCTGTGTCCACAGCAAGGCTTGGCAGGGACTCACTGGGTGTTGGCCTGGGGGAGGGGCACTGTTATCCTTTACTGAGAGCCTTTTGTCCCTGGCTTCTGTTTCTTTTGCAAGCTGGCCCTAACAAGGTTTCCACCCCCCTCTACATCTGAGCAGGAGCTGGGCCCTTGAGAGGGGTGTGGGACAGAGGTCCACTGCTGGAGCACGTGACTTCGCCTGGGTAGCACACGATGTCAGCACCAGGGTGCAAGTTCAGGCCAGGGCTAGAGGGCGCTGGTAGGAAACCAGCCTCCTGATGAGTGGAGAATTGATGACCAACTTCGGATCTGCGACCCAAGTCATAATCTGGGGATTGGAGGTGGTCATGGGCTAGCTCAGGGGGTTTCATGGTCGTCACCAGTGGTCCTAATACTTATGCTCCTCCCTGGGGTCGCTTTAAGACGAGAGGCGGGGTCCTTCCGGGGGCGGAGTCCATCAGGCCACGCCCCCGGGGCTGCGCGGGCGCATTGGCTGCACCGGGCGCGGGCGCTCGGTGGCACTTTGAACCGGGCATCATCAAGCGACTGGAACCAGAGTTGTGCTGACCGAGGTCGTGCCGGGCCATGGCCGAGGCACGCTTGTCTCGCTGGTACTTTGGAGGGCTGGCTTCCTGCGGGGCCGCCTGCTGCACTCACCCGCTAGACCTGCTCAAGGTGAGGCTGAGTTTGAAGGCCGAGCGTGCGCGTGAGCTCTAGGCGCTGGGGACCGTCCCTGGCCTGGAATCCACAAGGCGCCTACTGCGGCCGCCGCTTGACTGTACACCCAGTAATTACCGCCGGCGACGCCTACGCCGGCCTGAGCCCGGGCTGCCCCGCTCTGCGCTGCTGCGTTTGGGCCTGCGGGCGCCACTACGCTTGCTTCCCAGTAGGCAGCGGTGGGAAATCTCCGGGGACCCTCTACAGATGGCGTCCGGAGGTGACAGACAGCCAAGCCTCACAGGGGACATTCCTGCTCCTCAGCTTACCTGCTGGTTCCCCCCAACCTTAACAGATGGCTGTCCAGCCTCAGTTCTGCGCTTTAAACCTATGTGAACTGTGCCACTCCAAGCCATTCCTTGAATGCAAACATTCATTCGACAACTCTGCTTAAAAGTTGTGGGTAGAGTTGCAGGGGGCACAGATGTTGAGTCCTAAAGACCAGCTTGGTGGCAGCACTGCAGAGCACTCCTACCTGCCGGGTGCTTAGCACCACCTACTGTGGGGGTTGGAAATGAGGGAAAGGGGCTAGGTGGTGTGACTCGGTCATCTGCTTTGGGCTACTTAGGCTGGAATGGTTGCTATGTTGGGTTCTGCACAGTCCTAGGAGAGCTAGAAGACCCTGCATTCACAGGGCTCTGCCCAATAAGAATGGCTGTCTCAACACAAGAAACAAATGAGACACATGGTTTTATGGGGTTTGGGTTTTTTTACTTTAAAAATAAATGCTTATGGGGCAAACTAAGACAGCAGTCTTCCTGTTCCTCAGGGCCAACCCAGCGAATTTTTTCCTGATTCTGTCTTACCACAGAGAACAAAGAGCTCACCCACTCTACCCAAGAGGTTTGTGACTGTTACCACAGGGTGGCCTGTGGACAGAGCACACTAGCTGCCACCTCCCTCAGCTCCTACATTGGATTGGCCCCTGAGGCCTGAATTGATGATAAAGCCTCAGGCTTCCACACTGGTCTCTGCCTCTGCTTGGAGACTGTGTTTCCTAAGAAAGGCAATAGCTTTTCTTTGTTGTTTATTTGTAGCCCTGGCTTACCTTGAACTTGTTATGCAGATAAAGCTGGCTTTGGACTCCTGTTCCTTCTGCCTCCACCTTCCATGTGGGGGGATTTCAGGCACGCAGTATCACTCTCAGCCAGCTTTCCTAATTAATAAGAATGCTGGTCACTGGGTACAAGTGGGGACTGAAACCTCACTTGTCCTGGGAGTGGCCATCCAGGTCCAGCCCCAGGGCATTGCCTCTGACAGGAATTACAGTAGCAAGAGGAAGGCATTGATTGTTTTGGGAGGGACTTCTTGAGGGTATTTTCCTTCCTGAATGTGCCTGCAGCCTTCTTGATCATGGGTGTCACTCTTCATGGGCCCTGGAGTCCTCACAACCACCTCACTCCCACCCAGTCCTCGAGTGTTGACCAACTATGACATAAAAGGCCCAGTGGTGGTTCATTGTCCAAGCTCCTTTGGGGTTTCACTGATTCTCAGCCCCTACCCCCACTTAGATGTTCTCTTGCCTAGAGGATCAAGAAAGACTGCCAAGGAAGCGTGGACACCCTTGGACCCATGCCAGTAGGCATTAGGCAGTGCCCAGCCACAGGAGAGTCAGTGGTCTGCTATTCCAATGAAGTCTGCTCACAGAGACCATTTGAAAACTGTGTGGAACTGGGCATGGTGGCGCACACCTTTAATCCCAGGACTCCAGAGGCAGAGGCAGGCAGATCTTTGTGAGTTCAAGGCCAGCCTGGTCTACAGCGTGAGTCCAGGACAGCCAGGGCTACATAGAGAAACCCTGTCTTGAAAAAAGAAGAAAGAAAGAAAAGAAAGTTTGTGTGGATTTTGTTTTAATAAGTTAGGATCTTGCCGGGCATGGTAGCTCATGCCTTTAATCCCAGCACTAGGGGTAGATCTCTGTGAGTTCAAGGCTAATCTGGTCTACAAAGTGACTCCAGGACAGCCAGGTATACACAGAGAAACCTTGTCTCGAAAAACCAAAAAAAAAAAAAAAAAAAAAAGTCAGGATCTAACTGTACCTCAGTCTGGCCTCAAACTCATGATCCGCCTGCCTCAGTCACCTGATAATTAGGATCTCGTGCCTGAGCTACTGTGCCAGCTTTGAGAACTTACTTTGAAGTGGCTTGGTGTGTCTGCTTTGCCCAGGGGCTATCGCCCTCATAGCTGCCGTCCCTTGGGTGGGCTTTGACTCTCCGTTCCTCTTGGTCCATATCCTGGAGGCTGACAACCCTCTTGCTTAGTCCTGGGTCTCATCTGTCCTCACCATCTTAGCTGTTTCTATCCTCTTTTTGCGTGACTGTGACCATGCTTGTGGGGCCACATTTGTCTGTGGACAGGCTTCTTTAGGGTTGGTACAAGGGCCGATACAAGAATGCTCAGGACCAAGGAGGCTGAGCCTGAATGCAGGCTACATGGGA
Organism: Lophiomys imhausi; assembly: GCA_907164525.1. Lineage (NCBI taxonomy): Eukaryota > Metazoa > Chordata > Mammalia > Rodentia > Muridae > Lophiomys > Lophiomys imhausi. Next base: position 1,105,008 of record CAJQZJ010001241.1, read on the forward strand.
GTGAGGCAAGTCCCAGACGGCAGTAATTGCCACTACTATAAAACAAAAGAGGGAACAACCCTCCAGCCCTGTGAAACCTCTCTACTGCCCTGCCTTAGTTTCCTCACCTGTAGGCAGGGGTGCTGAGAGCAGGCGTCCACAGGGTGACTGATTCTGGCAGTTACCTCAGCAGGGCTTGTGTGGAGGCCCAGGCCTCAGTGTCATTGCAACTTTGTTTCTACCAACCTGTGGCCAGGCCAGAGCTCTGTGCGCATGGACATGACACACCCTCTCTGCCTGTGCGCAGGTGCATCTCCAGACTCAACAGGAGGTGAAGCTGCGCATGACTGGAATGGCACTGCAGGTGGTGCAGAGGGACGGCATCCTGGCACTCTACAACGGCCTGAGTGCCTCACTGTGCAGGCAGGTGTGTGCACAGGCCTCAGCTCTCTGACAGGGCTCCTGACAGAAAAGTTCTTTTTTTCTCTCCTGTTGACATTAGCTTCCTAGGTCTTGGAACCAGCCTCTCCCGTCCTGGTTCTGGCCTCAGTCCTATGAAGGAGCTTTGTCGGGAGCTCTTTCTCTTCCCCCTTCAGATTTATTACAGACAAGACACAGGGTGGGAAAGGCACAAAGGTTTTGCCTTTGACTTTCAGATGGAAAAACTGAGGCCACGGACAGCTGGGAACAGCACCTCAGGGTGAATTGGCTTGGCTGCTTGCAAGCACAGTGGCCTTAGAGTGGCTACCAGGTGTTCCCAGGGTCCATGGAATGGTGACTGGGCTGGGTGAAGTACTCAGTCCTCTGAGCCAGGCCCCCTCCCCAGATGACCTACTCCCTGACTCGGTTTGCCATCTACGAGACCATACGGGACTACGTGAGCAAGGACTGCCAGGGGCCGCTCCCCTTCTACAACAAGGTGTTGCTGGGCGGCATCAGTGGTGAGCACCGGGTAGTCAGGGCAAGGGCTGGGCAGAGGCCCAGGACACAGGGAGCTGTCACATATTGGCCCTGGTGTCTCTATCACTACAGGCTTAACTGGAGGCTTCGTGGGGACCCCAGCAGATTTGGTCAATGTCAGGTTTGTATGTGCCTCTCATCCTCCAAGGCTATCCTGTTCTCAAGCGGGCAAGCTTTTGCCCAGATCACTGCTGGGCTCTGCAGTACACTCAGCCTGGGGCAAGCCACTCGCCACTCAGACTAAGCCTGGGTTTAGGGAGGCACTGAGTCCCATGGTCCTACCCTAAACTGGGGTAGGCAGGCCTGCACTGTTGACTCCAGCCAGTGAGCTGCCCTGGGGCCTTTGGGCTAATGTATGTCCAATGGCCCACCAACCCCTGCCTGTTTACTGTTTCAGGATGCAGAATGACATGAAGCTGCCCCCGAGCCAGCGACGCAAGTGAGTAGGGTGGACTCTGGCCAGGTGGGGGATGGTAGAGATGACAGGCCAGACCGGGTTCTCCAGTGGCTTAATGAGGATGCCCCATGTTGCTTGTGGGTTGTATGGGACAGGGAGCTGGCGGCGTTGGAATAGATAATCCTGCACAGTTACTCTGGGGTCATCTGTCACTTGGTCCTGTAAGACTTTTATGTTCTTTTCTGTGGGAAGACTCTAGACCGAGGAGGGCTAGGTCCTCATGCCTGCCTTCTGGAGCCTGCTGTCACCCAGACTGTCATATAGGGCTGGACCATTTGTAGCTGAGGGTAGCCTTAGTCAGGTATCATGAGTGCAGAGCCACACAAGCATCAGAGTCTGTGGGGTAGGGCACATGAGAGGAGGGCGCACAGCCAGGAGGCCTGGGGTAAGGATGGCCCTCCTTTTCCACTCCAAGCACATGAGGCTGGAGATCAGTGTCTTCTGCAGCAGCCCTTGTCCTTCCTGGCAGTGTCTAGAGCCCTTCTTATTGTAGTCTGAGCCAACTCACTTTTTCCTTCACCCTTGGGGATTCAGGCTGTCTCCAGTCTTCCCCCTTTTGCTTAGACTGTCCTTCAATGCCAGATCTTCCTGATTTGTTTGTCGTACACAAAGCTGGGCTGATCCAATTTCTAGTTTCTTTTTTTTTTTTAAGGTCTCATTCTGTAGTACAGGCTGGTCCTGAACTCTTATAATACTCCTCTCCAAGCCGGGCGGTGGTGGCACACGCCTTTAATCCCAGCACTTGGGAGGCAGAGGCAGGCGGATCTTTGCGAGTTCGAGGCCAGCCTGGTCTACAAAGTGAGTCCAGGACAGCCAGGGCTACACAGAGAAACCCTGTCTCGAAAAACCAAAAAAAAAAAAATACTCCAGTCTACTGAGTGCTAGATTTATAGGTGTGAGGTACCAGGCCTGGCTAGTTTCTGATTTCTTACTGGCTCCCCCTTGGATTCTCCAGCCAAAAGGGGAGATGGTCATCCTGTGTGCTAGGAGCCCCAGCAAGCCTGGCATCCTGCGGGTAAAATGGGACTTCCACCCAAAGGAATAGCAGAGCAGACCACCAAAGCTTTGCCTCAGACAGAGCGAGCTTGAGCCTACAGGAGTCATTTCCTGAGTGTTTCCCCTGGGAGAGGTTTACAGTCCTATGAGATACCCGTTAAATATGATACCTGTAGAAGAGTCTTTTGGCCCACAATGGGGTTGTGGCGTATTCTGGGGTCTAAGGCACACCTAGCAGAACAGGTGGGTGTAGTGAACCTCATTGACCTATCTTTGCCACCAACAGCTACGCCCATGCCCTGGATGGTCTCTACCGTGTAGCCCGTGAAGGTGAGAGCAGAGGAATTTAACATTATTGTGAATATGTATGAATTTGAATACATTTTTATACGTGTATTCAGTGTATGTGAGCTGGTGGGCTTGGGTCGGAAAAGCAGCCTGAGGAAACAGGGAAATGGAGTGTAATACTATCAGGGTGGTCTGTGGTCTGGGCTCTTGATGTCACCTTTCACTTCCTCCTGCAGAAGGCCTGAAGAAGCTCTTCTCTGGAGCCACCATGGCATCCAGCCGCGGGGCCCTCGTCACTGTGGGCCAGGTAGGATCCCTATGCAGAATGGGGCTTATGGACAATATCTGTGACCTCTAACCTCTGTCCTCAGGGGTCACAGAGCACAGCAATGAGAGCACTGGGAGCTTTGGGGAAATGCATGCTGGACAGGGGTGGGCACCAGTGGGTTCGGCCTGCATCTGACTCTGAGGCAGACCCTCACCTGTGTGTTCAGGTGACAGCAGGAGCTGGCTCAGTGTTAAATGTTGTCACTGTCAACCTTGTCTACTCTCCCTGAATCAGGGGTCTTCTTTGGTCATACATGTGTCTTCCTTCATGCAGCTGTCCTGCTATGACCAGGCCAAGCAGCTGGTCCTCTGCACTGGGTACCTGTCTGACAACATTTTCACTTACTTTGTGTCCAGTTTCATTGCAGTAAGTGCCCCAGTATGGTTGGAGGGGGGTGAGGGTAGGTGGGGCACAATTCAAGAAGAAGGTGGGACGAGCCTGATGTGGCCTCTCTGAGGCCACATTTGGGAATCAGGTACACAAGTTAGCTCAGGCCAAGGTAATTTCTCTGTCACCTCTCCTGGAGACCCAGCTCTGCAAGCCCTGGGACACTCAGAAATGGGGACAAGGGCTCTTTTAAGGTGGCATGTGGGTAGGCATGCAGTGAGGATTTAAGGGTGCCGGAAGGTCCATTGGTGACAAGTTTCCTCCCCAGGGAGGATGCGCCACATTTCTGTGCCAGCCCTTGGATGTGCTAAAGACCCGCTTGATGAACTCCAAGGGCGAGTATCAGGTAAATACTGGGCTGTAGGCTGCAGGGCCGGCTGGGGCTCCTGCCATCCACAGCCATTCTCTGAGACCAGGGCCTCTATCCCTCAGCCCTGTGCTCCTGTCCTGGAGACAGGTATGCTTCCCACTGGAGCCTGGGGGCCCAGAGGCAAGGCTGCTGTCCCCTGCTCCCTTCTGCTTGCTCAATTCTGGGTAGCACTTGGCTGGGGTAGAGCTGTACTTTTCCAAGGCCTTTGCCTTGGTTTTGTTTTCCACCAAATTTCTTCTACAAGTTGACAAGAGGAAGCTTCCCACAGAGTCAGTAGAATCTGGCCAGTGCCTTGAGAGCCAATCTGGTTAGTTATCTCAGCAGTCAGTGAACTTGGACTATGTGACTTTTACTCTTCTGCCCCATTGATGTCACAGCCTGCCTGAGCTGCTTTCATTTCGGGATCCTGCCACGTCCCTGGGAACACTCAGAGCTACCGTCCTCCTGGGCCTGGAGGGTTCATCTGTGGCTTTGAGTGAGAAGCCTTGAGTATCCTTTACTGTTTCTCCCAGGGCATTCTCCACTGTGCAATGGAGACAGGAAAGCTTGGACCACAGGCCTTTTTCAAGGTGTGTTGGTGTGGTGTGGATGGACAGTGGGAGAGCAGCTGGACCGGGTCTGCCTGGACCTGACAGCTCTACCTGTCATGTCTTCACCCAGGGCCTCGTTCCTGCTGGCATCCGTCTCATCCCCCACACTGTGCTCACCTTCATGTTCCTGGAGCAGCTCCGGAAGCACTTCGGCATCAGAGTGCCAACCTGACCCAGCAGGGAGACCAGGAAGGCAGTGGACCCCCCCCCCCCCCCCCCCCGGCCCGGGGGGACCCGGAGGGCGGGGGCCCCCCCCCCCCCTTAGCCTGGGCCATGGGAGACCAGGAAGGCAGTGGACCCCCCTCCTTAGCCTGGCCCATGCTGTATCCCAGCAGGCTGTTCTTCCCACCTTGGGCTGGTTATGCCCTCTGACCCTGCTTAGACCAGGGCTGACTTCAGTGTCCTTCATCCCTTCCTTGCCCCCACTGAAGTGGCACCTCTGCCCTACCTGTGCCTAGGCTCTCCCTATGGGTTGCCGTGGCTTCCCACCCCATGATTCACTCAGGAGAAGGGGCCTGGCCCAGGCTGGTGTCACTGTCCCCACCTCCCTGGCTGCAGCCCCACCCTGCCTGGCAAGCAGTACATTTCCCGATCCTACTGGCTCTCTGTACACTGAACAACTTCCACCCAGAACCTGGGTGGTGTGGCAGGGTGCAGACATGGCAGCTTCTGTTTACCAAATGACTGGAGCACGTACACTTTTCATGAGAGGGACCATCGTGCGTGTTCTGAAGGTCATGCCTTCAGGAGAGGGAGCAGGTCAGAAGCACAAGTCACCAGCCATGTCAGTGGAGTCCAGAGAAAGTGCCTGGGGTTCCTGTGTGCACCTCTGCATGCAGCCTTGGCTGCTTTAATGGTCAGTTCTGCTCAGCCCGCCCACTCAGCATCTACGACCATAATCAGAGGCTGCCTCTGGCCCTCCTTTGCTTCCTCAAGGGCAGGGGGTAATGCTGGCAGAGCTAGAGCCATGATGTTGTATGTGACCTCCAGGGGCTCTCTTCCTGTATGGCCGAGGCCAACCCTCATTATCCTTCAGGCTTCAAAGCAGCTGGTTTTCCCTCAAATGGGATTGGGTCCTATGCCCATTTGCCACCCACAGTCCCCTAAGTACCAGGTCCTCACCCAGGAGGAGACAGTGGGCCCAAGGGCACTGCACCCCTCCTCGGGATCTAATAAACCAAGTGGCTTGGGAAACCTTCATGTCTTCCCTGCGTGCTCCTCACCCACTCTGAGGTGCTGGCTGTTCTTTGAGCTCTCTCGATGTTCAGGACAAGGCAACCACTTTTGTATCTACCAAATCATGGCCCCCTTACAAGGGATAGAGACTTTGGGAGGAAGTCTTAGACATGAGAAAGAAGGAGAAAGAGAAATACCTTAGAGAGTCACCTTAGCCAACAGTGGTAGCTGCCTGTAGAGTCAGTCCCCATGTAGTTGGTCACTGGCCAGCAAGCCCACAAGAGCTAAGGATGCCCTCGGGTCTACAGTGGACACAAACAGACTGAGAAGCCCAGGCTATGACAGTTGTACGGGCCTAGGCTGGGGCTAGGAGTACTCCAGGTATGTACGCAGAAGCAGGTCATCGGCCAGAGCCACAGTTCTGAATGTTCTGAAGTCACTCTCAATAAAGCTGATTTTTGCATCAGAAGAAATCCAATGTTCTCAACTTCAGGAGCCACAGCCCAGGTACTACCATGTCATAGGCATAAACAACTCAGTGGACATCCCTGGGCACAACACAGTTGTAATTTGTTACATGTGAAAAGTGTGATGTAAGCTAGAAACCTAATCCCATCTCTGGAGAATCCAGAATAGCTGGTAACTAGAGGAGGCTTTAGTCTACAGTGCTGGCCAGTCTTTACACTTGCTAAGCGCAATCATAGCCTCTCCCATATGCCTCCAGCGCGGGAAGGACTGCAGCCCCAGACGACCTCCAATGTGATAACTCTCCTGCTTCATCTTCCCCATTACTAAGATGACAAATGTGGGCTAGCTCAGTTTAAGAGTTAGGTTTGTAGTGGTAGCGGCGCTCGGGCAGAATTCTGAATTTGGGGACAGCCCGATCTAGATAGCAAGTTCCAGGCCAGCCAGGACTACATTGTGTGAAGCCTCTCAAGAAAAAGTTTGTGGTGGCTCATGCCTGTAATTCCTGCACTTGAGAGGACCGCATGTTTGAGGTCAGCCTTGGCTACTCACTGAGTGAGGTCCTGAGTCAAGGGGTGGGTGGGGTGGGGCTTGTAAGCGGTGCCATAAGGTCCAACTCTAAAGCCGGTGGAGAAAAGCAGATTGGCTTCCTACCTGTTGGCCCCAAAACAAGATAGGGGGTCACAATTATTAGCGCATCATGGATAGGCACCCTGCCTTGGAGTATGGCTGGGGTAAGGGCAGTAGGAGTCACAGATGTGTGAGACCCTCTAGGTTAGAAGTCTACCCGTGTGGCTCCCCAGAAGAGCTGTTTCTCCAGGACCCAGTCAAGTTCCAAGAACTTACCCCTAGACCAGAAACCACTGATTGTTCAGGCTCTTCAGAGCATATTTGACTTGGAGCGAGAACAGGTCTGATGGACGGCATCTGGGCCACTGGGAAGCCGATGCCGTAGTTACACCCTCCCTCCTCCCGGCAGACTGACTCACAAGTCAGCCCTGCTTAGCAAAGCCTACCTGGAGGCAAGAAAGTACCCAGTCTGGTTTGGTGGGTTCAGGCCTGGCAACAGGCCCTGCAGGGTAAGGTGCATATGCTAAGGTAGGCACCTCTGATCTCCATACCACAGAGGAGGGGAGCTAGAGAAGTTCCCCGCCTCCTGCATGGAGGGTCACTAGGGGAAGTGAGAACAGCAGGAGAGGGGTGCTGTCCTCTTTACAGGGAGGACAGCAATAGGCTAGCCTTGCATTCCCGTTGTTGCGTTGTAGGGTCCAAAGCTAAAAGCTGGTTTCCTCTTGGGCCCTGGGCACAGCTCCAAGGGCTGAGCCGTCAGCACTTTTCAGTGACCCTTAGGTCATTTACCCCAAAGAATGACTTTATAGTTTACCAACAGGTGAACAGTAACCTAACAGGGTGAACTGTAAGAAGCCAGCAGAGGTACCAGGACTCCTGGACCGGGGATGTGAGGATTAAGAAATTAAGGCTGAAATAAGAATTAAAATATTAATAAAAGACAAAGCATGGGATTGGGAACACTCCCATTTAATACTGGAGAGCCCTGTGTTTCACAGTCCCCCCCCCTTTTTTTTTTTAATAAGTCCAGCAAACAGGTTATGTTTAATACAAAGAAGTGTGATTCAGTATCCATGCATCAAGTCACATAGCAGAGCAGTCTGATTTTCTGTGTACAGGTGGTAACAGGTAGCAACAGGACAGCTACACATCAAGGTTATAATGTTATAATATCCTTCCCCCTGTTACTACAAAACTCTGTAGTCTTGGATACAATAGGAAGAAGGAACTTGGCAAGTAAAATGCACTAACAACAAGGGTCTCAAAGAGACATGCTGGCAGAGCATACTATAATTGTTAAGAGAATGTAAAGCCAGTCAAGTAAGTCACCCATCACCAAGCTGGGGAAAAGTTCTCTCCCAAACATCTCTTCTAATATGCACTCAGCTCTCCACACAGGACTGTGTGTATTAAAAAAAAAAAAAATCACCTTTTCTGTGCTTACTGTGTGAACAGGAACTGAGTTTGGATCGCTAGGGGGATGGGGGCGGGGGACAGAAGGAGAGACAGGCAGAGGCTCTCTGGCCAGCTGCCAATCCAGTCAAATTGGCGAGATCCAGGTAGGTCTAGAGAGATACTGTCTCAAAAAGTTGAGAGAGGGAAGCAACAAACATTGACCTTTGGTCTCTAAACATGCACACATGGGCAAGTGCACCCTCATATACACAGAAACCAGTCCTATAAATGG
>CAJQZJ010001241.1:1113270-1169814 GCA_907164525.1 Lophiomys imhausi
ATGGGCAAGTGCACCCTCATATACACAGAAACCAGTCCTATAAATGGTGCCATGAAAGTTGCCCACATGTTCAGGGATGAAGCTGAGTGCTTACCTCATACTATATACACTTAACAAGCAGCACAGATCACAGACCCACAGGCAAGATGTCACATGCAGGGCTGGAGAGATGGCATTTTGGTTGAAAGGACATGAGTTCAGTTCCTAGTGCCCATGTTGGTGTACCCTAGTACACAGAACTGTCTGTGACTCCAGTTCCAGAGATCTGACACCTTCTGGTCTCAGGTACCAGCACACATGTGACAAACACACACACACACACTAAAAGCAAAAGACATCAAATATAAACAGCACCTGTTACCCAACCTTTTTAAAAATTATTCAATACTTATTAGTAACTATATTCCTTATAATAAATATAAACACTTAACTACTAGCCCTATAAATTCCTACAGCCCCTATGAATGCCTACAACCCCTAAACTATTGATAACTATTACAACTATTTTCCTAACCTTTTAGAAGGATACAGTCTCTGGGGCAGGTCCTCAGTCGTCAGGAACACAGTCTCTGGGGTAGACCCTTTAATGCACTTAGCAGTCTTTATTCTGGAATATCTCAGATGTAGATCCCTCAGGGTAAATTGGCTATCACAGTCTCACCTTAAATAAGGCTTGAGGCTTTCTTCTCTCTGGGAGACCTCAGCCACTTCGCATCAGCAACTCTGCCGCTCTGCCTCAGTCTTTAAAGCTGGCCACAGTTCCGTTCAGGCCACTGATCGGACAGATCAAACCCCTCTAGGCAAAAGCTGAGCCAAAGGGTTTAGTCCTTGGCCTTTTGCTGTCTTGCTGAGGCTTTATCTGCTCACCAGCTTCCTTCTGCCTCAGGGAGATCTGGCCATCAGTCCACCAGCACTTTCTTCATCAGAGGATACAAACTACTTGTTGTCCTTTCCAGCAGGAGGACTTGCTAGCATCGGAGCTCTCTAGCATGGAACCCTTAGCATGGTGCTCCTTGGCTCCATCCACTTGTCCTTAAATAGGATACTCCTTGTTCCACCTGCTTCAGCTTAATTTGGGCTCTGCCCACTTAGCACTAAAAACAATGCCAGGCCATAAAGTCTCTCCTTGTTTCACCTGGCTTCAACCTTGTTTTTAGTCCATAGAGACTCCCCTCATTTCAAGTGACTTCATCCTTGTTTTTAGTCAAGCTGATAAGCTAATTGCCCAAAGCCAAGTTGATCTTCACGCCCCGGATTAAGAGACTGTATCAGAAACCTAGATATTTACTAAATCTAACTTATATTAATCTAACTCCCTACATATCCCTCTTCTTTTTTTTTTTTGGTTTTTCGAGACAGGGTTTCTCTGTTTAACAGCTCTGGCTGTCCTGGACTCGCTTTGTAGACCAGGCTGGCCTCGAACTCGCAAAGATCCGCCTGCCTCTGCCTCCCAAGTGCTGGGATTAAAGGCGTGCGCCACCACCGCCCGGCTCATATCCCTCTTCTTGTAAAATAAAAAATAAATCTACAATCATAACTACATATCCAATGTAGTTTATGTACAATACATAAACAATAACTTTAAATTTTCATTAATGTGCATTAAAGCAAGAGTTAAAATAACCTTAAACTTCTCACAATACATAGTTGTATTTACAACTTTTGACAATCAAAAGAATGGTCTCACTTTTGTAGACCAGGCTGGCCTCGAACTCACAGAGATCCGCCTGCCTCTGCCTCCAAAGTGCTGGAATTAAAGGCGTGCGCCAAACTAAATGATTTTAAATTCTTATTGTGAGGCTGTGGAAAAATACCACTGCTCCTCCCTAGGAAGGCCTTCCTCTCTGTTTATGAGAGCCTGACCTTATGACCTTGGGGCCATTCCACAGAACTGACCTTATGACCTTGGGGACATTCCACAGAACTCAGTTCCGGAACTACTTCATTACAAGGTTGCAGCTGTTACCACAGACAATGGTCCCACCCCGTTGCCAAAGGCAATGATTCCTGAAGATTAACTGAAATGCTCCCCCTGTACCCCCACCTGTTTCCAGGTATTGTGTTTAAAAGCTGCCTGTAACTGTTCGGTGTTCACTCCTTCCGGAAGGCAGTTGAACCCCGGTGCATTGACTTAATAAAATCCTCTTGCATTTTGCAGCAAACCTCAGTCTCTGGGGGTCTCTGGGCATTAGGACCTCAGTGGATCCTCAGGGTCCAATAGTATCAATAAACTTAATTTTCTATTATATACAAAATATTTTTTAAACTTGTATCAATAAACAAAATCTTAAATTTCTAACAATATAAACAAAATATTTTTTAAAAAGAGACAAGGAATAGAGAAAGAAAGAAATCCCTAACTCCAACCATATTTTTTTTTTCTTTCTTTTTTTTTCACTGTAACCATATGATGAATCCATGATGTCCTGAGTGCTCCGGCTGAAGTAGAACAGCTTTCCAAGATGATCTCTAAAGCTAACATCAATAGAATTTAAAAGGGAAAATTCTGAGGAAAAACCTGACCATGCCACTCCAATTCTTACAGTTCATTCATTATATCCATTCATCGCAAATGACAAATTCATATGCCATTCATCGCAAACAACATATAATCACAACACATAACATACGACAAAATTTTCATTCCACCTCCTGGGAATGAAATTTAAAATATTTTTGGGGGGCCCTTTAAAAATTGAGATATTGGCCAATTCCCGGGAAAGCCAGCTATAGCTTCTGATGTCCAATCTCTATATGGCCAATCATTTTGGGCTAGCCCCCCCTTTTTTTTTATTTGTTTTTTGGTTTTTCAAGACAGGGTTTCTCTGTGTAGCCCTGGCTGTCGTGGACGATCTCTGTAGACCAGGCTGGCCTCGAACTCACAAAGATCCGCCTGCCTCTGCCTCCCGAGTGCTGGGATTAAAGGCGTGCGCCACTACGCCCGGCTTGGGCTAGCCCTTTTTAAAGTTGATTTGCATGCTTTTTTTTAAATTAGTAATTGATGCAGTTGTTTAGGCTGAATCATTTGAGCTATTTGTCTTAATATTGTCGTCATTCAGACCTTGGATCTGAAAACAATTTTTTTCTCTAAGTTTAAGGAGGAGAAAGGCATAGATTACTTTTGTAAGTCCATTTGAAGCATAAACTCCATCCATGCTAAATGAAAGAATGGAATATTATGAACATCGGACAGTTCTTACCATATGAAGACATTTGTTTCAGCTATTAAGAGGCTCTCCCTGGTCAGATCTAATCTTTATAAGTTTTGTTGGTAACCACATTTTCTCATTTCCTGTAGATACATATGCATATCCATGTCCCCATCTTAAAACTAGTGCAGGTTTCCATTCTAAAGTCAAAATATCCTTATAGTATATTGGTTGATTTAGTTCCTCAGTTTTTTCTATAACCCAGTGTCTCTCAGCTGCAGCAGTACCTTTTTCACCGACATTCAAAATTTTCAGTGTTAGTAAAGCATTGTGCAATCTGTCCCTGGGATTCCTTAATTCCCCCTTTTGTTTATTAAGCATCTCTTTTAAGGTACGATTAGCTCTTTCTTTCTTTCTTTCTTTCTTTCTTTCTTTCTTTCTTTTTTTCTTTCTTTCTTTCTTTCTTTTGGTTTTTCGAGACAGGGTTTCTCTGTGTATCCTTGACTGTCCTGGCCTCACTTTGTAGACCAGGCTGGCCTCGAACTCGCAAAGATCCTCCTGCCTCTGCCTCCCAAGTGCTGGGATTAAAGGCATGCGCCACCACCGCCAGCTAGCTCTTTCTACAATTGCTTGTCCTGTAGGATTGTGTGGGATACCAGTAATATGCTTTATATTATAATAGGCAAAGAATTGCTTCATTTTTTAGATACATATGCAGGAGCATTATCAGTCTTAATTTGTGCAGGTATACCCATAAATTCCATTATTTCTAATAAATGTGTAATAACACAATCAGCCTTTTCAGAACTTAAAGCAGTTGCCCATTGAAACCCTGAGTATGTATCAATGGTATGATGTACGTACCTTTTGTTTTCCAAATTCTGCAAAATGAAATACATCCATTTGCCAAATCTCATTCTTTTTAGTACCTCTAGGGTTACTACCTTCAGGTAATGGAATTTGGTTATAAAAAGAACATGTAGGACTCTTTTTAATTATTTCTTTGGCTTGTTGGCAAGTGATAGAGAATTTTCTCTTTAAACCTGAGCTGTTAACGTGATGTTTCTCATGAAATTTGGAAGCTTCTAGCACATTTCCTATTAGTAATTGGTCAATCTCCTCATTTCCTTTTGCCAATGGACTGGCAAACCTGTATGAGACCGAATATGAGTTATATATAATGGGTTATTTCTAGTTCTGATGACCTGTTGCAATTGAATGAATAAAGAAGTTAATTCTGAGTTTTCAGGAATGAATTCAGCAGTTTCTATATTCAACGTAACTCTTTCTGCATATAGAGAATCAGTAATTATGTTGAGGCTCAGAAAAATCTAATAACACCATAAGGATTGAAAACAATTCTGCTTTTTGAACTGATGTATATGGACTTTTGATTACCTTGCTGATTTTGTCTGTTTTATAACCTGCCATTCCCATTTTGTTAGCATCAGTATAGAAGGTTGGTGCATCAGGAATTGGCGTTTCCTTTACGATACGTGGAAGAATCCAATTAGTTCTTTTTATAAATTGTATGTGCTTGCTTTTTGGAAATTTTTTGTTAATTTCTCCTAGATAATTACTGCAGGCTCTTTGCCAATCCTCATTGATTACCCAAAAGGACCTAATCTCAGCATTAGTAAGAGGCACCACTATTTCGGCTGGGTCCATTCCTGACAATTGACATAATCTTATCCTTCCTTTCACAATTAATTCCGTTATCTTTTCTAAGTAGGTTTTTAATTTTTTACTTTGTTTATGTGGTAAGAAAATCCATTCCATAATACTATCTTCCCGTTGCATAAGAAGTCCTGTAGAGCCGGGCGTGGTGGCGCACACCTTTGATCCTAGCGCTCAGGAGGCAGAGGCAGGAGGATCTCTGTGAGTTCAAGGCCAGCCTGGTCTACAAAGTGAGTCCAGGACAGTCAAGGATACACAGAGAAACCCTGTCTCAAAAAAACCTAAAAAAAAAAAGTCCTGTAGGCGAATGAGTTGATGGTAAAATGACCAAAATACAATCAAGTTCAGGATCATTTCAATCTACATATGCATCCTGTAATCTTTGTTTTACAAGAAGTAGTTCTTTTTCTGTTTCAGCAGTTAAACATCTTGGACTGTTTAGATTTGAATCCCCTTGTAATGTCTGAAACAAATTAGTTAACTCATACGTACTTAATCCAAGGGTAGGTCTCAGCCAATTAATATCTCCCATTAATTTTTGATAATCATTAAGAGTTTTCAATTGGTCTCTTCAGTTCTGTACCTTCTGTGGTCTTATTCTTTGTTGACTTATCTTATAACCCAAGTAGTTGACTGAATCTCCTCTTTGTATTTTTTCAGGAGCAATTTGTAACCCCCACAGTGGCAGAATTTTCTGTGTTTCCTTAAATAAGCTTTCTAAAGTACCTGTATCAGATTCAGCCAACAAAATATATCCATATAATGATAAATAATAGATTGAGGAAATTGCCTATGGACTATTTCGAATGATTGATGTACAAAATATTGACATAAAGTTGGACTAGTCAACATTCCCTGTGGTAACACATTCCAATGATACCTCTTTATTGGCCTACTATTATTAAAATTAGGTACAGGGAAAGCAAACCTTTCCCTATCATTTTTATGCAATGGAATTGTGAAAAAACAATCTTTTAAATCAATTACTATTAAAGGCCATGACTTTGGTAATAGAGAAGGTAATGGTATACCAGGCTGCAAAGGACCCATTGGCTGAAGTACTTTATTCACAGCTCTTAAATCTGTTACCATTCTCCATTTTCCTGACTTCTTTTTTACCACAAATACTGGAGAATTCCATGGGCTGGTAGACTCTTCTATGTGACCAGGTTCCAGCTGCTCTTTTACCAATTGCTCAAGAGCCTCCAATTTTTCCTTTGTTATGGGCCACTGCTCTTGCCACACTGGATTATTTGATAACCATTTCAAGGGTAGGGCTGTTGGAATTTCAGCAGTGGCCCCTAGTATAAATTTGGAAACTCCATCCCTGGGGTGTCCTGTGTTTGGACACTGGACACAACTTGTGATTGCTCTTGAGTACCCATATCAATACCTTGTACATGTACATCCATCATTTCATCATTTGCTGTTTCTGGGGTTGCAGGAATATTAATTTGAGTACCCAATTGTTGTAGATCTCTTCCCCATAAATTTATAGGTATGTCAGCCACATAAGATCTTAATTTCGCTTTTTGTCCTTCTGGTCCAACACATTCAATCCATTGTACACTTTGTTTAACATGTGATACTTTACCAATCCCTATAAAATGTGTAGGGACCTTTTGAAGTGGCCATTTTATATTCCAAGAATTGTGAGATAGAATAGTGACATCCGCTCCTGTGTCCAGCAATCCTTCAATTTCAGTTCCGTTCATTCGTACTTTTAACTTTAGTCTTTGGTCATTCACCATTGTTTGCCAAAATACACCTTTTTCAGTACAATACACCTTTTTGTATTGGAGCAGACTTGCCCTTAGCATATGGAAACAACAGCAGCTGAGCAATTTTATCCCCTGCCTTAATCGTCACCTCTTTCCATATGGATACCATAATTTTAATTTCTTCTTTACAATCTCCATCTATAACACCTGGATGTACCAAAAATGCCTGACAAGTGAATCCCCTTTTTCCAAAGATTAAACCTATTGTCCCTGATGGGAAAGGACCATAAACACCTGTGGTCAACGTATAACATTCATCTGTTTTGGATAATGTAATTTACTTGTCTGTGGCCCGATCTAAAGCTGCACTGCCTTCATTAGCATGCAAAAGATTGACCACATTTAATTTTGTTCTTCCTGATTCATTATTTCCCTCTGAATGGCTGATGGATGATGGTTCAGATTTTTTGATTTGGGGCCTTGAACCGGCAGTCCCTCCCCTCGTTTCCCTGCAAGGGGTTACCTGTGACATCTGCTTTTGATCTGCAATCCCAGGGCCAGTGTTTACCTCTTCCACACCTAGTACAAAAACCTGGAGACCTTGACCTTCCATTGTTATAAAAAACCATTTGTTCCCTGTTATGACCACATACTGTAGAACCATGATACCTGTTATTTTTAGCTCTGAAATCAGTTCGAGCTCTGGAAGTTGTAGCTGTACAATCTTTTTGGAAATGACCAAATTCACCACCTTTAAAGCATCGATTAAAACCCCTAGCAATGGCTTGTCCTATGACATTAGCCTGATATTCTTGAGAACTAATATCTGCTGTTTCTCTTATCCAATCGTCTGTTGGGGCTCCTCAAGCCTTTAATGGTCTAATTATTCTTTGACATTGGACATCGGCATTTTCAAATGACAAGGTATTCATTAATTCTTGTCTGATATCAGGGTTTGGTACATCTCTCTCCACAGCTGAAGTTAACCTCTGTAAAAAATCAGTAAATATTTCTCTCGGACCTTGTATAATCTTTTTTTTTTTTTTTTTGGTTTTTCGAGACAGGGTTTCTCTGTGTTTCCTTGGCTGTCCTGGACTCACTTTGTAGACCAGGCTGGCCTCGAACTCACAGTGATCCGCCTGCCTCTGCCTCCCAAGTGCTGGGATTAAAGGCGTGCGCCACCACCGCCCGGCTTGTATAATCTTAATATATGAAACATATCTTTCTCCAGTTTCTGTAATCCTGTCCCAGGCCCTTAAAGTTGTATTACGGCATTGTTCAATTGCAATATCATCCATATGAATTTGTTCCTTTAAGTCAGCATACTGTCCCTCACCAAGTATTTGATCGGTTGTTACATTTATTCCCCTTTCCATATTTTGTTGTGCTAACTTTGTAGCTTCATGTCTCCACCATGAAAACCATTGTAATTGCTGGCTACCTTCCAGCACTGCTGATACCAGTCCCTTCCAATCCTGAGGAATGAGTTTATGGTGCATTGCCCAGTTATTAAGCATTTGCTTGACAAAGCCTGAATGGATACCATAAGACACAATACATTCTTTGAATTGTTTCATATCCAACATATCAATTGGATACCATGTTAATTCTGGATTGGATTGACCTTCATTAATACCACCAGGCCTATTTTGATAAATTACTGGAAAAGCTAATGGTGTCTGTGGAGTACCAAGCGGCTCCTCTAAGGGTGCACTTGGTTTCACACCATTACTTGCCTGATCTTCTGCTGTTGCTGCTTCATGTAATGGCTTTGGAGACCTAGATAGGAAGGTACGAGGTGCAGGACTGGGCCGCACCGTGCATTGCAACTCCTCCTGCTTCCCTGTTTCAACCATTGGAAAGTTGTCAGTTGCAGTTACCATCTTTGGCAAATTTTTCTTCAGCTCCTCAATCTGCATTTGCAAACTTTCTAATTGTGAGGTTGTCTTCTTTATTATAAGCCAATAAAAGAGGAAAAGGCAAACAACATTAAATATCCGGTCTGACTGGAAAATAGGACAGAATTCAGTTGCAAACAAACATTGTCATTTTGTCAACCACCGGTTCCATAGTTTCAAAAATGGCAGTGTCCTCTACAGTTTTGAAAGTCAAGTTACCCATAATGCCCCACGTTGGGTGCCACCTGTTACCCAACCTTTTTAAAATTATTCAATACTTATTTATTAGTAACTATGTTCACTTATAACAAATATAAACACTTAACTACTAACCCTATAAATTCCTACAGCCCCTATGAATGCCTACAACCCTTAACCCTATTGATAACTATTACAACTATTTTCATAACCTTTTAGAAGGATACAGTCTCTGGGGCAGGTCCTCAGTTGTCAGGAACACAGTCTCTGGGGTAGACCCTTTAATGCACTTAGCAGTCTTTATTCTGGAATATCTCAGATGTAGATCCCTCAGGGTAAATTGGCTATCACAGTCTCACCTTAAATAAGGCTTGAGGCTTTCTTCTCTCTGGGAGACCTCAGCCACTTCGCATCAGCAACTCTGCCACTCTGCCTCAGTCTTTAAAGCTGTCCACAGTTCCATTCAGGCCGCTGTTCGGACAGGTCAAACCCCTCTAGGCAAAAGCTGAGCCACAGGGTTTAGTCCTTGGCCTTTTGATGTCTTACTGAGGCTTTCTCTGCTCACCAGCTTCTTTCTGTCTCAGGGTGATCTGGCCATCAGTCCACCAGCACTTTCTCCAGCAGGACTCTCGGAGCTCTCTAGCATGGGTAGGGGCCTCTGGCTCCATCCTTAAATAGGGTCTCTCCTTGTTCCACCTGTTTCAGCTTAATTTGGGCTCCACCCACTTAGCAGCTGAAAACAATGCCAGGCCAAATACTTTGTTTCTTAGTCCATTAAGTCTTTCCTATTTTTCCTGGCTTCAACCTTGTTTTTCAGTCCATTAAGTCTCCTGTTTGTTTCCTGTTTTCACCTGACTTCATCCTTATTTTTAGTCCATAAACTGATAAGCTAATCGCTCACAGTCAAGTTGATCTTCATGCCCCAGATTAAGAGACTGTATCAGAAACCTAGACATTTACTAAATCTAATTTTTATTAATCTATCTCCCTACACCACTGGATATCGCAAGAGATATTGTGGGCCTGTGAGACCACCAAGGATTGCGAGACAATACCCTATATAGGCTAGGGAGCTCCACATGGATCTCTCTCTCTTGCCCCAACTGATGGAGGAGACAACACACGCTGGAGAAGTTAAGCAAGATACACTATTTGACAGCCTTTAGGCTGTAATAGCCCGAGGCAAATCAATGGTCAGGAACTTTGCCAAGTAAACTGAGGATTGTCAAGAAATTGAGAGGCAGTCTGAGAAAGAGACTTTTGCCACAAGCCAGCCTGAGAAGGCTGGTAAAAAAGGCACAGCATAGAACCTGCTGAGAGAAAGTTCTTGAAAACTGGACACTAAAGACCTCTGACCAGGGGACGGGATTGCCAGGAGAGTAGTGAGGTAGGCAGAGTTTGGAGGCTGAAGTACAGGCTGAGAAGACTGTGGAATTGAGTCTCAGCTGATGGAGGAAGCCGACCTCAGGCTGAGAGGTGAGACCATTAGGCCACATGAATTGGCGGACAGGGGACACTAGGCTTGGATAGGACTGCCTGCTGTGACTGCCATAGCCACACTGCTAAAATCAAGTTTTCCCACATGGACCTGTGTAACAGTAAATTTTTATGTATCACACATATATTTGTTTATTAATACTTAACAATTACCTAACAATTATCTATCAAATTCCTAAATCCTAAACCCAAACCCTAATTCTGAAGCCTAGCACCTAAAACTTAATACAAACATTTAACATTAACCTAAGGTTTCTCAAAAGGATATTTTCCTAATGAACATATTACTAGGGAACACTGCTTGGCATAATGCCTTCCAATCTTGCAGAGTGCATGGCTGATGAGCTAAACCCTGAAGCACTGTTTCAGCCCAAGGAGAATTAGGCCCATCCTCTGCCACTGCCTTCTTAAGTTCCTTTAAATCGACTGAGGCCTGGCCGCCCTGGGTTGAGGTTAACTGGAAATGCCTAAGGCTCAGATCTTGGAGGCCCCAGGCAGTATGTAGGGGTTGAATAATTTCCCCTCCCAAGGGGGTGGAACCTCCTCATTAAATGGCACAGCACAAAGGTTCCTCTCCCTCATTCTCCCCAGGGTAATCTGTCAACTGAGAGATGTCTTCTTCTGATTTCCGACCATCTCTTGACCTCTTGGCAGTGAATTGCTCCCAGACTGGGTCTAAAGCCGGTTCGGGAATCAAGGAGGAGTCTCCCCCATCATTTTGCTGTTGAAAACAGGCCTTAAGGGCAGATAGTATTGGGGAAAATCCCGGGGGGGAAATCTTTGCCCTGCTCCATTTCTTGCCTTGAAGCAAGGCATGCAATTTGATCCCATGTCTCCCAACAAAACAATCTACCCATGGCGTGGTTTGTAGAACTGCCTCCCAGACCTTGGTAGCTTAGATCTTGGAAAGCTCTAAACCCCTGCTTTTAAGCATATATTTCAGTGCTTTAAGTGCAGGCTTTTCAGTTTTTAACGTTGCATGCCCTATCCTTTCGGGGATCACTCACCTTGCTGACTGATAGGCCCTGGATCATCTCCTCCTGTCCCTTATGTAATCAAGAGTCTCTCTTTATGCCCCACATTCGGGAGCCAGTTATGTCATGGGGCCCTTATAGGGCAATCACCACATAAGGGAGTTCTCAGGGAAAAGTGAGTGAGCTGCCTGACCAACTCTCCAGATGAGAGAGGGGTGATGTCTAAGCATTTCCCATTTTTACACTATTTCCTTCCCTGGCTTATAGACAGAACCAAATGGGTGTTTCCACTGAGGCTATGTGGACCAATCACATTAAAGGTCATCCTATTACATCACATAGCACAAGCCTGGTAACATGGTGATCATACAAATCTTAGACATCTCCCACAAGTTACTTTCATTTTCCCAGCAACAAGGCATTTCTCATAAGCCTCCATTTCTCGGGTCCCCGCACCTAGGTGGGAGAGAAAGAAGGTTAGAGGGAGAAGGGACGTAGGTGTCTTTGAGCTACTTTCTGCTAATTAGGGTCTTTGGATTCTTTGGGGGGGGTTAATACCATTCTCAGTAGAAGTCCAGCAAACCAGGAGACAGCAGCAGGAAGAACAAGCAGCAGTTTGGGGGAGTACCAGCAACTGGGAGAGCAGCAACCGCTTTCTACCTTGTAGCCCTTTATCTTCTCTGTAGAGCTTTCTCCTACTTCTCTGTAGAGCCTTTTCTCTTATTTCTCTGTAGAAAATGGCTAATCAAATTATTTACCAGTATTTAGATTATCATTAATTGGTTTGGAGGTTGTTAATCCTTAACTAGCCATTATAAATGAACACACAGACACCACATGGATTTTTATTTTATTTATTTTTTATTTTTTTTTGGTTTTTCGAGACAGGGTTTCTCTGTTTAACAGCTCTGGCTGTCCTGGAATCGCTTTGTAGACCAGGCTGGTCTTGAACTCGCAAAGATCCGCCTGCCTCTGCCTCCCAAGTGCTGGGATTAAAGGCCACCACATGGATTTTAACAAGCCTTGGCCTGAATTGAGCAATCTTGGCTCATCTAAGCTAGCTCTTAATTCTATTTCTACATAAAACAGAAATATAATATACACATGTCCCCTGGACTGCTATTCTTCATGCTATGTCAATGTTTCAGGCCATGTGGAATGATCTTCTTTAATCTACCCCATCATGTGTCCTCCTTCCTGTTCCAGCTGCTTGTCTTAAAGCTTCTTCTTCCCAAGCTGCTCTCTGCCTCAGAAGCCCGCACACCTTGGACCTGCCTATCTCTATCTTTGCCCAATCTCAGGCCTCAGCATTTATTTAACCAATCAGAGACAATGTAAGTAACAGACAGCAAGCAGGACCAATTAACATTTAGAATGCTTAACATCACCCTGTCACTTCTCTGTAGATCCTCTTTACTCTTACTACTTTGTAAAGCCCATTCTTCTTTATTTCTTTGTAAAACCCCTTCTTTCTTACTTCTTTGTGGAGTTTACTTCTTTGTGGAGCTCCTTCTCTCTTTTCTCTTTGTAGCCCCCTTCTCTTCGGGGCCCTGGCTTTTCCCCCCCCTCCTTTGTAGAGTCCCCTTCTCCTTGAGGCGCATGGCTTTTTATTCCTCTCCCCCAAGTCCTCAGAGTTAAACTTGCTCAGCTGGTTAAGCCACGCCCCTGCTAGCTCACGAGACCGTTAATACTTTATACCTGTGTTTTACGCAGCCCACCTGGGATTAAACAAAAACATTCTCACAATTGCTTTTAATAAACTCCTACCACAAAGGATCCACAAAGTCTCTCATAATTTTCAGCAGTCCCCTTACCATGGCAACTGATGTCATCTGTGTAACTTGCACAGTTTCTCACCCACTTTGGGTGCCATTTGCAGAAAAAAATTAGTTAAATTATTTACTTAGTATTTATATTATGTTTAATTGATTGGCGGCTGTTAATCCTTAACCAGCCATTATAAAAGAGCACACAGACACCCCATAGATTTGAACAAGGCTTGGCCTGGATTGAGCAATCTTAGCCCATCTAAGCTAGCTCCTAATTCTATTACCCAACTATGACCCCATATATACATATGTCCCCTTGGACTGTCATTCTCCATGCTATGCTGATGTTCCAGGCCATGTGGAATGATGTTCTTTCCTCTAACCCCTGGTGTGTGTGTTCTCCTTCCTGTTCTTTGCTGCTTGTCCTTCAGGCTTCTTCTACCCATCTACCTCTCTGCTTGAGAAGCCCGAGCCTTAGTCCCGCTTACCTCTGTCTTTGCCCAATCTCAGGCCTCAGCATTTATTCAACCAATCAGAGACAATGTAAGTAATAGCAAGCAGGACCAATTAGTTAACATTTAGAATCCATAACACCACCTCATCACCCCTTTAACAGGGCAGTTCACAGAACTATGGCCTCAGCTGTACTCTGTCCATCTTGGCCAAGTTCAAGGGACACCAAGCTCTCTTTTATGTGCTGCCAGATGCTAATCTGAACTTCCTACTGATTTCACTAAAGAGACTTCTTTTTTTTTTTAAACATTTATTTATTTATTTATTTATTTATTTATTTATTTATTTATTATGTATACAGTGTTTTGCTCTACATTTATTTATTTATTTATTTATTTATTTATTTATTTATTTATTTATTTATTTATTTATTATGTATACAGTATTTTGCTCTACATATACGCCTGGGCAGATCTCAATGTAGATGGCTGTGAGCCACCATGTGGTTGCTGGGAATTGAACTCAGGACCTTGGGAAGAACAGCCAGTGCTCTTAACCTCTGAGCCACCTCTCCAGCCCAAGGGACTTCTACTATAGGGTTTCTCTGTGTAGCAGAGCCCTGTCTGTCCTAGACTCTCTTTGTAGACCAGGCTGGCCTCCAACTCACAGGGATCCACCTGCCTCTGCTTCCCAAGTGTTGAATTAAAGGCGTGTGACACTTGGCTTTTTTATTTGGTTTGGAGACAAGGTTTCTCTATGTAGCCCTGGCTGTCCTAGAACTCATTTTGTAGAACTCACAGAGATTCATCCACCTCTGCCTCCCAAGTGTAGGGATTAAAGGTATTTATCTGGCTGGAGAGATGGCTCAGCAGTCAAGAGCACTGGCTATTCTTCCAAAGGACCCGGGTTCAAATCTCAGCACCATATGGCAGTTCACAGCTGTCTGCAATGGCCGGTCGTGGTGGCACACGTATTTAATCCTAGCACTCGGGAGGCAGAGGCAGGTGGATCTCTGTGAGTTCGAGGCCAACTGGTCTACAAATTGAGTCCAGGACAGCCAAGGATACACAGAGAAACCCTGTCTTGAAAAACCAAAATAAATAAATAAATAAATAAATAACCGGGCATTGGTGGCGCAGGCCTTTAATCCCAGCACTTGGGAGGCAGAGGCAGGCGGATCTCTGTGAGTTCGAGGCCAGCCTGGTCTACAAAGCGAGTCCAGGACAGCCAGAGCTGTTATACAGAGAAACCCTGTTTCGACAAACCAAAAAAAAAGGCATTTATCACCACGCCCATCACAGCTTCTGAGCCTTTTGCTGCTGCCTAACCAATAACAGCTCTTCTTACTGAGACCAGCAGATCATTTCAGAACATTCTGTGGAAGCTCAATCTCCCCTCTTCCTCTCAGATCACACCCAGAACCCTGTTGTCAGCTCATGGCAGTATCCCAGAAGGGTGTCCTTGGATTAGGGTGGCTCTTCCTCATTTTCTCCAGAGCAGCGGCCGCCATGTCAGTTGCTAGGAGTATCCTTCATCATGCTAGAATTTGACAGAAGAAATGAAAAACAAATGTGGTAGGAGAAAGCTATGGCCTTCAGAAAAATATATTGCACAAGAGAAATTGATTCCCAAGATATAAATACCTGAGGAGATGAGCCCTGCGGGTTTCCTTGGCTCCTCCTCCAGCCCTCTTTGCCCCCACTTGTGGTGGGGTTAGTGATAGCATTTAATAGCATAGGGATCTTGGAATAGCAAAAGCCTGGACTTTAACGTAAAAGATTTAAGTCCGATGTGGCATGTCCTTGGGAACCCTCCAAGGACAGTTGATGGTTGATGTTTTTTTGATCATGGGGTTTGGGGGGGGTCATGCCCTGAGGCACCCACCAGGATCCATCACAACAGATCGCGTGGTCTCCTGGCCCCCTGCTGCTCCTTGGCCCTTTGCAAGAAAAGCTATGGAGGGACACATTGCCCAGGGTCATGACTTGGAAGCTCGCAAAAGCTTCTGCTGAAAATCATGTTGCCAATTCATTACGACAGGTGAAGGTATTTAAGTCAAGATTCACGTGGACAGAGGCTCTCTCTCTCTCCTCCTCCTGCCTCACTCACCTTCCTCTTCCTTGTCTGACAGAGAAACTCGCATCACAGTCTTCCTGGGAGATTTCACCATCTTGTATCGACCTGTTTCGGGTCTGGGGACAGATTCTCCCTGTTATTCTGGCGTGTCTAGGTGGGGAGTTGTCCCCCCTTTGGAGCCCAGGGGCTTCAGATTGGCCAGAGCACTGCAGCGAGACCCTTGCAGACCTAAAACATCTGAATGGTGAGGTAAGAAACTTTTCATCTGGTAAATAATTGGACTCTATAAACTGTCTTAAGATCTGACGAACAAAATTCAGAGACTTTAAGACTGAAAGATATGATGAAGGCCAGCCATCCATAAGGATCCATGCCCAGAGGAAAATATCTGTACAAAAATGGCTAATTAAATGATTTAACCAGTATTTATATTATCATTAATTGGTCGGCAGTGTTAATCCTTAACCCACCATTATAAATGAACACACAGACACTGGATGGATCTTATCAAGCCTTGGTCTGAATTGTGCAATCCTAGCCCATCTAAGGTAGCTCATAATTCTATTACCCAAATATGATCCCATATATACATACGTCCCTTTGGACTGCTATTCTCCACACTATGCCGGTGTTCCAGGCCATGTGGAATTATCTTCTTTAATCTACCCCATGGCATGTGTTCCTTCTTCTTTCAGCTCCTGGCTTCTCTCCCAAGATGCTCTCTGTCTCTGAAGCTCACACACCTTAGTCCTGCCTACCTCTATCTTTGCCCAATCTCCAGGCCTCAGCATTTATTTAACCAATCAGAGACAATGTAAGTAACAGACAACAAACAGGACCAATTAACATTTAGAATGCTTAACACCACTCCATCAAATATCCTTTTGAGAAATCTTAGGTTAGTGTTAAATGTTTGTATTATAGATATTAGGGTGTTATAGATTAGGTTTTAGAGTTAGGGTTCAGGCTTTAGGATTTAGGAACTTTATAGGCAATTGTTAGGTAATTGTTAAGTATTAATAAATACATGCTTGATAAATAAAAATTTACTGTTCTACCGCTTCCTTTTCCTCTCTTACCTGTGGATGAAAAGGAAAGATCAGGAAGGAGTGGGTGCTGCACTGACTCCCATAGTCCTCTCTGTTATCTGACCTCTTCTCATCTCTATAGGACATGACCCCTACAGCACAAAGGTTCCAGGCCTGCCCATCCTTTCTCTTCCTGATTAGCTCAAACCATCTAGGACCTTCCTGGGCTTTTCCCTTTCTCATAGTCATGGACCTAGCACTTCATCCTGGCATGCCACAAGCTGGCCCTTCCCTGGTGGAGGCTGGTCTGGATTCTCCCCAGAGGGGACACCTCAGGCCTTAAGAGATTTTGCAGGATGGAAAAGGTCTGTATGACCTCCTAGAAATTGTGGGGTTTCTGCTAGAGAAGACTATTTGAACATGGGTTTAAGACAATAAAAAGTCAGCTGGACCTGGTGGCGCACGCCTTTAATCCCAGCACTCTAGAGGCAGAGGCAGGTGGATCTCTGTGAGTTCCAGGTCAGCCTGGTCTATAGCGTGAGTTCCAGGAAAACCAAAGATGTCACACAGAGAAACCCTATCTCAAAAAACAACAAACAACAAACAAAAAAGACAATAAAAAGTCTTTATTAGTCAGCAGGCAGCTACACTGTGTGTTTCAAACCCCAATATAGTCTGAGCCTTTCTCAGGGTGAATTTTAAGCACAAAACCTACATTCTGGGTTGGCTTTAATTCAGTTAGTTAAAACAGTTAGCCAGAAGCAGACCTACAGAAGCCAAAAAACAAAGTTAGAACATTTAGAGACTCCCAGAACCATGGACTTTGATGGATTAGGTTTTTGGTTTTGTTTTGGCAGGTGGTGCTGTCTACATGCTGCGTTTTTTGGCCTGAATGGTACTTCCATCATGGAGCCAGTTGTGTTAAGGTCTGGGGGCCTAGTAAGGGATGAGAGCCTGTTACAGAAATGACCTGGGTGCAGTTCCTCAAGTCACCCCACCAGGCTGCACGAGAATGCCCCCCATTTGGCCGGTTCTTCCTTGGAAAGTTGTTTTAGGAAAGGCTGGGCGCTCTCTCCTTGAAGCCTGTGGTGCTGGGCCTTGACTGGACCAGCCCCCACCCTCCCTGCTGCCCCTCAGTGAGGAGCATGAAAGTATTGTGCAGAGGCTGAAACAGTCTTTCACTTGTGTTGCTTTGGCTCAACCATGATCTTTTCAGTCACAGTGGCCTTAATTCTCTTCAAAGACAAAGCTTTACAAGAGAGCCTCTTTCACAACAAAACAAAACAAAAAACAGTTTTCCAACCGCCCCTAGAGGCATTGCAGATGTGTCTGCTGTGTCACATGTGCATCAGTAGATGGCAGGGAGGAGAGAGGCTGTGTCTACATTCAGTGTTCTGCCCTATGAACATCTGAATGAATAGCGGTCTAACATTCCTGAAAAAAAAAAAAATCAAGCTGGAGACCAACACCAGTTCAGTGCCATGGGACGACCCAGACAGGAAGCTAGCCTGTGATGACCATCAGTCCAGCACCAGGAAAGCACCAGGTGGGCTCCCAGGTCAGGAAGCAAGCCAGAGACTAGAAGAATCCTGCCTGGCCCTGGATGTGGGGGTTGTGGGTGGCCAGCCCTGAGGGAGTGAGTGTGGAAGAACCAGCATGCCTTTTGTTTGCTCTGTGGTGGTGTTGACAAGGGAGAGATCCCCTCCCTTCCTGTTGAAGTAAATATTAATATTTATAATTATTAGGTTGATGGAATTATCTTTTAGCCCACTTATAAATAAACATATACTGACACCTGATGCATTTTATCAAGCCTTAGCCTGGATTGTGCAATCTTGCCCACTTAAAATATCTTATAATTTTATCCCCAGATAAAACCCCATAACATATACATATGTCTTCTTGGGCTGTTTATTCTCCATGCTGTGCTGATGTTCCAGGCCATGTGGGATGATGTTCTTCCATCTAACCCATGGTGTGTCTTTTCCTTTCTCTTCGCTCTTCATCTGTCCTCGTTCCTCTCCTCTACCCCAAAAGCCCATGCACCTTAGGCCTATCTACCTCTCTCTTTGGCAAGTCACAGGCCTCAGCATTTTATTAAAGCAAATCAGAGACAATGGTTAGCAAGCAAATTAACAGCATCAGTTGGTGTATGTATGTATGGGACTGTACAGCAAGTAGGCTTCTGGGAGCAATTAACATTTAGAATACAGGGTCTGGAGAGATGGCTCAGCGGTTAAGAGCACTGGCTGCTCTTCCAGAGGTCATGAGTTCAATTCCCAGCAACCACATGGTGGCTCACAACCATCCATAATGAAATCTGGTGCCCTCTTCTGGCCTGCAGATATACCTGCAGACAGAACACTGTATACATAATAAATAAATCTTTAAAAAAAAACATTTAGAATACATAATAGATCATCCTATCACCCTCCCTTTTGCCCTCACCATCAGTGACAGACAGGAGAGCTGTCCCTGCCCCTCTCATGCGCCACCACTCAGGAGAGCAGGCCCTGTACCTCACCTGGGCAGCACACTACAGCTGACCCTGGATGTTGGGGATGTGGGTGAGCCAGCCCTGAGGGAGTGAGTGTGGGAAAGCCAGCCCTGCCTTTTGTCTGCTTCTTTGTGGTGTTGTGGAGGGAGAGATAACCTCCCCCTCCTTTTTGCCCTCACCACCAGTGGCAGACAGGAGAGCAGTCCCTGCACCTTGTCTGGGCAGAACAGTACAGGTGACCCTCTTGTTATGGGGGTTGTGGGTGAGCTAGCCCAGAGGGAGTGAGTGTGGGGGCATAATCCCTGCCTTTTGTCTGCTTTTTGGTCCCTTCCCCTCCCTTTTGCCCTCATTGCTAGTGGTGGACAGGAGATCTGGCCTCATATTTACAATAAAAGCATTCCAATCTCAACCACACCTTGGAGTGGTCAAGGAGTTTAAACAAACAAAACCACACACACGCACACACACACAAAACCACAAAAGCTGTTTTTTCCTTTTCTTTTTTTTTTTGGTGAATTTCACATCATGCACCCTGTTGTTCCCTCTCCTCTCCCAACTCCCATCAGACCCACCCTACACCCTTGAAACCTCTCCCAACATTAAAAAAAAATCTCATTGTGGAAGCTGTAGTGTGTCTCACTGTGTCCCACAATATTACATTTTCCCACACTTTTTTGCTTAGAAATGTTCATTAAAATGATTCCTTGGTCTAGTAGGAGACCTCTGGTTTTTGTTACTTTGTCAATACCAGAACCTCACTGGGCTCCTCTCATAGCTACTGTTGTTGCCTGTGTCATGGAGATCCTGTAGTTTTGAGTCTGTGAATTGGCCTCTTCATGTACACCAGCAACTCATCCATGGAGTATATGTTGGTGTGGGCCAACTCAAAGCCCTGGTTCTGGGCCTGCAACCCCCACATCCATGGCCAGTTCTATGTGCTACCCAGGTAAAATGCAGGGCCTGCTCTCCAGAGTACTACAGCAGGCAAAGGGCTGGACCAGCTCTCCTCCTCTCATGGCCCTATCAAGGCCAAGTCTCCCACCTGCTACCTGTGTCCAGGCCAGCAGAGAGCAGAGGGGATCTCTCTCTCTCCAACACCACCACAAAGCAGATGAAAGGCAGGCCTGGCTCTCTCTCACACTCAAATCCTCGGGGCCAGTTCTCATATATCCCCTACATCAAGGGCGAGAGACGTACTGTGCTGTCCAGGAGAGGTGTAGGGCCTGCTCCCCCAATTCCTGCAGCATGTAAGGAGCAGGGCCAGATCTGCCTACCACTGGTGGTGAGAGCAAAAGGGAGGGGAGGGGAATCTCTCCCTCCCCAGCACCACCACAATGCAGACAGAAGGCAGGCCTGGCTCACCCACAACCTCCATGTCCAGAGCCAGCTGTACTCTGGTGCCCAGGCAAGGTGTAGGGACTGCTCTCCTGAGTGCTGCAGCATGGGAGGGCAGGGACAACCAGAGGCATTTGGAAGGGTTCAGAGAAGGGAGAAAAGTAGTAGATGGACCACAGCCAGCATGCCAGCCTTGGTCATGAGAAGATGGTGGAGGAGGAAGAGAGAAAGACAAGAGAGTGCCAGCAAAGCAGAGAGCCTACTCATAGGCTCAGGGATCAAGAACTCACAGAGATCCACCTGCTTCTGTTGTGTTTGTTTCTTAAGCTTATTTAATGGATATGATATGCCAGGCATGGTGGCACACACCTTTAATCCCAGTACTCAGGAGGCAGAGGCAGGAGGATCTCTGTGATGAGATCAAGGCCAGCCTGGTCTACAGAGTCAGTCCAGGACAGCCAGGGCTTGGTACACAGAGAAACCCTGTCTCAAAGGGGAAAAGGGGGGGGGGCTGCTGGAGAGATTGCTCAGTGGTTAAGAGCACTGGCTGCTCTTCCAGAGGTCCTGAGTTCAATTCCCAGCAACAACATGGTGGCTCACAATCATCCACAATGTGATCTGATGCCCTCTTCTGGCTGCAGGTGCACATGCAGATAGAGTGATCATATATATAAAATGAATAAATAAAAATCTTTTTAAAAATGTGTATGTTATGATATTGCTTCAAGTCACGCGACCAAATGTTATGATATTGTGGTGGGTAAATCACACTATGCCATGCAACAGGTCTGGTACAAGGTTTATTAAGGTAAAGAGGAAGGAAATTTAGGGCATGGAATGGAGGAGGCAAAGCCATGGGAGAAGCTGGGACATATTGGAAGAGGGAGAGAAAGAAGGATATGGGGGACAGAGGTAACTTAGAGCACAGAAACAGGACTAGAGAGAGAAAGAAAGAGGGGATGAGAGGGAGAGCGTGAGAGACATATGGGAAAGAGAGACGGGGGAAGACCAAAAGAGAGAGGAAGAGGTCGGTAGGGAGCTTTTATATCCACCAGGTGTGTTGCACCTATCCGGAGGTGATGATGTAAGCGATTGAGGACCCTGAAGGACCCCTGAGGTCAGAGGTCAGGATAGTGCAATGCCTGTAGACTTATAGTATACACAAGTATTTCACCTGAATGTCTGTCTGTCTGTCTGTCTGTCTACCATGTGTATGCCTGGTGCTGGTGAAGGCCAGAAGAAGGGTCAAGATTCTCTGGGACTGAAGTTACAGACAGTTATTAGCTGCCATGTGGGTTCTGGGAACTGAACCCAGATCCTTTGGAAGAATAGCAAGTACCCTTAACCACTGAGCCATTTTCCTAGTCCTCAGGTCCCTCCCTTCCTTCCTTTCTTTCTCCTCTTCCTCTTCCTCTTCCTCCTCCTCCTCTTCCTCTTCCTCTTTCTCCTCCTCCTCTTCCTCCTCCTCTTCTTCCTCTTCCTCTTCCTCTTCCTCTTCTTCTTCTTCTTCTTCACAGAGAAACCCTGTGTCAAAAAACCATGCCCCACTACGTCAGCACGTTTCCCTTTTGATCTAGTAGACAGACTCTATTGCCCTTAGATGTCTGAGGATGTGTTTCCTGCCTCAGGTGAAGGATTTCCCTGGCAGAAAGTCCTTTCCCTGGTCATCACTGAGGGTCTTTGCTCCCTGACTGTTCCCATCTTGGTCTATTTCCTCTGTGGTCCCTGTGAACTCCTCCACGTCGCCCACTCCTGAGCTGACAGGAACTCTGGGTCTGTAGAAAAAATAGCTAATTAAACTATTTAACCAGTATTTATATTATCTTTAATTGGTCGGCAGCATAAATCCTTAACCCGCCATTATAAATGAATACACACAGACACGAGGTGGATCTTATCAAGCTTAGGCCTGGGTTGTGCAATCCTAGCCCATCTAAGCTAGCTCATAATTCTTTTTTTTTTTTTTTTTTTTTTTGGTTTTTCGAGACAGGGTTTCTCTGTGTAGCCCTGGCTGTCCTGGACTCAATTTGTAGACCAGGCTGGCCTCGAACTCGCAAAGATCCGCCTGCCTCTGCCTCCCAAGTGCTGGGATTAAAGGCGTGCGCCACCACTGCCTGGCTACCTAGCTCATAATTCTATTACCCAAATATAACCCCATATATACATACGTCCCTTTGGACTATTATTCTCCACGGTAAGCCGATGTTCAAGGCCACATGCAAGGATCTTCTTTAATCTACCCTATGGCCTTGTTTACTCCTGGCTTCTCTCAGGCCTTCTCAAGAAGTTCTGTGTCTATCTGTAAAAGCCCACCTATCTGTCTTTGCCCAATCGCCAGTCCTCAACATTTATTTAACCAATCAGAGACAAAGTAAGTAACAGACAGCAAACAGGACCAATCAACATTTAGAATGTTTAACACCGCCCCATCATGGGTCTGTCCTTGGTTCTCCTTGACATGCTTTCCAGGTGCTGTGGACTCAGACCCGCGCCACCCCCTTCCGTCCTTTGGCCTTTTCCCTCTTCACCTAGCAGAGGTTACCTTTGTCCCTCCGGGATTGAATTGAAGCAAGCCAATCTGCCCTTTGCTCTATCACTTGAGGCTGTCAAAAGTCAAACCTAGACAGCCTGCAGTTCTTAATTGTTTTCATTACATTCTAGCTGCACGCAAGGAATTTGCTAAATTAGACACTGCGCTCTGTGGGTAGAAAAAGACAGAGGAGAGCAGGAAGAAAAAGCCGCTGTAATTTCAGTTATGTACCTGTAGGGAAGTCAGGGAGGGAAACACAGGAAAACAACCAGTTCCTTGACATCCTAGGGAGAAGATTAGGGCAGAGGGACTTCTCCGGCTCCCTATTGGGCCCTGGAGCTAGGTGTGGTGTTAGCCTACAATCCCCAAACTAGAGGCCAAGGCGAGAGGATTAGGAGTTTAATGCTCAGTGGTGAATTGGAAACCAGACTAAGGCAAGGGGGTTGGGCATGCAGAATCTGGCCCCGGTTCCTGTCAGTCCGCTGATAATCTGGAGCTGAGCGGCACAGCAATTTAGCACCTGTCTCAGTTACAGTTTGTATCACCTACAGGCCTATGTTATGGTGACATAGGGATTCCCAAGCATGTGTAATTTGTCTCCTAGGCTCAGGCCAGCTCTACCTCACAGTTGCTGGTGCCATCGATGGCCATGCCATGGTACTGGGCATCTCCAAATGCTGTGGCCTCCACTGCAACTGGGCTGCACCAATGGCCTCTTCAGAGCTCTCCTCAGGAGTTCTGACTCTGCCACATGGTGCCAAGCCTCAAATTCTCTCCAAGAGCCTTTCAGTCCTGGGCTCCTTCTATAACTAAGGATGTGCCTTCACCAACCTCTCATGGTGTCATGCCTCAGCTGCTTCCTTGATGCCTCATTCCTTCAAAACCAATACCATGGCCAGGTGGTGGTGCACACTAATCCCAGCACTCAGGAGGCAGAGGCAGGCGGATCTCTGTGAGTTCAAGGCCAGCCTGGTCTACAAAGTGAGTTCTAAGACAGTCAGGCAGGACTACACAGAGGAAACCCTCTCTTGAAAAACAAGACAAAACAAACAAAAAGAAAAAAATAGAAAAAAAAAACCCCAATACCATGGGGCACTGAGGAGAAGGGACTTGGGAGTCTGTGGTGGGCAGATCTCTGTGCGTTTGAGGCCAGCCTGGTCTACGGATCCAGTTTCAGACCAGCAAGAGCTACATAATGAGACCCTGTCTCAAAAAACAATACTACTTGGGAAAATCTTTTACATTACCAACTTTTGCTGCCAGCACAAAGTATAGCCTTCACCTGCCCTGGAGCACAGTTTTTGTGTGCTTGCCCTGAGGAAGTACTCCCAGATTTATGACCTCAGTGTTTCTGGTCTCTTTTTGTTTGTTTTAAGGCAGGGTCTCTCTATTTTGTAGCTCAGGCTGGCCTTGAACTCACAGAAATTCATCTGTCTTTGCCTCCCCCCCTCCCACCAGTACTGCTGGGATTAAAGGCATGGTCTGCACAGGTATTTTTTTTTAGATTTGTTTATTTTATTTTATATGTATGAGTGTTTTGCTTATAGTATGTTTGTGCACCGTGTGAATGCCTAACCCTGAGGAAGTCAGAAGAAGGCACAGTGAGCCTTAGAACTGAATTTACACTTGGTTGTGAGCTACCAAGTGGGTGCTGAGAATCAACTTGGAAATGCACACTTCCCACAGCTGGTTGGGGGCCCTTTCATGACTTCCTTCCTTTTGCTTTGGTTCACCTGTTTGTAGTAACACCCTATTCCTCCCTCCTATTGAGAATTCCTATAAAGCTAACCCTCCGCTATTCCACACCTCTCATTATCCCAAGCCATGGAAAATGGAACTGACTGCTGAGCACTGCTGCAAATCCATCTGAAATTGAATTCTTGATGGAGCCTAGCAACTGATTGTTCTTTTGTCAAATGATCTATAGCTAAAAATGTTTTCCAAATACCAGCTATTCACCCCAGGAGTCTCTGGGCCAAATTCTAAATAATTTTATTCATTAAATGGAGTGAATTGATTCTAAGAGAGCAATGATCATGAGGCATCCTGCCTGGGGCAGAGGCCTGAAGGAATAGGAGAAGTCGGAAGAGAACTCCAGTTGGCAGCAAGAAGCCCTATAAAATCAGCGGTCTGCATAGATGCCCCTCCCCCTCTCCAGGGGGAGGGGTAGTGGTGAAAGACCCGGGCAAGGGAAGTCCCTCTCCCGACACTCGGGATATCACGGCCACCCAAAAACTCGCAAGAGACCTTCTTGATGCAATCGCAAGAGGTTTATTTTGGGGGTCAGTGCACTGAGGGCGCAACTCGTATCCCACACAGGGGTAGAGGAGTTCGCGACGAAGGTCTTATGGAGAAGCATCGCAACTCAAGGGGGTGGGGAAATTCACAAGTGGAAAAGTACCAATCCATTATTTAGGTAGTCAGCAGGAAACACATCCTATACTCATTGTTCTCAGGAAGAATCTAATCTTATTTCACCAT
This sequence comes from Lophiomys imhausi, assembly GCA_907164525.1. Taxonomy (NCBI): domain Eukaryota; kingdom Metazoa; phylum Chordata; class Mammalia; order Rodentia; family Muridae; genus Lophiomys; species Lophiomys imhausi. The sequence continues at coordinate 1,138,554 of CAJQZJ010001241.1, forward strand.
CTACTTTGTCATCAGCCAGTCCCTGGAACCCGGGGCCCAAGATAGTCGTCTGTTTTATGATTAACTAGTTCCTGGGACCTGGGGCTCATGATTTGACTGATCTTTATTCCTGATTCCATTCTTTTATGGTCAGCTTAGTTCCTGGAGTCTGGCTGGCCTGGCCTGCTAAGGGGTCTTTTTTTTTTTTTTTTAAAGATTTATTTTATTTATTTTATGCATATGTGTGCTCTATCTGCATGTACACCTGCATTCCAGAAGAGGGCACCAGATCACATTGTGGATGGTTGTAAGCCACCATGTGGTTGCTGGGAATTGAACTCAGGAGCTTTGGAAGAGCACTAGGCAGTGCTCTTAACCGCTAAGCCATCTCTCCAGCCCCGCTAAGGGGTCTTTTAAATTTTTCCATTCCTTTCATTGGCAGGGGGTGTTCCTCTGCCTATGGTCATCAGAGCCAGGAACATAACCAAGGAATTGTTAGTGGCACTTAAACAGGGCAGAGGTAGGGTCAGTCTGGGCTGATTGATGTATCTCCCTGTCCAGCTAGCAATTCGTGAGGCAGCTAACAATGAGCAGCCATCTGGGCGGTAGTGCACACCTTTAAACCCAGTGCTCCAGAGGCAGAGGCAGGGGGATCTTTGTGAGTTCGAGGCCAGCCTGGTCTAAACAGCTAGTTGTAGGACAGCCAAGGCTGCACAAAGAAACCCTGTCTTGAAAAACCAAAAAGAAAAAAAAAAAAAAGAAAAACCATACATCATACGTATCCACAGTCCCACTCTGACATGAGCACCAAGGGAAATGCACAAGAGAGTGGTGTGTGTGTGTTCCCAGCTGCACTTACCGAGCACCACCAAAATGTAGAAGTAGCTGAGAAGTCATAGGAAATGGATGGATAGGGCTGGAGAGTTGGCTCAGAGGTTAAGAGCACTTCTGCTGGCTGCTCTTCCAGAGGTTCAGTTCCCAGCAATCACATTGTGGCTCACAACCATCTATAATGAGATCTGGTGCCCTCTTCTGGCCTGCAGGTGTGCATGCAGACGGAACACTGTATACATAATAAATAAAATATTTTTAAAAAAGAAATGGATGGATAATAGCATGGCATGTCTATGCTACCAACTATAATGCAGCCCTGTGTGTGTATGTGTCTATATATGTATGAGTGAGTCTGTGTGTGTAGTGTGTGTGCATGTGTGTTTGTGCCTATGTGTGTGTTTATATGTATGTGTGTGAATTTGTGTGTGTGTGTACATGCACTTGTACGTGGGGGTGGGTGGGTGGGTGCACACATATATGGATCCCAGAAGTCAATTTCAGGTACCTCCCTCAGCTGGTCTTCACCTTATTTTTTTATTTTTATTTTTGGTCTTTCGAGACAGGGTTTTCCATGTAACAGAGTCTGGCTGTCCTGGACTCGCTTTGTAGACCAGGCTGGCCTCGAACTCACAGAGATCCAGCTGCCTCTGCCTCCCGAGTGCTGGGATTAAAGGCGTGCGCCACCATGACACATGTTTCTTTCTTCATCTTATTTTTTGAGGGTGTTTCTGAACCTGAGGCTTGCCGATTCAAAAGACTGACTGGCCAGCAAGCACCAGGCGTAGCCTTTGGCTGCCTCCACAGCACTGGGAATGTAAATATGCAGCACCATGCCCAGGGTCTCACAGGAGATCCACACTCTGCTTGCAGAACCAGCCCTTCCCAATAGCTCTCTCTCCCCAGCTCCACTATTGATTCACCCTCAATGTGTGGCTTGCTTTTTGGGGATAGGATCTTACTGTGTAGCCCAGACTCACCATGTAAACCAGGCTTGATTGATCCTCCTGCCTCTGCCTCCTAGGTGCTGAAATTACAATCACATGCCACCGAATCTGGGTCCATGTTGAGGTTTGAACCCAGGTTTTCACAGGCACTAAGCTAGGTTTCATTATGTTCTGTCTCAGTCTTTCTTACAAAGAAGGCTGGATGCCGGGCGGTGGTGGCGCACGCCTTTAATCCCAGCACTTGGGAGGCAGAGGCAGGCGGATCTTTGTGAGTTTGAGGCCAGCCGGGTCTACAAAGCGAGTCCAGGACAGCCAGAGATATTCAGAGAAACCCTGTCTCGAAAAACCAAAAAAAAAAAAAACAAAAAACAAAAAACAAAAAAAACAAAGAAGGCTGGAGGTGTGAGGGAGCAGGATGGCAGCTTCGGGGTGGGAGTTTCTTTTACTAGAGTAATAAAAAGTTTTACAATGGAGTGTAAAAAAAATAGGTAATACTGTACACACCATACTAGCCTTGAACTCACAAAGAGTTCATAAACTCACAAGGAGTTTGTAAAAAAAAAAATTACAATTGAATGCAGTAGCCTGGTGTGGGGGCGCACACCTGAAACCCCAGTATGGAAGGGGTGGTTATAGTTACATATTAATCCCATTGATCTTTTTGTGGAACTCCTAACAGTGGGAGAGGGGCTGTCTCTGACTGTTGTCTGCCTTTGGGACCCTTTTTCCCCACTGGGTTGCCTTGTTCAACCTTAACAGAAGAGGAGGTGCCTAGTCTTACTTGATAAGCCATGGCTGGTTGACGTCCATCCAGGCTGGCTTTCTGAGGAGAAACAGAGGCAGAGAGAGGATGGAGGAGGGATAGGAAGGGGAGGTGCTGGGGAGGGACTAGGGGAAGAGGAGGGGGAACCGTTGTTGAGATGTAAAATAAAATTAAAACAATACAAAATATTGTTTTCAAAAATGTTAGAAATATTTTATTAAAAAAAAAAACTTTTTGCCTGGTCATGGTGGCACACGCCTTTAACCCCAGCACTTGGGAGGCAGAGGCAGGTGGACCTCTGTGAGTTCGAGGCCAGCCTGGTCTACAGGGTGAGTTCCAGGACAACACAGAGAAACCCTGTCTCACTAAACCAAACCAAACCAAAACAAAACAAAAAGCAAGCAAATAAAAAAGCTTTTCCCGTTTACTTTTTTATGTGTGGGGGTGTTTTGCCTGTATATTGAATATGTCTGTGTACCACTTACATGCCTGGTGCCCTCAGAGACCAGAAGAAGGCATCAGATCACCTGGAGTTAGGGGTTCATATGACCTGGGGTGCCAGGAATAGAATCCAGGTCCCCTAGAACGGCAGCAGCCTGCGCTCTTAACAGCTGAGCCATCTCAGCAGCTGCCTCCTTCCTCTCTGACTCAACAACCCTTTAACTACGTGCTTCACGTGCGTCCGCGCTGGATGGGGAGGGCTGAGGCCAATCCCTGGCGTCCACGCCGGCGCCTGCGTGAGCAGAAGCGTGAAGGCGCCGGGTCCTGTTTAAGTCCAGCCTGGAAGTCCCGGAGTGGCCTCCGGGTGGCAGCCACGTAGTGTCAACGGCCTGCGGGCCGCCTTTGGACCTAGATGAGGAGGTGTACCCAGAAAGGGTGTGGCTCAGGCAGAGGCGCGGCCGGACTCTGAGGTGCCACGCCAGCTAGGCTCAGGAGTGGACATGGTGGTCCAGGGTTGGGGTGAAATAGGATCCCTACCCCAGGGGGAGACTCAGAGCTACGCCTGCACTGGCAGGGCAGAGCCTGTGACAGTGGCAGGTGGAGGGCCCAGCCAAAGTTGGACAGTGTTTCAGGGTTTTCTGGGAGCATTAGCAATGTAGAAATGCAAAAACACAACAACTTTGGGGCAAGTGGAGATGGAAACATACTAAGCTCAACGCAGCTGGGGTTAAAACGGTCTCCAAGGGGGTGGGGTCCCTGGCATACAGCGCCAAAGGAGGATCAGCTGACAAGAAAGCAGGAGGGTGGCCCAGGCCTCTGGGTGGGGGGGCAGGTGACCAGGGGCAGTATTACCTGCACGCGGCAGAATTGCTGGACCTCAGGGACTTTTTTTTTTCTTTTGGTGTGGCTCAAACGTTTATCGGGGGCCTTCCTCGTGGCCGCCAGCATTGCTCAGCTCCTCCTGCTTCCTCTTGGCGCAGATGCGTATGCCCACCCTGTTCTTGATGAACTCGGCTTGTCCTTAGACACCCTGAGCAGCTCCATGGCACACCGCTTGTAGGGCGCGGAGCCGCACTCCTCCCGGATCCTGTCCCGCACGAACTTGGCGTGCTTGATGAGGCGCCCACGGCGCTGGCTGTGGCTTGGCTTGCTGACGTACTTGGTCATCTTGCAGTCTTTGTTGAGGCCCATGGCCATGAAGTAGGGCAGGGCTATGGCTGCTGCTCTCCGCTGGTGGCTGTGACAGGAAAGCCCTCGGGGACTTTTAAGGTTGGTTTCCATAGGTCACCAACGTCAACAGCACCCACACCAGATGGGTCTAATGTGAATACTAGGGTGTCACTGGGTTGATGAGAGACAAAAGGCAGAAGCCAAGTGAGGGCCTTTATGCTGGTTAAGTTTTTGTAAACTCGGGGAAAACCTTAGCTGAGGGATTTCCTCCATCAGGTTGGCCTGTGGACAAACCTGCAGGGCATTGTTTTTAATTGACGTTGGAGAGTTAATTAAATTAATGTACCTCCGCTGTGGGAGGTACATCCCCAAGCAGGTGAGGCTGGGCTGTATAAGAATGATAGCTGAGGCGGGAGTGGAGGTATGGGCCTCTGGTCCCAGCACTCCGGAGGTGGATCTCTGTGAGTTCAAGGCTCAAAGTGAGTTCAGGTCAGCCAGAGCTACATAGAGAAACCCTGTCTCAAAAAAAACAAAACAAAAGGAGGAGGAGGAGGAGGAGGAGGAGGAGGAGGAGGAGGAGGAGGAGGAGGAGGAGGAGGAGGAGATGGGTAAGCCACAAAGCAGCACTTCTCCATGGTTTCTGCTTCAAGCTCCTCCAGTTCCTCCTGTCTCGGCTTCCATCAACAACAGACTAACCTGGAGGATGGAATAAATCCTTCTCTTCCCAAGTTGCTTTTGGTCATGGTGGTTATCACAGCAACAGAGAAACAAACTACAACAGCTACCTTTAGGGGGCTCCCAGAGACTGAGGCGGGATCCCTGCTGGGAGTAGTGAAGAGATTGACACTGACTCGAGTGTGGAAAAGAGGGAGCTGACTTGGGGGTGCAATTGTGGGGTTCAGGTAGAGTGCTGAGGCCAGTAGAGTGGGTGCCTGTGACAAAGGAGGGACTGAGGCTGGATTTCCGTTGTGGGCTCAGCTTCAGTCTACCTGCCCACTCCAACCACACATAACCCCACCTGATTGTTGGATATCTGGGGATCTGGCAGGATTTCCCGGGAGAATCTCTGGATCCCACATGCTTGTCATTTCATTTTTTCTCTTATATGTTGGATGTTTGGCCTGAATGTAAGTCTATGTAATTCTTGTGTTCCAGGTACCTGAGAAGGCCTCAAAGGATGTTGGATCTCCTGGAACTGGAGGTATAGACAGTCGTGAGCCACTCTGTGGCTGCTGGATATTGAAGCCAGGTCCTCTGCAAGAGCAGCAGTGTTCTTAACTGCTGAGCCATCTCTCCAGACCTATATGCCTGGTTTTTTATTTTGTTTTATCTTGTTTTGTTTTGATTTCTTTTTGAGACAGGGTTTCTCTGTGTGTCCCTGGCTGTCCTGGACTCATTCTGTAGACCAGGCTAGCCTCCAACTCAGAGTTTTCACTTGCATCTGCCTCCCAAGTGCTGGGATTAAAGGTGTGTGCCACCAGCACCCGGCCCATATGGCTGTTATTAAGGAGGTGCAGGATGCCCTAGTGCCAGCCCAGGACTCAGCCCAAGAATCTCCCGCTGAGTGGACTAGGAGGATGCATCACCATGCATCCCTGTCACACTGGATGGCAGCTGCAGCAGGTGACCAGTTCTCAGAGCACACCTGCACCCTTGGCACCACACTCCTCACAACAGGTGCTCAGGCCCTGGTTCAGCCCAGAGCCCCCACCCAAAGGACCAACTCAGACCTCTAGCCAGGCTTAGCTGGATGTCAGGCCCCCGACTCTCCTCCTGTTAAAGCTCAGAGTCTCCTCAGTGCAGGCCACTCTTTTGGGCCTATTATGTGTTTCCAGGGGACTGAATATCTGCTGGTGCCCTCCCACTTCCCCTTCTCCTTCCTCAGAGATAACCAGGGTAGAGATGTCCTGGGAAAACCACCCAAAAGAGAGCTAGCTGTTTCCACTGAGTCACCGCTTGCAGCCTCCAGCCTGCAGTTGCTGACATCACCAGCAAGGCCTGAAGCAGGGCCTGGGGAGCCTCCTGGGAAGAGTCCCTGGATCCATGCCCATCCCTGGCAAAACACTTGGGCAGCTTGTGCCTGCACATTCGGCCCCCAGGACTAGGTCTCCTTGGATCACCCACTTCCCCTTCCTCCTGCCTAACAGTCCCTGGGATTTCCCAGCCTAGTTGAGTCAGCAGAGGAGTGAGTGACCACAACTGGTCTAATCTTGTGCAACCCAACTTGGGAGTGGACAACTTCCTCCTGAAGTATGGTAGCTGGCAGAGACAGATAACATGACCAGGGTAGTAATCCGAGGATGAAGCCAACACAGAGGTTGGGAAAGCTTAGAGAAGAGGGAACAGGTCCCCGAACAAGACTTTTTTTGGGGGGGGGCGGGGTTTGAGACAGGGTTTCTCTGTGTAGCCCAGGCTGTCCTGGACTCACTTTGTAAACCAGGCTGGCCTCCAACTCACAGAGATCCGCCTGCCTCTGCCTCCCAAGTGCTGGGATTAAAGGCGTGTGAAGCTACCTCACATTCTTTCTCTTTCCAGTCAGTTTGAGTTGTATTTCTAGAGACTCATGACCAAAATGTCATAGTTCCCATGGCACATATATTCAAATTGGTGACAACTGAAGGGAAGGAAATGGTTTCCCATCTAGTGAAGACTGAGGAGGATACAGCTGAGCTGCTCATTGCATGCTGGGCACAGATGCTTGGTTCCAAGGCGCAGCCTCTATTTCAGGGCCACCTCTCACCCTTTATGGTAGTTTATGCCTGGGGATGGACCCCAGGGCCTCGTGTAGGCCAGGCATGTGCACTACCACTGAACTACACATTCTACACTCCACGACCACACCCATGAACAACTAAGATCTACAGTTCCAACCCTCATCCACCAAGACTTAGGGAACACAGAAGAGAACGCAGGGGAGGCACTGTGAGACGCTGTCTTCTGGACTGACACGAACACTGCCCTCATGAGCACTCCCCATTGGTGGTCACTTGCACACGACCTTCACAAATCGAACCAATCAAGGCACAGCCTGGAAAGGGGAGGGGTTCTGTGGTGAGCCGCAACCCTAAGATGGCGCCTGGCTTGATGCCAGAAAGCTCAAGCTTAGCTGTAAACAAGCCTTAGTTGTTAGCTGCCTAGCCCGGTGTGCTTCCTCCTTTTGTGAGCCTATCTTGGATCGCTAGGTGGCATGATCTGATTGGGTTTGAGTAGGCATATAAGGGCTTGGGGGAGGAGAAGCAGAGACACAATCAGAGACACAAGCAGAGAAGCAGAGACACCAGCAAGGATTCGGAAGACTGTTTTCAAGGGACCTGAATAAACTGCTTGAGAAGAGCTTTTGCGAGTTGCGTCATCCTTGCTGGTCGAGGGGGACACGACAATTGGTGGCCCGTACGGGGAACCAGAAAAGACTCAGAACTCTTGCAGTCAGGGGCAGTGCACTGGTAAGTTCCCGGGATAAATTGGGACAATAAAGTTTCGCGGAAATTGCGAACTAAAGGTAAAGTTTCATGGAAATTGCGAACTAAAGGTAAAGTTTCGCGGAAGTTGCGAACTATAAGGTCTCCGGAGGGAGCAATAAGGACCTCGGTAAAGAGGCAATAGGGTCTCCGGGAGGGAGCAATAAGGACCTCGGTAAAGAGGCAATAAGGTCTCCGGGAGGGAGCAATAAAGTTCCGTGATTCGGACGAGTAGAAGACACAACTGGCAGAGCAAGGTGAGGAAAGCAGAGAGTGCCTCACAGAAATGGAGCGAATGCTAGCCTTGCTGGCCTTTATCAGTTGCTGGGATAAGCTTGGGAGAGATCTAGATTTTGCCTGGGAGCAAGGTACATTTCAGGGAGGAGCACGGCCTATTTGGAGACTTGTTCGGAGTTGTTTAGGAGATCAGAGATATTACAAGGCCGTGGAAAAGGGACAAGAGGCATTAGAGCAGTTAAAAGAGGAGCGCTTGGTCAAATCTGGGAAAGATACTTCGGAAGAGGATAGCTCAGAGTCTGAAGAGGAACTTGAAATGTTAGCAAGGGAAATGGAGAAGTCATCTTTGAGGAAGAGTTCTGACTGCACCCGGATAGAGCCCTGGGGCCGCCTGTGTTGGCACCGCCTTCATATAATGAGACTTCCCCTCTGAGTGGTCCTAGTGGGCGGTCATTCTGTCCAAATGTTTGGAGGGAAGTGAGACATGAACTATACTACCCTGTCTTTCAGGATGGAGGGGGGAAATCGTTATCATGAACCTCTCGATTTTAAGGTAATTAAAGCACTTGCTGAGTCTGTCCGCACTTATGGGATTAATGCTGCTTTCACTGTAGCTCAGGTGGAAGCTCTTTGTCGTTATTGCATGACTCCTAGTGACTGGATGAGCCTGGCACGTGCCTGCCTGTCCTCTGGGCAGTATTTAGATTGGAAGGCTTTCTTGATTGAGTTTGCTAATGAACAAGCTGCTGCTAATCGTGCAGCAGGAAACCCAGCCTGGGATGTGGTCATGCTTCTTGGGCAAGGTCGATATGCTCAACAACAAACTGGGTATCCGGCTCAGGTGTTCGAGCAAATCAATTTAATCGCAACCAGAGCTTGGAAATCATTGACTAACAAAGGGGAAGTGAATGGCAATCTAACCAAGATTATTCAGGATCCCCTGAGCCTTTCTCAGACTTCGTGGCTAGAATGGTTGAGGCCGCTGGAAGGGTATTTGGAGACCCTGATTTGGCAATGCCCTTAATTAAACAACTTGTGTATGAGCAATGTACAAAGGAGTGTAAAGCAGCTATCACCCCTTATAAGAACAAGGGGTTGGAGGCCTGGATGCCTCAGTGCAGACTGCCGCTACCTTGAATAATTTGTCAGCCAATGTAGCCACGGCCTTGGATGTATTGTGGCAGGTGGCCCAGATTGGCTGTGAGTGGAAAATGACTGGTTTGTGTGTGACCTCTGTGCCATATCAAAATTATACTGTAGCTGCAAATTTGTCTAAGCAACTCTCTCAGTATCTTACAGGAAATTGGTCTGGCGAGTTTCATAAGCTGATGCAGAATCTGAGAATTGCCATCGTGCATGTGAATTCCACCCGGGTTGATGTCTCTGTTGCTGAGGACTGTCAACATGGATCCTCCGAGCCATGAATCATCTGAAGGAATGGGCGGGAATGGGTGCCCTAGGAGGCATGCTCTTCCTAGTCAGTTTCATTGCCCTATGGTGTATCTGTAAGATGAGGATTTCACAGAGGAGAAGTAATGCTATGCTGGTGCAAGCCTTTGCTGCCTTGGAGGCTGGACAGCTGCAAGCTTGGTTGACTGTCCTAAAGGACTAAGCTATCATCACGCTCAGGATGCGAGGCTAAGCACTGCACTTGGGGTCAGCTTCTAGCGACTTCAAGAAGGGCATGTTTGATTGCATATGGGTTGGTATCCTAGTTTCCCATCTCTGAGAAAAAGATACTGGACGGGTATGGCACCAGCCTGGTTGGCTACTGGGCGTGGGGTCATTACAATGTCCTTTACATGCATATCAGAGATCAGACCTCTACCCTTGCCTGTTGTGTTTTAAAACAAAAAGGGGGATCTGTGGTGAGCCGCAACCCTAAGATGGCGCCTGGCTTGATGCCAGAAAGCTCAAGCTTAGCTGTAAACAAGCCTTAGTTGTTAGCAGCTGCCTAGCCCGGTGTGCTTCCTCCTTTTGTGAGCCTATCTTGGATCGCTAGGTGGCATGATCTGATTGGGTTTGAGTAGGCATATAAGGGCTTGGGGGAGGAGAAGCAGGGACACAAGCAGAGACACAAGCAGAGACACAAGCGGAGAAGCAGAGACACAAGCAGGGATTCGGAAGACTGTTTTCAAGGGACCTGAATAAACTGCTTGAGAAGAGCTTTTGCGAGTTGCGTCGTTCTTGCTGGTCGAGGGGGACGCGACAGGGTTCACGAGGCCCCACCCCCCACTGAGATGAAGGGAGTCGGTGTACTCTGGAGGTGTGGCTGCTGGCAGGTTACCCATGCTTCAGCGGAGGCTCCATTACCCATGTGTCATACGCAGCACTGATTGGACTCACTGAGTTACCAAAAAAACACAACAAAACAAAAACAAACCAACCCCAGATACGAAGGTGGGAGGGGGATGTGGTGGGGGAGTGGAAGGAAAGATGGGTGTGCCTAGGATTAAGACACAGTGTATACATGTGTGTCAAAGAATAAATTTTCCGAACATTTTCGGGGTTGGAGAGATGGCTCAGTGGTTAAGGGCACTGGCTGCCCGGGTTCAACTCTCAGCACCCACATGGCAGCTTGAAACTGTAATGGCTGGGTGTGATGGCACACATCTTTAATCTCAGCACTTGGGAGGCAGAAGCAGGTGACTCTCTGTTGAGTTAAAGGCCAACCTGGTCTACAAAGAGAGTCCAGGCTAGCCAGGCTACATAGAGAAACCCTGTCTTTGAAATACAATAACAAAAAACAAACAAACAAAACCAAAAGAAACCAAACACATTTTCATTGGGTCAGCAAGATAAGATGGATTGCAAGTAAAGTTTAACTTTACCCTTGACTCACATGGTAGAAAGAAAGGACTGACCCCACAAGTTAGACATTCACATACCCCACACACAAAAATAAATACATGTAATTAAAAATTTTTTCCAGGGCCAGGCATGGTGGCACACGCCTTTAATCCCAGCACTTGGTGAGGGCAGGAGGAAGAGAGAGACTGAGTGGAGTTCTCTGGCTTATATACCACATCATCTCGCCATCCTTGGTGGTGGTCTCGAGAGTGCACACAGTCTCTCATGATTTCCAGCAGTCCCATTGCCGTGACAACCGACATCCTCTGAGTGGCTTGTGCAGCTACTTAGCCACGCCCCTCTACAGGGCAGTTTGAAGAACTATGGCCTCAACTGCACTCTGCCCATCTTGGCCAAGTTCAAGGGACACCAAGCTCTCCTTTATGTGCTGCCAGATGCTAATCGGAACTGCCTACTGATTTCACTAAAGAGACCTAACTTCTACCACAGCCGGGGCTGACCTTGAACTCAGAGATCTGCCGGCTTCTGCCTCCTGAATGTTGAGATTAAAGGTGTGTGCCATCACCACCTGGACAAATATTATATTTAAGTATCTCTAAAAAAGACACTAGCCAGGTGTGGTGGTGCACGCCTTTACTGCCCACACTCAGGAGGCAGAGGCAGGTGGATCTCTGTGAGTTCAAAGTCAGCCTGGTATAACGTGAGTTAATCAGGACAACCAGGGCTACCTTGTCTTAAAAAGTCCTATACCAGGTAACATTATGGCTCAGTAGAGTCATCCCAGCACTAGGTAGGTGGAGGCAGGAGGATTGCTGCAATTTATTTATTTACCTACCTATCTATCTATCATCTATCTATCTAGTTATTATGTTTTAGGTTTATTCAAGACAGGGCTTCTCTGTGTTAACAGCTTTGTCTGTCTTGGATTCACTTTGTAGACCAGGCTGACCTTGAACTGTGGTAGGGTTAGTGAAGGTAATATAGAATTGTAGAGAGCTGCGACGTGCCGCGCCCTAAAGATGGCGCCGGTTTCCGCCTTCCACCAGCCCGATGGTGAGCGCTCTCGGTGGTAAACAAGTCCATATTTGGCTAAGACCGCTGATCTGGCTTGCTTCCGCATACGTGGGCCTCTAAGATAGCACCACGTGGCTTTACTTGATTGGCTGTTCATATAGTATTTAGCCTGTTTGTTGGGTCTGCCCGATTATTTGGAAGACTGTTTTCAAGGGACCTGAATAAACTGCTTGAGAAGAGCTTTTGCAAGTTGCGTCGTTCTTGCTGGTCGAGGTCGACGCGACAAGTGGTGGCCCATACGGGGAACCAGAAAAGACTCAGAACTCCTGCAGTCAGGGGCAAGGCACTGGTAAGTTCCCGGGGTAAATTGGGACAATAAAGTTTCGCGGAAATTGCGAATTAAAGGTAAAGTTGCACGGAAATTGCGAACCGAAAGTAAATTTTTAATCATGGGATCGTCTCAGTCACATCCAATTTTTCTGGCTCTTCAGGAGCTACTTTTAGCTAGAAAATTGAAACTTAAGAAGTCAACCCTAGAGAGATTTTTGAATGAATGCGACTCCGTGGCTCCGTGGTTTGCGGTGTCCGGGAATCTTACGGTATCCTGCTGGGACAAATTAGGCAGGGACTTGGATTTTGCTTGGGAACAAGGTACTCTGAAGCATGGAGTAAGACCGGTTTAAAAGATGGTGAGGAGTTGTTTAGAAGAGCAGAGATGCTGTAAAGCAGTCAAGGAGGGAGAATCAGCCTTGGAACTGCTGCAAGGGGAAAGATCTGAGCAGGCAGACAGTGAAAAGGGAAGCAAAAAAGGCAAAAGATCTGAGCAGGCAGACAGTGAAGAGGGGAGCAAAAAGAAGGTCCCTCTCTATCCCGATCTTAGAGATTTTAGAGATTTTGAGGACTCAGAGGGCACGGATTCTGAAGGGGAGCTACACGCTCTAATAGAACAGTTGGAGAGGACTGCTATTAGAAAAAGGGAAAAGAAAAGGGTAAAAGAAAAAGACACATTGGTGACAGTTAGTGTAAGTAAAGCCGTTGCCGCGGCGCCTTCAACTCCCCCTCCATACCCAGAAGCCGTTCAGATAGATCAGCCTGTTCAGTCCCTAAAAGTAGGGAGATCTTTTTGCCTGGGGGTGTGGACACAAGTAAGAACAGAATTACAGTTTGCCTATCCGGTATACCAAGATCCACAAGGGAAGAGGTACGAGGAACCGCTTGATTTTAAAGTAATTAAATCCCTTGCAGAGTCGGTTTGTACCTATGGCATTACTGCTTCTTTTACATTGGCTCAAGTAGAAGCATTAAGCAGACATTGTATGACTCCGAGTGATTGGAGTGGCCTGGCCCGCACCTGCTTAAGTCCAGGGCAATACTTAGACTGGAAAGCTTTCTTGATTGAGTATTGTAGAGAGCTGCGACGTGCCGCGCCTTAAAGATTGCGCTGGTCTCCGCCTTCCACCAGCCCAACGGTGAGCGCTCTCGGTGGTAAACAAGTCCATATTTGGCAAAGACCGCTGATCTGGCTTGCTTCCGCATACGTGGGCCTCTAAGATTGCACTACGTGGCTTTACTTGATTGGCTGTTCATTTAGTATTTAGCCTGTGGGTTGGGTCTGCCCGGGCATTCGGAAGACTGTTTTCAAGGGACCTGAATAAACTGCTTGAGAAGAGCTTTTGCGAGTTGCGTCGTTCTTGCCGGTCAAGAGGGACGCGACAAGTGGTGGCCCGTACGGGGAACCAGAAAAGACTCAGAACTCTTGCAGTCAGGGGCAGTGCACTGGTAAGTTCCTGGGATAAATCAGGACAATAAAGTTTCACGGAGATAGCGAACGCAAGGTAAAGTTTCGCGGATAATAGCGAACGTACGGTGAAGTTTCGCGGAGATAGTGAACGTACGGTAAGGTTTCGCGGAGATAGCGAACAAAAGATACAGTTTCGTGGAGAAGCTGCAAACTGAAAGTAAATTTTTAAACATGGGGTTGTCTGAGTCACACCCAATTTTTCTGGCTCTTCAGGAGCTACTTTTAGCTAGGAATTTGAAGATTAAGAAGTCTACCCTAGAAAGATTTTTGAATGAGTGTGATTCCGTGGCTCCGTGGTTTGCGGTGTCCAGGAATCTTACGGTATCCTGCTGGGACAAATTAGGCAGGGACTTGGATTTTGCTTGGGAGCAGGGGACTCTGAAGCATGGAGTAAGACCGATTTGGAAAATGGTGAGGAGTTGTTTAGAAGATCAGAGATGTTGTAATGCAATTAGGGAGGGAGAGTCAGCCTTGGAACTGCTGCAAGGGGAAAGATCTGAGCAAGTAGACAGTGACAAAGGCGAAAGATTTGAGCAGGCAGACAGTGAAAAGGGAGGCAGAAAGAAAGTTCCTCTCTATCCCGATCTTACAGATTTTAGAGATTTTGAGGACTCAGAGAGCACAGATTCTGAAGGAGAGCTACACGCTCTACTAGAACAGTTGGAGAGGACTGTTATAAGAAAAAAGGAAAAGAAAAAGGTAAAAGAGAAGGACACGCTGGCGGCAGTCGGTGTGGGAGGAGCCGCTGCTGCAGTCGGTGTAGGTGGAGCTGTTGCCATGGCGCCTGATACGTCAGCAGCAGTCGGAGTGGGCGGAGTCGTCGCTACAGCGCCTTCAGCCATGCTGGCGGCAGCTGGTGTAAACAAAGCCGTTGCCATGGCACCTTTAACTCCTCCTCCATATCCAGAAACCACTCAGATAGATCAGCATGTTCAGTCACTGAAAGTAGGGAGATCTTTCTGCCCGGGGATGTGGACACAAGTAAGAACAGAATTACAGTTTGCTTATCCTGTATATCAAGACCCACAAGGGAACAGGTATGAGGAACCGCTTGATTTTAAGGTGGTAAAATCTCTTGCAGAGTCGGTTCGTACTTATGGTACTACCGCTTCTTTTACAATGGCTCAAGTGGAAGCATTAAGCAGACATTGTATGACTCCAAGTGATTGGAGTGGCCTGGTCCGCGCCTGCTTAAGTCCAGGGCAATACTTAGACTGGAAAGCTTTCTTGATTGAGTATGCTACTGAGCAAGCAGCCAATAATCAGAGAGATGGAAATCCAGCCTGGGATAGAGATATGCTGCTTGGGCAGGGGAGATTTGCCAATCAGCAGATAGGATATCCTATTCAGATCTATGAGCAAATAAACAAGATAGCTATCAAGGCTTGGAGATCTCTTCCTAACAAAGGGGAGGTGAGTGGGAACTTAACTAAGATTCTACAGGGCCCCATGGAGCCCTTTTCAGATTTTGTAGCACGAATGGTGGAGGCAGCAGGGAAGATTTTTGGTGACCCAGATGCTGCTTTGCCACTAATAAAACAGTTGGTCTATGAGCAATGTACCAAAGAATGTAGAGCTGCTATCACCCCTTATAAGAACAAAGGCCTAGAGGCTTGGATGAAGGTGTGTGGAGAGCTTGGAGGGCCCTTAACTAATGCTGGTCTCGCTGCTGCAGTAATACAGTTGGCCAAAAAAGGTGGAGGAAGTTCAGGAGTTTGTTTTAAGTGTGGCAAGATGGGACACTTTAAAAGACAGTGCCCCAGGGGAAGGAGTACAGAAAGTACAGGAAGCGTACAACGCCCCAGGCGGCCAGGGTTATGCCCAAAATGTAAAAAAGGGAACCATTGGGCTAATGAATGCCATTCAGTGATAGACATCCATGGCCAGCCTTTATCTCAAGGTTACGGTGGCGCTCGTCCAAAAAACGGACAGCGGGGCCCACGACCTCAGGGCCCACAAATATATGGGACAGTAGAGAATCAGGACAAAGAGCAGAATCAAGAGAGATGGCCAACCCTCTGCCATCCGAGAGACCGCGGAGAGCCACTGCAGGCTCAGCAGGATTGGACCTCTGCTCCACCACCAGACTCGTATTAACACCCCAAATGGGGGTCCAGTTAATTGAAACAGATTTTAAAGGACCCCTTGAACCTGGTACAGTTGGTTTGTTGTTAGGGAGGTCATCATCGGCCTTGAGAGGACTTATTGTCCATCCTGGAGTTATAGATCCAGATTATACAGGAGTGGTTAAGATCATGGTAGCCTCCCCTCGTGGTATAACGGCTATCTCTCCTGGAGATAGAATTGCTCAATTGATCATATTGCTGAGCTTACATGACCGCTATGCAGCAAAGGATAGAGAGAGAGGAAAAGATGGTTTTGGGTCCACGGGCACAGATTTGACTTTTCTCTCCCTGGATTTGGACCAACGCCCTGTCTTGGAATTAAAAGTTGATGGTAAAAAGATCCTGGGCCTTTTGGATACTGGGGCTGATAGGAGTATCATAGCAAAGAAAGACTGGCCTTCAGGTTGGCCTATACAAGCCTCTTCTCAAACACTTCAAGGCCTGGGTTATGCTAGGACTCCAGATATAAGTGCAAGGTTATTAAAGTGGCAGGACCAAGAGAACCACTCAGGAGAAATGCAGCCATATGTACTTGAGCTCCCTATCTCCCTTTGGGGAAGAGACCTTTTAAAGGATATGGGATTTAAATTGAGTAATGACTATTCTGATTCAGCCCAATGTATGATGCAAGATATGGGATATGCTCCAGGCTTTGGAATAGGAAAATATTTGCAGGGACGAAAGAGTCCCCTATCTGTACAGCAAAGACAAAAGAGACAGGGCCTGGGTTTTTCCTAGGGGCCACTGAGGAGGACATTCCTATAACTTGGAAGACGGAGGATCCAGTATGGGTTCCTCAGTGGCCACTTTCCTCTGTAAAATTGAATGCAGCCAAAGATTTAGTGGATGAACAGATGTCTTTAAAGCATATAAAACCATCTGTATCTCCCTGGAATACACCTATCTTTGTCATTAAAAAGAAATCTGGAAAATGGAGATTATTGCATGATTTGCGTGCCATAAATCAACAAATGCAGATCATGGGTCCAGTGCAACGCGGCTTGCCGCTTTTATCATCTTTGCCAGCCTCATGGCCCATTATAGTTATAGATATAAGAGATTGTTTTTTCTCCATCCCTTTGTGTGCCAAAGATAGTGAGAGATTTGCATTTACTGTTCCATCCTGTAACCATGAGGAACCTGATCAGAGGTTTGAATGGGTAGTATTACCCCAGGGCATGGCAAACAGCCCCACTATGTGCCAACTATATGTGGGGGAAGCCATTGCTCCCTTGAGAAAGAATTTTCCAGATTTGAGATGTGTTCATTATATGGATGATATCTTACTGGCAGCTAAGAGTGAACAAATGTTAGATCGGGCCTATGAAGAATTAGTTCTATTATTAAAAAAGAAAAGGTTGTTTATTGCTCCTGATAAGGTTCAAAAGGAAAATGTGGTTGATTATTTAGGAGCGAAGGTTGGACCTGAAAAGATAATACCTCAAAAGATTGAGATAAGAAAAGATAATTTAAAGACTTTAAATGATTTTCAAAGGTTGTTAGGAGATATCAATTGGGTAAGAGGCTATTTAAAGCTACCAAATTATGAAATAAGACCCCTATATGATATTTTGAAAGGTGACTCAGCACTTAATTCTCCTAGGCAATTAACAGACGAAGCAAGAAAAGCATTATGTAAAGTGGAAGAAAGGTTACAGAGTGCCTTCCTAAAGAGATGGCAGGAAGGACAGCCCATTGCATTGTGCATATTTGCCACCTATAGTCAACCTACAGGATTGTAATGGCAGGACGGACCATTATTATGGACCTATTCAAAGATTTCTCCGAAAAAATCCATAGAACATTATCCCACTGCACTTGCTGCTTTAGCCTTGAATGGTATCCAACAATGCTTGCAGTCTTTTGGAGTTGCTCCTGCCAGTATAATAGTACCCTATTCCAGTTATCAAATTAAGATTTTGTGTGGCACTGTAGATGACTGGGCAATATTGCAATGTAGCTTTGAAGGAGTGATTGATAACCATTACCCTAAACATCCATTGCTATCATTTTTCAAGGAGCACCCAGTAATATTCCCTAAGGTTACTTCAGCAGTACCACTTCAAGGGTCACCAAATGTGTTTACTGATGGCTCAAAGACAGGCTGTGGAGCCTATTTGATAGAAAGACAAGAGCCCGTGTTATGTCAATTTCAACCGGGCTCTCCCCAAATAGTAGAGTTAAAAATAGTAATTGAGGTGTTTAAAAGATGTCAATTTGCATTCAATTTGATTTCAGATTCAGTTTATGTGGTCAACGCAGTAAAAGTATTAGAATTAGCAGGTCCTATTAAGAATAGTAGTACAGTATGTGCCTTATTACAAGAGTTACAAGTTTTAATCTGGCAGAGAAAAAGGTGTTTTTATATTCAACATATTAGAGCACATACAGGATTACCTGGACCATTAAGTGAAGGTAATGATAAAGTTGATCAATGGACCAGGATGGAATGCATTTTTTGGAGCTCATTCCTAGACCAAGCCAGACAGTTTCACCAATTATTTCATGTAAATGCAAAAACTCTACAGCAGAAATTCCATTTGTCTAGAGCAGATGCTAGACAAGTAGTTTTGGACTGTCCTCAGTGTGTGATTCATCATCATCCTCCCAGTGTGGGAGTAAACCCTAGAGGGTTGATGCCACTCAAAATCTGGCAAATGGACGTTACCCACATTTCAGAGTTTGGAACCTTAAAATATATTCATGTATCTGTGGATACCTGCTCAGGTATCATACATGCTACACCTATGAGTGGAGAAAAGGCTCGCAATGTCATAGGACATTGCTTAGAAGCCTGGGCTGCATGGGGAAAACCACAGCAGCTGAAAACGGATAATGGACCAGCCTATACGGCACAGTCCTTTGTCTCCTTCTGCAACCAGATGGAGGTACAGCTTAATCATGGATTACCATACAATCCTCAAGGACAAGGAATTGTGGAGCGTGCTCATCGCACCTTGAAAGAATGCTTACAAAAACAAAAAGGGGGAATAGGCCAAGGCCGTACCCCCAAGGAGAGAATATCTTTAGCCTTATTTACTGTAAATTTTTTCAATTTGGATGCTCAAGGCCGCTCAGCAGCGGACAGACATCAAGATTCCCATGGTTCACCTAAAAGCATGGTGAAGTGGAAGGATATTTTGACAGGCTCTTGGCGAGGGCCTGACCCCGTGCTAACATGGGCGAGAGGGTCTGTTTGTGTTTTTCCTCAGGATCAACAAGATCCAGTGTGGGTGCCTGAACGCCTTGTGAGGAAGATTCGTCATGAAGACCCTCCTAAGGATTCTGGTGATAGTAGCAGTGAGTATGTCAGGAATGACCGAGCCGAGATGGGGGATCCTGTCGATATTCCCAAAGCCGATGCCGGTCAGACATGATGCAACTGTGTTTCCACGCTTATTTAGCAGTAATAGAAGCTTAGGCTTACCCTACCTTCCCTTTGATGATCAGAGAAGCCCTATAGAGGGTAATAGAAATGTCAGCTTGAAGGGTAGTTTGTGCTTTTTAATGAGCTTCAATAGGTCAGATGATACAAAATGCATTAAATTGTCTCAGCAGTCAGCAGATTTTTTACCACAACTGAGGTTTGGAGGTAGGAGTGGTGGTTTGTTTTCACGCAATGGTTCTCGCCTTGAAGGATGGTGGCCCACACGAGTCTCTGATCCACAGGAGAGGAAGGACCTTTTCCCTGGACTGGATGTCAGGAGCGCAGAGCAGTTTGGGTTCAACAAGATTATTTTTCCTTTAGCCCCATGATTAGTAATGTAGTGAATAAGTCTTGTACAGGAATGCTTGATATATCTACTAGGGATCCTCAGCAGACTGCCACCAATCCTTTTGATTTGTGGCTTTTGTGTGGAGTAAATGGAAGTTGCATGGACTTGGGACCTGTCATTATGCTTGGAGGAGGAATTTATCAAAGAGGTAATTTTTCTCTAAGGTCTGCTACCAAATTGGATTTTTCTAGCAGTAGTGGCTCTGGTACTTGGAATTCTTTGTTTCATTCTTATCGCAACAAGAGCTTTTCAGCTTCGCCAGTATGTCTCTGGCCTCCTTTTCTGTGGATTGTAAGTAATGGGAGTGCATCCTTAGGTGAAGAAAAGTTAGTATGCACTCCAGGTATATGTTTTTATGCCCTATGCTGGAATGCCACAGCCTTTCCTGTGGCTGTGGTGACTAGAATGCCTTGATATGTACCAGTTCCTGTAGAGGCTCCTAATACCATGATGCTATTCAGGTTTAAAAGAGATTTTGGCATCACTGCAGCTATTGTTACTGCTATCACTATTGCTGCTGTGGGAGCTACTGCCTCAGCTATTGCCTTGTCTAGTTCTATACAGACTGCCAATGCCCTGAATAACATCTCAGCCACTGTGGCACAGGCATTGGATACTCAGAACTCTATGAATTCTCATCTCAAAGGAGGTCTTATGATAGTTAATCAACGCATAGATTTAATACAAGAACAGATTGATTCTCTTTGGCAACTAGCACAATTGGGGTGTGAGTGGAAAATGCAAGGTTTGTGTGTTACCTCCGTACAATATCAAAATTATACAAAAGCTGCTAACTTGTCCAGACAATTGTCAAAGTTCCTCTTACAGGATTGGTCGGCTGAATTTGAAAATTTGATGAGAGAGCTGAGAGCAACAATCATCCACATCAATTCCACTCGAGTGGATCTGAGCCTGGCTACTGGCTTGACTTCTTGGATACAGACGGCTATGGATCATCTTAAGGAGTGGGCGGGTGTAGGCTCTTTGGCGATACTAATGATGCTAGCCTCTCTGGTTTGCCTATGGTGCATCTACAAAATGAGAGCCACACAAAAGCGTAACGCAGCCATGATTATACAAGCCCTTGTTGCCATTGAGGCGGGCCAGTCCCCTCAGGCATGGCTTGCTGCTGTGAAGTAAATCTTCACTAAGCATAGTCCCTGCCCACTGAGGAATTCGTTCCACGGATATTAGGGTCTGGTAAGTCAGTGACGGAGTTGACGGGTAAGTCTCGGCCACCTAAGACAGGGCAGTCCCGAGTGGGGAGGCTGACCCAGAGACGGGTAAGAGTTTGAGCACCGCCCTCCTACAGGCTCAGGCCCACCGTGAGATCCCCAAATAGGGGGATTACGAAGCCTTTCCAGGGACTTCTGTCATCTTTAGAAAAAATAAAAAAGGAGGAACTGTAGAGAGCTGCGACGTGCCACGCCTTAAAGATGGCGCTGGTCTCCGCCTTCCACCAGCCCGACGGTGAGCGCTCTCGGTGGTAAACAAGTCCATATTTGGCAAAGACCGCTGATCTGGCTTGCTTCCGCATACGTGGGCCTCTAAGATTGCACTACGTGGCTTTACTTGATTGGCTGTTCATTTAGTATTTAGCCTGTGGGTTGGGTCTGCCTGGGCATTCGGAAGACTGTTTTCAAGGGACCTGAATAAACTGCTTGAGAAGAGCTTTTGCGAGTTGCGTCATTCTTGCCGGTCAAGAGGGACGCGACAGAGTATGTCACTGAACAAACAGCCATTAATCAGAGAAATGGAAATCCAGCCTGGGATAGAGATATGCTGCTTGGGCAGGGGAGATTTGCCAACCAGCAGACAGGATATCCCAATCAGGTTTATGAACAAATAAACCAGACAGCTATCAAGGCTTGGAGATCCCTTCCCAACAAAGGGGAGGTGAGTGGGAACTTAACTAAGATTCTACAGGGCCCCATGGAGCCCTTTTCAGACTTTGTGGCATGATTGATGGAAGCGACAGGCAAGATTTTTGGTGACCCAGATGCTGCTATGCCACTAATAAAACAGTTGGTCTATGAACAATGCACCAAAGAGTGTAGAGTCGCTATCACCCCTTACAAGAACAAAGGGCTAGAAGCCTGGATAAAAGTATGTAGAGAACTTGGAGGGCAGTTAACTAATGCTGGTCTTGCTGCCGCAGTAGTACAGTTGACCAGAAAAGGTGGAGGAAGTCCAGGAGTTTGTTTTAAGTGTGACAAGATGGGACACTTTAAAAGACAATGCCCTGAGAGAAGGAGTACAGAAAGTACAGGAAGTGCACAACGCCCCAGGCAGCCGAGGTTATGCCCAAAATGTAAGAAAGGGAACCATTGGGCTACTGAGTGCGGTTCGGTGACAGACATCCATGGTCAGCCTTTGACTCAAGGTTATGGTGGCACTCGTCCAAAAAACGGACAGCGGGGCCCATGACCCCAGGGCCCACAAATATATGGGACAGTAGAGAATCAGGACAAAGAACAGAATCAAGAGAGATGGCCAACCCTCTGCCATCCGAGAGACCGCGGAGAGCCACTGCAGGCTCAACAGGATTGGACCTCTGCTCCACCACCAGACTCGTATTAACGCCCCAAATGGGGGTCCAGTTAATTGAAACAGATTTTAAAGGACCCCTTGAACCTGGTACAGTTGGTTTGCTGTTAGGGAGGTCATCATCAGCCTTGAGAGGACTTATTGTCCATCCTGGGGTTATAGATCCAGATTATACAGGAGTGGTTAAGATCATGGTAGCCTCCCCCCGTGGTATAACAGCTATCTCTCCTGGAGATAGAATTGCTCAGTTGGTCATTTTGCTGAGCTTACATGATCGCTATGCGACAAGGGATCGAGAGAGAGGAAAAGATGATTTTGGGTCCATGGGCACAGATCTGACTTTTCTCTCCTTGGATTTGGACCGACGCCCCGTCTTGGAGTTAAAAGTTGATGGTAAAAGGATCCTGGGCCTTTTGGATACTGGGGCTGATAGGAGTATCATAGCAAAGAAAGACTGGCCTTCAGGTTGGCCCGTACAAGCCTCTTCTCAAACACTTCAAGGCGTGGGTTATGCTAAGACTCCAGATATGAGTGCAAGATTATTAAAGTGACAGGACGAAGAAAACCACTCAGGAGAAATGCAGCCATATGTACTTGAGCTCCCTATCTCCCTTTGGGGAAGAGACCTTTTAAAGGATATGGGATTTAAATTGAGTAATGATTATTCTGATTCAGCCCAACGTATGATACAAGATATGAGATATGCTCCAGGCTTTTGAATAGGAAAATATTTGCAGGGGCGAAAGAGTCCCATATCTATACAACAAAGACAAAAGAGACAGGGCCTGGGTTTTTCCTAGGGGCCACTGAGGAGGGCATTCCCATAACTTGGAAGACGGAGGACCCAGTATGGGTTCCTCAGTGGCCACTTTCCTCTGTAAAATTAGGAGGCCAATGCCTTATCCATTAGGCGACCGGGGCTCCTCTGTAAAATTAAATACAGCCAAAGAGTTGGTGGATGAACAGATGTCTTTAAAGCATATAAGGCCATCTGTATCTCCCTAGAATACACCTATCTTTGTCATTAAAAAAAAATCTGAAAAATGGAGATTGTTACATGACCTGCATGCCATAAATCAACAAATACAGATCATGGGCCCAGTGCAACGCGGCTTGCTGCTTTTATCATCTTTGCCAGCCTCATGGCCCATAATAGTTATAGATATAAGGGATTGTTTTTTCTCGATCCCTTTGTGTGCCAAAGATAGTGAGAGATTTACATTTACTGTTCCATCCTGTAACCATGAAGAACCTGATCAGCGGTTTGAATGGGTAGTACTACCTCAGGACATGGCAAACAGCCCCACTATGTGCCAACTATATGTGGGGGAAGCCATTGCTCCCTTGAAAAAGAATTTTCCAGATTTGAGATGTGCTCATTATATGGATGATATCTTACTGACAGCTAAGAATGAACAAATGTTAGATCAGGCCTATAAAAAATTAGTTCACTTATTAAAAAAAAAGTTGTTTATTGCTCCTGATAAGGTTCAAAAGAAAAATGTGGTTAATTATTTAGGAGCAAAGATTGGACCTAAAAAGATAATACCTCAAAAGATTGAGATAAAAAAAGATAATTTAAAGACTCTAAATAATTTTCAAAGGTTGTTAGGAGATATCAATTGGGTAAGAGACTATTTGAAGCTACCAAATTATGAAATAAGACCCCTATATGATATTTTAAAAGGTGATTCAAAACTTAATTCTCCTAGGCAATTAACAAAAAAAAAAAGCTTTATGTAAAGTGAAAAAAAGGTTACAGAATGCCTTCCTAAAGAGATGACAAGAAGGACAGCCCATTGCATTGTACATATTTGCCACCTATGGTCAACCTACAGGATTGTTATGACAGGACGGACCATTATTATGGACTTATTCAAAGATTTCTCCAAAAAAAAATCCATAAAACATTATCCCACTACAGTTGCTGCTTTAGCCTTGAATGGTGTCCAACAATGTTTGCAGTCTTTTGGAGTTGCTCCTGCCAGTATAATAGTGCCCTATTCCAGTCATCAAATTAAGATTTTGTGTGACACTGTAGATGATTGGACAATATTACAATGTAGCTTTAAAGAAATGAATAATAACCATTATCCTAAACATCCATTGCTATCATTTTTTAAAAAACACCCAGTGATATTCCCTAAGGTTACTTCAGCAGTACCACTTCAAGGGTCACCAAATGTGTTTACTGATGGCTCAAAGACAGGCTACAGAGCCTATTTGATAAAAAAACAAGAGCCCGTACTATGCCAATTTCAACCGGGCTCCCCCCAAATAATAGAGTTAAAAATAGTAATTGAGATGTTTAAAAGATGTCAATTTACATTCAATTTGATCTCAAATTCAGTCTATGTGGTCAACACAGTAAAAGTATTAAAATTAACAGGTCCTATTAAAAATAGTAGTACTAAGCCGGGCGGTGGTGGCGCACGCCTTTAATCCCAGCACTTGGGAGGCAGAGGCAGGTGGATCTTTGTGAGTTCGAGGCCAGGACAGCCAAGGATACACAGAGAAACCCTGTCTCGAAAAACCAAAAAAAAAAAATAGTAGTACTGTATGTGCCTTATTACAAGAATTATAAGTTTTTTTTTTTGTTTTTTGTTTTTTTTTTTTTTGTTTTCATTTTTTCGAGACAGGGTTTCTCTGTGTAACCTTGGCTGTCCTGGACTCACTTTGTAGACCAGGCTGGCCTCGAACTCACAAAGATCCACCTGCCTCTGCCTCCCGAGTGCTGGGATTAAAGGCGTGCGCCACCACCGCCCGGCTAAGAATTATAAGTTTTAATCTGACAAAAAAAGATGTTTTTATATTCAACATATCAGAGCACATACAGGATTACTTGTACCTGTATAAATAAGGGTAATAATAAAGTTGATCAATGGACTAGGATAAAATACATTTTTTGGAGCTCATTCCTGGACCAAGCCAGACAGTTTCACCAATTATTTCATGTAAATACAAAAACTCTACAACAAAAATTCCATTTGTCTAAAACAGATGCTAGACAAATGGTTTTGGACTGTCCTCAATGTGTGATTCATCATCATCCTCCCAGTGTGGGAGTAAACCCTAGAGGGTTGATGCCACTCAAAATCTGACAAATGAACGTTACCCACATTTCAGAGTTTGGAACCTTAAAATATATTCATGTATCTGTGGATACCTGCTCAGGTATCATACATGCTACACCTATGAGTGAAAAAAAGACTCGCAATGTCATAGGACATTGCTTAAAAGCCTGGGCTACATGGGAAAAACCACAACAGCTAAAAATGGACAATGGACCAGCCTATATGGCTCAGTCCTTTGTCTCCTTCTACAACCAGATAGAGGTACAGCTTAATCACGGATTACCATACAATCCTCAAGGACAAAGAATTGTGGAGCGTGCTCATCGCACCTTAAAAAAATATTTACAGCCGGGCGGTGGTGGCACATGCCTTTAATCCCAGCAATTGGGAGGCAGAGGCAGGCGGATCACTGTGAGTTCAAGGCCAGCCTGGTCTACAAAGTGAGTCCAGGACAGCCAAGGATACACAGAGAAACCCTGTCTCGAAAAAAACCAAAAAAAAAAAAAATATTTACAAAAACAAAAAGGGAGATTAGGCCAAGGCCGTACCCCCAAGGAGAGAATGTCTTTAGCCTTATTTACTTTAAATTTTTTAAATTTGGATGCTCAAGGCTGCTAGGCAGCGGACAGACATCAGGATTCCCATGGTCCACCTAAAGGCATGGTGAAGTGGAAGAATATTTTGACAGGCTCTTGGCGAGGGCCTGACCCCATGCTAACATGGGCGAGAAGATCTGTTTGTGTATTTCCTCAGGATCAACGAGATCCAGTGTGGGTACCTGAACGCCTTGTGAGGAAGATTCGTCATGAAGACCTTCCTAGGGATCCTGGTGATAGTAGCAGTGAGTATGTCAGGAATGACCGAGCTGAGATGGGGGATCCTGTTGATATTCCCAAAGCCGATGCCGGTCAGACATGATGCAACTGTGTTTCCACGCTTATTTAGCAGTCATAGAAGCTTAGGCTTACCCTACCTTCCCTTTGATGATCAGAAAAGCCCTATAGAGGGTAATAGAAATGTCAGCTTGAAGGGTAGTCTGTGCTTTTTAATGAGCTTCAATAGGTCAGATAATACAAAATGCATTAAATTGTCTCAACAGTCAACAGATTTTTTTTACCACAACTGAGGTTTGGGGGTAGGGGCAGTGGTTTGTTTTCAAACAATGGTTCTCGTCTTGTGGGGTGGTGGCCCACACGAGTCTCTGACCGGGACCCCCCCAGACAGCCACGCTGGGCACCTTTTTGTAGAGGATCCGCAGGAGAGGAAGGATCTTTTCCCTGGACTGGATGTCAGGGGTGCAGAGCAGTTTGGGTTCAACAAGATTATTTTTCCTTTAGCCCCATGATTAGTAATATGGTAAATAAGTCTTGTACAGGAATGCTTGATATATCTACTAGGGATCCTCAACAGACTGCCACCAATCCTTTTGATTTATGGCTTTTGTGTGGAGCAAATGGCAGCTGTATGGATTTGGGACCTATACTTATGCTTGGGGGAGGAATTTATCAAAGAGGTAATTTTTCCCTAGGGTCCGCTACCAATATGGATTTTTCTAGCGGTAGTGGCTCTGGTACTTGGAATTCTTCGTTTCATTCTTACCGCAATAAGACCTTTTCAGCCTCGCCAGTGTGTCTCTGGCCTCCTTTTCTGTGGATTGTAAGTAATGGGAGTGCATCCTTGGGTGAAGAAAAGTTAGTATGCACTCCGGACACATGCTTTTATGCCCTGTGCTGGAATGCCACAACCTTTCCTGTGGCTGTGGTGACTAGAATGCCTCGATATGTACCAGTTCCTGTAGAGGCTCCTAATACCATGATGCTATTCAGGTTTAAAAGAGATTTTGGCATCACTGCAGCTATTGTTACTGCCATCACTGTTACTGCTGTGGGGGCTACTGCCTCAAGCTATTGCCTTGTCTAGTTCTATACAGACTGCCAATGCCCTGAATGACATCTCAGCCAATGTAGCACAGGCATTGGATACTCAGACCTCTATGAATTCTCATCTCAAAGGAGGCCTTATGATAGTTAATCAACACATAGATTTAATACAAAAACAGATTGATACTCTTTGACAACTAGCACAGTTGGGGTGTGAGTGGAAAATACAGGGTTTGTGTGTTACTTCGGTGCAGTATCAAAATTTAACAAAGGTTGCTAATCTGTCTAAGCAATTGTCAGAGCTCCTCTTACAGGATTGGTCAGCTGATTTTGAAAATAAGATGAGAGAGCTGAGAACGACAATCGTCCACATCAACTCCACTCGGGTGGATCTGAGCCTGGCTAATGGTTTGACTTCCTGGATACAGATGGCTATGGATCATCTTAAGGAGTGGGCGGGCGTAGGCTCTTTGGCGATACTGATGATACTAGCCTTCCTGGTTTGCCTATGGTGCATCTACAATATGAGAGCCACACAGAAGTGTAATGCAGCCATGATTATACACGCCCTTGTCGCCATTGAGGCGGGCCAGTCCCCTCAGGCATGGCTCGCTGCCATAAAGCCTTAAATCTTCACTGAGCATAGTCCCTGCCCACTGAGGTATTCGTTCCACGGATATTAGGGTCTGGTAAGTCAGTGACGGAGTGGACGGATGAGTCTCGGCCACCTAAGACAGGGCAGCCCCAAGTGGGGAGGCTGACCCAGAGACGGGTAAGAGTTTTAACACCGCCCTCCTACAGGCTCAGGCCCACCGTGAGATCCCCAGATAGGGGGATTACGAAGCCTTTCCAGGGACTTCTACCAACACTTTCGAAAACAAAAAAGGGGGAACTGTAGAAAGCTGCGACGTGCCGCTCCCTAAAGATGGCGCCGGTTTCTGCCTTCCACCAGCCCGATGGTGAGCGCTCTCGGTGGTAAACAAGTCCATATTTGGTTAAGACCACTGATCTGGCTTGCTTCCACATACGTGGGCCTGTAAGATAGCACCACGTGGCTTTACTTGATTGGCTGTTCATATAGTATTTAGCCTGTGGGTTGGGTATGCCCGATTATTTGGAAGACAGTTTTCAAGGGACCTGAATAAACTGCTTGAGAAGAGCTTTTGCGAGTTGCGTCGTTCTTGCTGGTCGAGGTCAACGCGACATAGAATCTATCAGCATAGGGATATTTTTGATTAGCAGAAGCTTGGCTAAAAGATAAAAGATATGGGCAGATCCAATTATGTCCGCAGGTGATTACCATTGAAGGGCGTGCCTTGGAAGCCCGGCAAGAGCAGATGACATCATTGATCATGGGATCACAGGACACATTGTTGTGTAGGTGTGCCTTGGAAAGCCCACCAGGGACTATGGCAATGAAATGCTGGAATTCATGTCCAAGATCATTACAACACATTACGATACAAGGGATTTAAATTGGAAGCCCACACGGCCTCAGGCCGCCCTCCTCCTCCTCCTCCACCTCCTCCTTGTCTTCCTCTGCCAACACATGCCGAGAGACTTCACTGCGCCACAATACATTACCGTTTTCCATTGATCTGCTGGGAGTCCATGTTAGTGGAGAAAGTAAAGGCAGACACTCCTTGGTGCTCCAGAATGCTGAAACAGAAATATCTGCCCTCGGAGCCCCAGAGCATCAGAATGGCCAGAATGCCAGAACAGAGCCCTTGGAGCCCCAGAGCACACAAATGGTGAGCGGGCAATTCGGGACTTTTTTTTAATTTATTTTATTTATTTTATGCATATGTGTGCTCTATCTGCATGTACACCTGCATTCCAGAAGAGGGCACCAGATCACATTGTGGATGGTTGTGAGCCACCATGTGGTTGCTGGGAATTGAACTCAGGACCTTTGGAAGAGCAATAGGCAGTGCTCTTAACCGCTGAGCCATCTCTCCAGCCCAATTTGGGACTTTTAATCTTGTAAATAATTGGCCCCTAGGACTGTAGAGACAATTCTTTTTTTTTTTTTTAATATTTTATTTATTTATTTATTATGTATACAGTATTCTGTCTGCATGTATGCCTGCAGTTCAGAAGAGGGCACCAGATCCCATTATAGATGGTTGTGAGCCTCCATGTGGTTGCTGGGAATTGAACTCAGGACCTCTGGAAGAGCAGACAGTGCTCTTAACCACTGAGCCACCTCTCCAGCCCCAACAATTCTTGGCGGATTAAAAGCCACCGTACATCAATGGTCAGAACAGATTAAATTTATAAACTGGCCTTAAGATCTGATGAATAAGACTCACAGACTTTAAGATTGAAAGACTTAGCCGGGCAGTGGTGGCGCACGCCTTTAATCCCAGCACTTGGGAGGCAGAGGCAGGCGGATCTTTGCGAGTTCGAGGCCAGCCTGGCCTACAAATTGAGTCCAGGACAGCCAGGGCTACACAGAGAAACCCTGTCTTGAAAAAAAAAAAAAAAAGATTAAGACTTATTGAAAACCAGCCATCCATACAGATCCACGCCAAGAAAATTAACCTGAGAGAATTAATATCCTTTTGAGAAACTTAAGTTAGTGTGAAGTGCTTGTTTTCTATAGATATTAGAGTATTTTGGACATTAAGATATTCTTAGATTATAGGTTTTAGAATTAGGGTTTGGGTTTTAGGATTTAGGAACTTTAAAAGTAATTGTTAAGTATTAACAAATATATGTGTGATAAATAAAACTTTTTTGTTACATTGAACTCTCAGAGATCTGCCTGCCTCTGCCTCCTAAATGCTGGGATTAAAAGGTGTGCACCACCATGCCCAGCAATTGCTGCAATTTTAAAGGCACCTTGCTCTACAAAGTGAGACCCTGACTCAACAAAACAAAAGTGACTTAACTCTCATAAATGTGGCATATTTATATCTGTTGTTTTGTATAATATTTACTGTTATAAGAGAAGGAACCATCTGTTGGACTGAAAGGGGAAACTTCTGGGGGGAAGAGGGTGGAAGGGCGGGATAGGAAGGGGGAATAGGGAGGGGTTTGTGACTGAGATGTAACTTGAAGAAAAAAAAATAAAGTATTTATAAAAAAAAAAAGTGACAAGCTAGGAGCTGGAGAGATGGCTCAGTCGTTAAGAGCATGTGCCATGCCATCCTGAGGTCAGAATTCAGGCCCCAGCACTATGTAAAAAGATGGGCATTCTGCACATGTCTCTAAAGTTCCAAAGGGTTCAAGACAGGAGGGTTGGGAGAGGGGGGCTTGCTGGTTTCCATCTTAGTTGAAAAATACCCACAAATTCTAGGTTAAAGGAGAGACCCTACCTCAAAAAGGAATGGATTCTTCTGTGGGTTATTGTATGGTTGTATGGCCTGTTTTAATTCTTAGCATAACTGTAGTCCTTTTTGTCTTCAGTCTCCATTTTACTTTTAAGATGAAATTACTCATACTTGGTTACATTGTTACCTTGACACTCTAAAGAATCCCCAACTACAGTTCCACTTGGGACCAATCAAATTAAAGGTCAGTTGGAAATGCTTTGTCTAGCTAATCAAAATCATGTAATGCTGCCATCCCTTGCTTCCTACACGTGGTTACCTGGTTGTTACCTGGATATGGTTTTTCTTATAAAAAGTCTGCCTTGGAAGCAGAGTGATGTCACAGTTACACTCTGAGACCTCTGTAACCCTGGTCATGGTGATTATGACCATTTTTTTGGGGGGGGGTGTTCAATAAACCATCAATATCTGACTGAGATCAGGGACTGAATGGTTTGTGTGGCTATTCTTGGACTCTAATATTTGGTGGCTTTCATAGAGATTGAACTATAACATTTAGAAGTCCCACCAAGAGGGGCATAATGGTTATCCTGTAGTATATGACTAATATCCACTCATAAGTGAGTACATACTATCTGTGTCTTTCTGGGTCTGGGTTAACTCACTCAGGATGATCTTTTCTAGATCCATCCATTTACCCGCAAATTTCATGATTTCCTTGTTTTTTTTTTTTTTTTTTGTTTTCGAGGCAGGGTTTCTCTGTGTAGCCCTGGCTGTCCTGGACTCACTTTGTAGACCACGCTGGCCTCAAACTCACAGTGATCCGCCTGCTTCTGCCTCCCAAGTGCTGGGATTAAAGGCGTGTGCCACCATCGCCTGGTGATTTCCTTATTTTTTTTTTTTTGGTTTTTTGAGACAGGGTTTCTCTGAATATCGCTGGCTGTCCTGGACTCGCTTTGTAGACCAGGCTGGCCTCGAACTCACAAAGATCTGCCTGCCTCTGCCTCCCAAGTGTAGGGGTTGATAGATTAATATAAGTTAGATTTAGTGAATACCTAAGTTTCTGATACAGTCTCTTAATTCAGGGCATGAAGATCAACTGCTGTGAGCAATTAGCTTATCAGCTTATGG